>SJXQ01009309.1:0-51525 GCA_006408695.1 Aepyceros melampus | reverse complement strand
TCTGATTATCCTGTGTTCCCATATTCAGGTTAAAAAATGAGGATGCAGAGGGTAATTGGCCTGCCCAGGGGCTTACAGCTTGTTAATCAGGAGCTGGTTTTAGCCAAGGAAATCTGACTCGGGAACCTTCTTCACCATTATGCGATGCTGCCTCCTACGTAATTAGCTGGTTTCTGGGGTTCCACTTTGGGAGGGTATAGAAGAAGTCTGGGGTTAAGGGCTGCATCTGCCATTTCTAAGGATCCTCTACAGAATTAACTCATCCACTAAAAGTATAGATTCCTGGGGAAGCCAGTTTCCACTTCAGGAGATTAGAATTCAGTGGATCTGCCACGAGGCCTGCAAATCTGCATCAGTCTGCAGGTCTTTTGGAGGTTCACCCCAAGTCCCCTGCTCTGAGCAGGGCTGTGATTCTGTTGCCCAAGCAGTCATTCTGCCCTGATGGTGATTCTGGCCCCAAAGTCACACACCAGTGGACTCTTCCATTTTTACTTTGGGAAACTGAACAGAGTCCAGCTACTTATAGAAGTCCAGCTGCTTGGAGAAGGAAATGGCAACCCACTCCAGTGTTCTTGCCTGGAGAATCCATGGGTGGAGGAGCCTGGTAGGCTGCAGTCCATGGGGTTGCTAAGAGTCAAACATGACTGAGTGAATTCGCTTTCACTTTTTACTTTCATGCATTGGAAAAGGAAATGGCAACCCCTCCAGCATTCTTGCCTGGAGAATCCCAGGGACTGAGGAGCCTGGTGGGCTGCTGTCTATGGGGTCACACAGAGTTGGACATGACTGAAGCGACTTAGCAGTAGCAGCAGCAGCTGCTGCTTATAGAAGCACCATCCACATGGGGAACATAATACAACTTGTGAAAGGAAGACCACATTGATTTTTGGCTATTGAATCTCAAAGCCAGGTGGAAATCTCAGTTGAAGTTTCAAATGATGAAGACTCTAAGAAGAGCTAGTCATGACCCAGAGCAAGCAGAGTCTATACCCAACCACAGTTACTCTCACTTACAGCTAATAAGATAACTGCTATCCTTGACCTTCTTCCCAAGCCCTTCCATTTGTGTGCCTCTCCAAACTCATCACTCTGCCCTCTACGTGGTTAGTGAATTAGAGTCGTCCCTCGCGTCTTCTACTTGAAGCTTGTATCTAGGATGATCCATTTCATTTTCCCCTAGGAAAGAAAGAGTAAATACAAATGAGAGATATTGACTTGATAGAAAACAACTTCCCTAGTGGTGCAGTGGTTAAGACTTTGTGCTTCCACTGCAGGGGACACAGGTTCGATCCCTGGTCTGAGAACTAAGATCCACATGCCATGCGGTGCAACCTAAATAAATAAAATAAAGATACTTTAAAAAAAAAAGAAAATGACTTTGAAAAACTGTTAAATATCTGGTGCTGTCAAGCGACGGGTAAGAATTTCAACATTTTGTCAAAGTAACTGGTGTAAATGAAAACTTCATGTACCTGTTGATACTGCAAAAGACATTTCCATTTGGGGATTCTATCAATAAAAATAAAAGCAAGGGTGATTAGTGCAGTATTGTTTGCAATGAGGAAAACTCTAAACAGACTAAATCAGTAGATATTGGTTGAGCAGAACTGGAGCCCCCAAACTGTGGAATATCATGCAAGAATCTGGAAAACTAGTTCGCATCCATATGCACCAGTCTGGAGGGAAGTCCATAAGATAGTGTTAAGTGATGAATTGCATAAAATAGGAGAGAAAATTTTATTAAATAAAAAGAAAATGCTTTGTCCAAGCATAGAGAAAGGCATAGAAGGAGACACGCTAAGCATTGTAATATAGATTTCTTCAAGTAGGTGAGATTAGGAGGGGTTTGGGGGCAGTTAATAATTTTTTCCTTATGATGGTTGGGAGGTTTCAAGGGCAAATTTTACTTTTGCGATTAATAAGAAGAGCCCTATGGAATCCCAGCTGTGCTCTCTTTCGAGCACGCACTTCCTCCCTGTTATAATCCTTCATCCTTCCCTCCCTTCCCCTTAGAAGCTCGCTTTCCACTTGGTCACAACATCACCTCTTTCCTCCTGGCCCAACCCTAGCCTAAACCAGATAGGCTGCAGCTCAGGTGGGAAAGCTCATTTGGAAATGGGCCATTTCACTCGATGCTTTATTCATTCCATCTGCTTGCGGACGGTGGCGTGAGTGGGGATGTTGTCCTGCGACCCGGAGAGGATGGTCTGTTGCCCTCCCGAGATCTACACGTCACGGTTTTGTGCTGCTTTGTCAAATGTCAAATGTATGAATATATCTTTCAGAACAGCCATTTTTCTGACTTCATGGACAAACAAACCGGGTATGTCACTAGGAACCTGCTGGCAACCCCCATCGTGATGGGCAAGGAGGTTCTTGCTGTGTTTATGGCAGTTAACAAAGTAGATGCACCTGAATTTTCCAAACAGGATGAAGAGGTAATACTAACCCTGGGCATCCCTTCAGACGCTCAGGAAATTTATTTGTTGTGTAACTGAAAGATGTAACACCTAATTTGTTTTTCTCCGCCATCTGTAGGTCTTTTCCAAATACCTCAGCTTTGTTTCTATCATCCTAAAGCTTCATCATACCAACTACCTGTACAATATTGAATCCCGAAGAAGTCAGGTAAAGAGAAGGTGACAGTGACTACTTCATGCTGACCTGTTTGACAAAGAGACCCCCCAGAGGCAACAAGCGCTGATCCTCCCTAACCACGCCCCATGGGTCCGATCCCCAGACTTCCTTCCCAGTGTCCTCTGTGGTCCCCTCCCCCGTCACCTTCCTCCCCCTCTGTCTGTAGGTCCAACTGGCTTGCTTTCTTCAGGTTACGTCCTGGGCAGCTGTGGTTTCTTCCTCTTTGAGGTGGCGATGATAATTACAGTACTTACCCCACATGGTTGCTATGACTATTAAATGGTCGTTAGATGAACGGGTTCACATAAAGCTCTTAGCAGAGCTGTGTATTCCTGGTACATAGTAAAGGTGATACATTGAGAAGCAAATCGCTCCTCTGTTGCCTCCTTGAGCCAGAGGGATAAAGAACAACATTGGTAGCTAGGATACCTGAATTGAACTACTGTGCGGACCTCGGTTTCTTCATCAGTACAATGGTGGGAGGGTGGTTGGGATAGAGGACTTCCAAGGCCCTGTCCCATGCTAACTGTCCAGGGCAGGTAACCTTTGACTAGCTCAGGACACATGGGAGGAGGCAGGTGGCTTTCTTCCCACAAGGGCCAGCAGTAGCCAGTGGGCTCCCAGTATTGGACCCTCTGCCCAGGAACTGTCTCTACATTTGTGTTAGATTACTTGCCCTTTGGAGCCAAAACATTTTGGACACGGAGATCAGTCATGGCTTTCATAAACGCACGGCTTTGCAAAAGGTCTGCTCATCATCCCACTCTGAGACTCTCAGTTGTTTGTTGGACACGTACATATGCAAAAATGGAATTGCATTGTTTGCTGACATGTGTTCCTTTTATTTGATGCATCTCCTGTTTTCTTCTAATGCTCCTCTTCATACTGGATTTTGTTCTGATTGTTTTCTTTGTAATACCTACTTTCAGATTCTTATGTGGTCAGCCAACAAAGTATTTGAAGAGCTCACAGATGTTGAGCGACAGTTTCACAAAGCGCTCTACACTGTTAGAACATACCTGAACTGCGAACGCTACTCCATTGGGCTGCTGGACATGACCAAGGAGAAGGTCACTGTTGCATTTTATCTCCCCTACCGCCAGCTATAAAATGCACATCACATGAAATGCATCCATTCAAAAATGGATACGCTATGTGAACCACTGGTCATGATAGATCTTAAGAATCAGTCCCAAGAGAGTATGGTACTTTCATCTTTTATATAAAGACAACTTAAAAATCATCAATTACATTTTACGTGGAAAAGAAGAAGAGAAAGTGTACTTTTTGGAGTAAAAATGTATCTAGACTTGGCTTTTCCACTTCCTAGCTATATATGTCTTCAACAAGTCTTTTTTTCTTTCTAAAAGATTAATTAGTAGACCATATTCTTTTAGAGTATTTTTAGGTTTAAAGAAAAAAAAATGAGCAGGAAGTTCAGAGAGTTTCCATACATGTTCTTTTCCTTCCTCTTGTCCTCCTTCCTTCTAACTGTGTATCAGGGTAGATGCTCTGTATTATTCATTTAATCCGCATAATGACTCTGTAATAAGCATTTTGTTACTGTCTCTGTTTTACAGATTTAAAAGGTTGACTTGTTTACAGTCACAAGTTCATAAACAGCATTACTGAAAAAGAGCTTTAAAATTCCAGAATTATAAATTAACATAAAATATGCAAACCAATGGCATTCAGATATGGGAGGTAACAGGACAGTTTGCTTAATAGTGTTTAAATATATTTGCCTCCAGGAATTCTATGATGAGTGGCCAGTCAAGCTTGGAGAAGTCGAGCCTTACAAAGGTCCAAAGACCCCAGATGGCAGAGTGAGTGCAGACATCTTTGTTGATGGTATCTGTGCCTGGTTTTAGCGGCTGTGTGTAAAGGAAAGAGCGCTGGCCCAAGAAGGGCTGGGCTCTAGTCCTGGGACTTCCTGGAGGACCTTGGAGAAGTAGAAAGCACCGGACAAGGAGTCTGAGGTTCAAGTTTCAGCTCTGCTCCAACCAGCTGGGTTGCCCTTGCCTTCACTCGTTTAACTTAGTTGTCTTTTCTGTGAAGCTAGGGTTTGGTGGATCAGTGCTTCTCCACAAGGAGGGAGCATTAGGGCCTCCTGCACAGTTTTTAAAACACACCATGCCCAGGCTCTTCTTCTGCATGTTGGACTGGGATCTGCAGGCAAAGGCTGGCTTAGATTTACTTTCCCCCTTGATTGCAAGTTTCGTAGGAAGCTTGTTCCACCACCGTATCCCCAGCATACAGGAAAGGGAAGGCAGGGGATGGAATGTGTAGGTTCTTCATCTGCCCAAAGAAGCAGAGAGACTAGTTCTCAAGTCCCTTCCAGCTTTGACAACGTGTCACCGAATCCTGCTTCTTAGGCACCCATTCAGGGTGCTGGAAGGGGTAAGTGCACTGTACAGCTGGGAAGGGAAAACACTGACTGAGGCTGAGAAATTCCATGATTTGTTCTATGGAAGTATTAATCAGATATGTCTGGACAATAGAAATTAAAAGAAAACCGAAGATTCTCCTAGAAGTTGTCAGGGGTGTATTCAACTTTCTAAAATTAGTTCAGCAGTTTTGTTCATATGACAAGTGGCCAATGATATTTCTAGTTTTATCATAAGCTTGTAATTAGGACATGAGTAGTTTGGTAATTTATGTTACGTGAAGAAATGTGGTTGGGAAATAAAATATTTAAATTTTAAAATAAAAGTTCATTAAGGAAAAATGTTTTCTCTGGGAGGTCAGATTTTTCTCATATTCTCTCTTTCCTCTTAGGAAGTCATCTTTTATAAAATCATCGATTACATTTTACATGGAAAAGAAGAGATCAAGGTCATTCCGTGAGTTTGCTGTGAAGCAGCTGCAGGAGTTGTCCTTTGATGTTTGTATTCAATGCCTTTCTTGGCATAGGCATGATTCTTTTTTTCTTCTTATCTTCCTCAAGGACACCTCCCACGGACCACTGGACTCTCGTTAGTGGGTTGCCAACATACGTTGCTGAAAATGGATTTGTAAGTTATTGAACAAATTTGCTGCAGTCCATGGGGTCGCTAAGAGTTGGACACAACTAAGCGACTTCATTTTCTCTTTTTTTCTCTTTCCTCTTAGGAAGTCATCTTTTATAAAATCATCGATTACATTTTACATGGAAAAGAAGAGATCAAGGTCATTCCGTGAGTTTGCTGTGAAGCAGCTGCAGGAGTTGTCCTTTGATGTTTGTATTCAATGCCTTTCTTGGCATAGGCATGATTCTTTTTTTCTTCTTATCTTCCTCAAGGACACCTCCCACGGACCACTGGACTCTCGTTAGTGGGTTGCCAACATACGTTGCTGAAAATGGATTTGTAAGTTATTGAACAAATTTGCTGCAGTCCATGGGGTCGCTAAGAGTTGGACACAACTAAGCGACTTCATTTTCTCTTTTTTACTTTCATGCATTGGAGAAGGAAATGGCAACCCACTCCAGCGTTCTTGCCTGGAGAATCCCAGGGATGGGGAAGCCTGATGGGCTGCCGTCTGCTGGGTTGCACAGAGTTGGACATGACTGAAGCGACTTAGCAGCAGTAGCAGTAGCAGCAGAACAAATTTGAACCTTAAATAATATTGGATGAAACTCTCATTAGCTAAGAGATAGGAACAATTGCGAAGGCAAGACGCACCAGGTAAGGGTAAGATGCCCACTTTGGCACAGGACACAGGAAAGAAGAATCTTGGCAGTCGGAATGAATGTGAACTAGAAACTCCTTGACTCTGCAAGAAAATATTTAGTCAACACAAGAAAGACAGATCCATCTCCCAACCTCTTATTCTGCAGCCACACAAATTTCAGACATCCTGGTAGTTCATGACTATGATTCATGCTGGGTTTAATTTGAACTTAAATATAGTTCCCCTTGGTCACGACTTTTGAAACTTGGAAAATTACTGACAAAAAGGAAAAATATATAGGGAAAGGACTTTGCCATTGATTGCAATGCAAAATGCATTGAGTTGACAGTGGAGGTGAAGATTTTTGCCCTGGTCTCTCATGTGGGGTGGGGGTGTGGTGGGAGGGAAGAGTAGGCCAGGTCTGGCTGAGAGAGGTCAGGGGCGGGAAGACAGCAACGAGTCCCATAGACCTCAAGGTCAGAGGACCAGTAGCTTTCCCACTTGGCCTTGACCATATTCTCCCTCCTTTTCATGGCTGACTTCTCTCCCTAGTTGGGCTTCTTCACTATCTGTGTCATTTTTTTGGCATCGAGATACCTCCCTGCTAGAATGTTCCCTGTTTTTTATGTTTCTTTATGTTGGCATCTTTCCTTTCCCCCTTCAAACTCAAGTTTCCAAAAGCATATTTTTATGCATGTATCTGCAGAGCTGTTTTTTCTTTAGTGTTGCCATTCTGTTCATGCATCTTCATTACTTAGTCAATGAGCATGTAAATTCCAGTGACTTGGGGGGTCACAGGGGAAGTGAAAAAAATTTAGGCTGTTTAATGTTTTTTCTTTTACTGTCACAAATTTGCCTCCGCTTAGTGTGAATATTTCTGGATTCAGAATGGTGACAGAGTAAGGAAAATTCTGTTGTGACTGCAAGGTAATCTTTCTATGTAGTGATGCTTTACCCTAGGGTTTCAGGGAGGATGCCTAACTCTGGGCTTAGTTGGTTACACGACAAAGTGGCCTCACCAAGTGACATGATCTCTTAGTGTAGAGACAAGTCGAAGGGGAAGAAAAGAAAAAGGAGAGACAATCTTATGTCTTTTAAGAGTAAACAGCAATATATACTAACAAATATTATGAAATAATTGAAATTTTCTTTTTTTTTGCTGAACCACACAGCTTGCCTAGATCTTAGTTCCTGACCAGAAACTGAACCTGATTCCCGACAGTGAAAGTGTGGAGTCCTAACCACTGGACTGCCAGGGAATTCCTTTTTTTATATATAACTGAAATATGTTTAAATGTT
Organism: Aepyceros melampus; assembly: GCA_006408695.1. Lineage (NCBI taxonomy): Eukaryota > Metazoa > Chordata > Mammalia > Artiodactyla > Bovidae > Aepyceros > Aepyceros melampus. The sequence goes on along the minus strand of SJXQ01009309.1, from coordinate 43,938 downwards.
ATTCCTGACCTGGTGGTATTGACCAAAGTATTCCAATTCATTCCTAACTGAACCCACATGTACCACAATTTTTCAGCCTCACTGAAATAGCCAAGTAGCTTGGCCCTTGGCTTCTGTCCTTTGGTTTCCTGGCAGCCCATCTATCAGACTCCATTTGGGGTTTTGATATTCCCAAAGTTGCCACAGGTGGTATAAAGGAATTTATGCACCACTTAATTTTTTTTATTAGAGTATAATTGATTTACAATGTATTTGTTAGTCTCTGCCAGACAGCAAAGTGAATCAGTTCTGCTTGTACATACCTCCATTCTTTCCCCATATAGGTCATTACAGAGTATTTGAGTAGAGTTCCCTGTGCAATATACAGAGGGTCGCTGTTACCTCTTTGATACATGCGTGCTCAGTTGCTGTCTCCTGTCTGACTCTTTGCCATTCCATAGACTGTAGCCTGCCAGGCTCCTCTGTCCATGGAATTTTCCAGGCAAGAATACTAGGGTGGGTTGCTATCCCTCCTTCAGGGGATCTTCCCAACCAGGGATGGAACCCACATCCCTTGCAAATCCTGCATTAGCAGGCAGATTCTTTACCACAGTGCCACCTGGGAAGCCCTATTTGATACATAGTAGAGTGTGTATGTTAATCCCAACCTCCCAATTTATCTCCACCCCGTAACCATAAATTTGTTTTCTACATCTGTGACTCTATTTCTATTTTGTAAATAAGTTCATTTGTACGATTTAGATTCCGCATATCAGCAATATCATATGATACTTGTCTTTTTCTGTCTTATTTCACATGGTGTTATAATTTGCTGGTCCATCCGTGTTGCTGCAAATGGCATTTTTATTTTGCCCCACTTTTTAAGCACTTTTTCTCTCCTAGATGTTTCCCAGGTAAAGATTTTATTGTCCAAAAATCAATTTGGAGAAAACTAACGCACCAAAAGCCAACTCATTGAATGGTTCATTTGCCAAGTCATCAGTTTGCCATGTAACCAGTTTGCCAGAATCGATTCCAAAGGCTGTGGAGGATTTTTTCCCCCAGATTTTGTTTCTATCACAGATTCACTGCATTTGCTTTACTGCTCCCTTTCCCCTCTCAGCTCCTGCCCTCAGCCCCACCCCTGATGTTTTCCTTTCTGCTGGCAGCCCGAGACTGATGGCAAACTGGTGTAAATCTAGTGAAGGCATTTCTCATCAAATCGCTCATCAGACAAGTTAGCATTCCCAACATGATTTTCAGAGAACTGACCTTGAGCCACTTTGGGAGACTCCAGAATTGGGGTGAACATACATCCCGGTTTGTGTGGGACAGCCTCCCTTTACACTGTTGTCCTTGTGAGTTTTTAAGTCTTCCCTTTCACTCCCAGCTGTGTCACCCTGTACTATACATTTCAAAAGGCAGGATCTGTTAAAAAACATAATTTCTGTTTATAGAACAGGATTTCTCAAACTTGTGGACGCTACTGACATTGCGGGCTAGTTCTTTGTAGTGAGGAGCTGTCCTTTACATTGTGGGGTTTTTAGCAGCCTCCCTGCCCATTAGATGCCAGTAGCACCACCCTGCCTGTGAGACTCCAAATATCTCAGAAGTTGCTAAATGTCCTCAGGAGGATAACATACCCCTGACTGAAAAGCACTGGTCTAGAGGATGATATCAAACATTTCAGCGGACCCAGCCAGAGCAGCGCCATTCCTGGGGGCCACTTGTGTGTGGGTGGGTTCTAATAAAGAGAGCAAACAGCCATGACTCAGGATCCCTGGGTACCATGACTCAGTCCTGCTTTGGGCAAATCCCATGGCAAATCCCTTGACGTGTCTGGGTTTTAACATCATCATCTGTAAAAAGAGGTTGTTGACTTATTTAAGAAATGAAACACTGAAAAGTCTTTAAGAATAACAAAAATGATCTGGAGTTTTAATCATAATTATGATGCTCCTCCAAATTGCTTGAGTCTTTTCCATTTAGCTTTTCAAACTTTTCCCTTGATATTTTTTTCATAAACCCCTTGTAATAAAGGCAGGCTTTTGGACGAGCTATCCCAGAGGCCCTTCAGTTGGATCTTGCTGAATTTAGGGAACATGTGCCCACAGAGTTCTCTTTAAACCAGTAAATCCCAGCTCTGAATGAGAAACATTAGACTTCAGTTGAGTGACTTTTTAGAGTTAAAAACATTAGAAAATGAAAATGAGTTTCTAGAATTACATTTGTAGAACTGAAGCAAGAAATGCAGGATCAAACCAAGCTAGAATCAAAATGATCTGTAAACTTAGAGAGAGAGATGGGGAGCGTAGAGAAGACTTTTGAATATCTGAATACTGAGTTTTAAAAAAAGCTTGGCCTAAAGGACCTTAATCCATCTATAGATATTCTCTAAAGGCCAAAAAGACTGGATCAAAATAGATACTGCTGATGGTAAGGTCAGAAAAGAGAATTAAGCTGCTTTTTGTCTCTTTGATACACACTTGAAGGATGCTCAGCCAATCCATGTTTTTTTATTCAGATTAGATCATAAAATTAATGGATAGCACAAGTGATTCCTGATATACTAACAAAAACTTTGAAAGATGGTCACATTTGCTTTATNCCACCTGACCACTGGGACAGCCTGGCTTTTGGCCCCACAGCCTCTCCTTTTCTGGCTTTTAGCCCCTGCTGTTCTGTGTCCTCTGTGTGTGTGTGTGTGTGTCCTGTTTTAACAAGTGTGTCCGGGGAGACCAGTCTAGTTGGGAATAGAGACAGCCTTCCTAGTGGGGACCACTAGCAGCTGTCTTCCTATCTACATGGACATGCCCACAGAGCCCCCTCTCTGCCCACACCAGGGTGAAGGCGACCTGGGTTGGGGGCAGAGGCCGAGGGGTGTTTCCTCAGCAGCAAGTGTCCAGGCCGGAAGAACCTGTGGCCACTTGCTCAGTTTCAGCGCAGGTTTCCCTCTGTTCTCCCTGCTCATCCTTCTGCTCGATGACATGGAAACACGCAGACACCATACTCAGGCCACCATGCAGTCATGAAAGAGTTAGCAGAGCCGAAGAGGATTCCTAGGACCCATGGTACTGGTTGGAGGAGTCTGGCACCTCCCAGGACTGGCCTATGTTAGTATCCCAGGGCCTGGAAGTGCAGCCTCCGCCCTAACAGTGGATTTCTCAGCCCAGCAGCCATTGGACGGTCATCCTTCCCACAATCAGAGGCCTGAGAAGTGTGTTTTCACAGGCACTCCACTGATGTTTCTTGTGGAAGCTGGGAATTCCTATGGGCTGGAGGTTTACCCTAGGTGAGTGCCCAGGCTCCGCTGAACCATCAGAGCCCTTGTTCCAGGTCCTTCCTCCTTGTAGTCGAAGGCCTGAGTGTGACCACACTGTGCCCAGCCCTGGCCCCTCTGTTTATGGTAATTGTGTGCCAGGAAAGGGTGCACAGGCAGGAAGAAGGGGGCATGGACTCTGTAAGGTGTCTGAACTTTAAGCAGTCATTGGACAGGGAGGGCAGGAGCTGGCCCAGAAGAACCAAGCTGCGTTCTGAGGTGTGAGGGCCTGTGCTTTCTGGGGGCTTCATGTGGCTTCCATGGGAGCAGCCATACAAGGCTCTGATGGTTCAGAGGAAGTTGAGCACTCACCTGGGGTAAACCTCCAGCCCATAGGAATTTCCCAGTTCCCCAAGAAACATCAGTGGAGTGCCTGTGAAAACACGCTTTTTGGGCCTCTGACTGTGGGAAGGATGACCGTCCAATGGCTGCTGGGCTCAGAAATCCACTGTTAGGGTGGAGGCTGCACTTCCAGGCCCTGGGATACTAACACAGGCTAGTTTCTGGGAGGCGCCAGACTCCTCCAACCAGCACCATGAGTCCTAGGAATCTCCTTCAGCCCTGCAAACTCTTTCAGAACTGCACCGTGGTTGGAGACACTCCCACCCAGCCCTCCATCCCTCCATCCCTGGCCTGGGGTCAGGGCTGCATCTTGGGGTACTCTCAACCTCCCTCTCCATTTCCCCTTTGTGCATCATCCCAAAGAGCAGACTCAGGAAACAGCACCCCTTCTCCCCGAGCCTCCACCCTACCCGGCCTCCCCTTCTCTCTCCATCTGCTCACACCCACCTCCATTCTCACTGGTCCCTCTTGCACCTGAGAAGTGTAACAGAAAAACCAATGATTCAAAGTGAACTATGGTCAGAGCAAACCCGCAAAGGCAGTGGTTCTCAAGCTATGCTCCTTGGTGGCATGATGTATGAGCTTCCTGTTGCTGCCATAATGACTACTCGGTGACTTAAAGTGACACAACTGGGTCATCTTACAGTTCTGGAGTCAGAGGTCCAACATGGGTCACACTGGGCAAAATTCAAGGTATTGGCAGGACTGACTTCCTTTCTGAAGGATCTGGGGGAGAACCTGCCTCCTTATCTTTTCCAGCTGCTAGAGGCAGCCTTGGCTCATGCTGCCCTTCCACTTTCAAAACTAGCATCGCATCGCCCTGACCTGGCCACTGTTGTCATTTGTCCTTCTCTGATTTTTGACCCTGACTCTCTTTTCTACTTGTAAGGATCCTTGTGATTATATTGTGTCAGCAGTGGTTCTCAAGCTATGCTCCTTGGTGGCATGATGTATGAGCTTCCTGTTGCTGCCATAATGACTACTCGGTGACTTAAAGTGACACAACTGGGTCATCTTACAGTTCTGGAGTCAGAGGTCCAACATGGGTCACACTGGGCAAAATTCAAGGTATTGGCAGGGCTGACTTCCTTTCTGAAGGATCTGGGGGAGAACCTGCCTCCTTATCTTTTCCAGCTGCTAGAGGCAGCCTTGGCTCATGCTGCCCTTCCACTTTCAAAACTAGCATCGCATCGCCCTGACCTGGCCACTGTTGTCATTTGTCCTTCTCTGATTTTTGACCCTGACTCTCTTTTCTACTTGTAAGGATCCTTGTGATTATATTGTGTCTACCTGGAAAACCCAGAATAATTTCCCTATTTTAAGATCAGCTGACTAATAATCTTAATTCCATCAGCTGGTTTAATACTCCTTCCACATAAAGTAACTTGTTCACAGATTCCAGGCATTGCAAGTAGACATCTTCGAGGTGTTCCTTGAAGTGAAGTAGGGACTTCTTCCTTTAATATCAATTAAAGTGATCCCATTCACAGAAGAAAAGTACATAGGTTTTCTCAGTCTTAAGTTTTTGTCCTACTTTTCTTAAGCGTTAAGTTCCTCCTATCACTTTTCTGTGAACAAGCTCTAATTTAATAGCAAAACACATGAACATGAATAGGTAATGAACATGTACTGAAAAACAGAGGCAGTAAAGCTTATTTTGGAAGCTTTGAAAAATATATGTACACCCAGGTGCTTATGGTTGTGAGGTTATTTTGCACACAGGTAATAACACTTTCTGTTGTTTTGTCTCTGATCTGTGTGAGGGTATAAGTATATAAATGTTTCATAGTATTTTCCAAAACTGAAAATTTTGAGAACGACTGTGAGCTACCCTTTCCCCCCAGAGCTTTGACCATTAGGAAGCATGAATTGAGGCTTGGTTTCTTTGCTTCTCATTCCAAGTATAAAGAATTGGAGAAGGAAATGGCAACCCACTCCAGTATTCTTGCCTGGAGAATCCCAGGGACAGATTCTGTCCCAGGGACAGAATCCCAGACGACAGTGGGCTGCCATCTATGGGGTCGCACAGAGTTGGACATGACTGTAGCAACTTAGCAGCAGCATAAAGAAGAGCTCTTAAACTAATAAGCAGTTGTTTATTGAGAATCCCTTATATGCCCAGCACTGTCCCATTACTTAGGTAGAATTCAACAGTTTATGGAACTGCTCTTTGGGGAGAAAATAGCCTCAGAGACAAAAGCCAACAGTTCAAAGCATTTGGAAAGTACCTAAGTTGTGTGATCCAGGCGAAAAGTGCTGATGGAATTCTGAAAAAGGTAAGTTCCACGTGAGTGAAAAGCTAGAGAAGCCTCCCTGGGAGAGGCGAGACTTAACCTGCATCTCTGAGGATGAGTAAACAAGCTGAGAGCAGGCAGGAGGAGGAGTGGTGTGGTGTGTTGGGGACTTGGCTGTCTTTGCTTTGCTGCGTACTGTGCAGATGCCACGCGATGGCTTTCAGACTTCCGAGGACTTCAAAATCACCTGGGAAGCCTTTTTAAGACACGCTCCCGGAGATTTATGAAACTGGCAGAAAAGAAAGATCTGTTGCCCTTGATTCTTGGCCGACACTTTGAGAAGCACTCTTGAACTTCTGTGTGTGCGTCCCCTAACAAACTGTTAGGCTGGGGACTGTGACTTCTTCCTCTCTGCACCTCAGCAGCTAACCCAGGTCCTGAAACATCACGGGACTCGACAGACGTTTACTAAGTGGAACCATACCATAGAACAGAGGACGATCTTGGTGGATCAGTCAGGAAAACCACAGAAACCACATTAGGTGTTTCAACAGAATTTAAGGAATTAGCTAGATAGGTATTGGAGGACCGAAAAAGTGAACAGGGAGCACTGAGGTAATAGAGGTAACTGCTTCCCATCCTAGGGCTGGGAAAGGGATTAAAGAGAAGAGGGTAGGGTTGTCACAATACAGACACTTGGTTCTAGGATACTTAGTCAAACATACAAGGGTGCTTTTATGACTGTATAGTTCTAGCCATGTTCTGTCACAGCATAGGAATTGGGCATCGAACACCCCCAAATTATTCTTTATCTATTTTGAAAGCAACCTAAGTGGGGGATAGCAAGGGGATGGCTATACGGGGTAGTGCAAGTGAGCCCACTAGTCATGGATTAATTCTCTCAATTCCAGGGACATTGTACATAGCTACATATGTGATGAATTTGCATAAAAACAGCCCTCCACACCCTCACACATGCACAAACACATACAAACCTGGTTAAACCTGATTAAGCTCCATGGATCATACCAATATGTATTCCCTGGTTTTGCTAGTGTACCATAGTGGCACAAGATGATACCATGAAGAAAACTGGGTAAAGGGCACATGGGATTTCTCTGTACATTTCTCTTGCCACATCCTGTGAATATATAGTAATTTCAAAATAAAAAGTTGAAAAATAACCTGTGTCTTTTTTGTTTGTAGAAAGGACCTGTAGATGAAACTGGCTGGGTCATTAAAAATGTCTTGTCCCTGCCTATTGTCAACAAAAAAGAAGACATTGTGGGCATAGCTACATTTTACAACAGGAAGGAGGAAAGCCTTTTGATGAATACGATGAGAACATCGCCGAGGTGAGTGCAATTATAAAATAATGGAGGGAGATGAAATTCATGAATAGAGGATGCATAATTGTTATTCTGGAAAGATGTTTCCAAAGTGTAATTAAGACGTGAGTCACACACACTTGCTGTCAATATGTTGTTATTGTGTCATTTCTGTTTCCTGATCTCCATAAAACTGCACTCCTTTCTACCAAAGTGTGAATGTTTGACTTAATCAAAATTCTTTCCAGTACTAGGAAATTGGGGAAAAGATTTCTCTCTCTTTTTCTCCCCACTCTCTTATTTTTCCCCTTTCCTCCTTGCTGTCACCCCCAGCCCTCTCTGATTCAAGGCATGCTTTATCTGATTGGATTTGGGTCATCCCCTCCTCTAATAAAGTATTCATGGTGCGTGAAGCTCTTTGAAAACGAGGACTTAGCCAGTTTTATTGTCTGGGGCTGACTATTAGTGTTTTTTTCTTAGATTAAAACAAGAAACTGGGTTTTTGATGGGGAAAGAGACATTGATGGATAGGAAAGCATGCAGACTGTTGCCTCCAAATCAAATTTCCTTTAATTTTAGAGAATTGAATCACATGTTATCAATTTCAGACTCTCACACAGTTTCTTGGATGGTCTCTCTTAAATACTGACACCTATGAGAAAATGAATAAGCTGGAGAACAGAAAGGACATAGCCCAAGAAATGCTCATGAACCACACCAAGGCTACGCCTGATGAAATCAAATCTATTTTGGTAAGTGAGGAATTCAGTCCTGTGGAGATTAGTGAAGTGAAAGTGAAGTCGCTCAGTTGTGTCCGACTCTTTGCGACCCCGTGGACTGCAGCCCACCAGGCTCCTCTGTCCATGGGATTCTCCAGGCAAGAATACTGGAGTGGGTTGCCATTTAGATGCTGTTTAACCATGGCTTCTGGAATTCACCTAAGTACCCAGAGGTCTGACAGAGGAGAATAAGTTTAGTCCTGGGCTGAGGAGGGGGAAACAGAGGAGGGGCAGGGAGAATTTGGGTGGTTCGTAATACAGAGACCCTTACTGAATGTCCAGGCTGCTTGGTTGGAACAGCTCTTTGTTTAAAATAGCTCTGTAGAAGCTGGAATAGTTAGGTCTAGGTTGGAGTATTAGCACAGAAAAAAATATTTCCAGGGAGGGAACTGTCAGCTGTTGGCCATGTAATACTCTATAGCAACTGTGACTTCTCAGTTGTATATGACAATAAGCATCTATTTCTCATGCATTTGTGGGTTGCCCAGGCTTCAGCTGATTTTGGTTGGGCTATAAGCTGCATTTGCTTGGCTCTCTGCATCTGTTGTCCTTGATCAGCAGCTACCTGATAGATGTTCTTCTCATGGTGATGAGAAGTGCCAGACTGCAAGCCCAGCTCTGCAAGCTCATTTCAAGTCTTCCCTCCTATCACATTCACTAAAATGTTCAGTGTACAAACATGACCAAATCAACATCATGGATGATTGGGGAACCTTTTCTAGAAGTGTTCTGATCACCAACAAATGAAGGGGAAATATCACACACCCGTGATCTCTATTCCTTTATTTCCCTAGCTTTCAGACTATGTCTGATATAGTTTTCCTGGGGTGTTTTTGTTTTTGCTGGGTGGTTTGAGATGAAAAAGAAATTTGAGAATTCAATATGTTGAAGATGAAAAAGTCTGGGAAATACAGGGCAATTGCTATAAACTAATAGAAAAACAGATGTAACCCACTCATTTTTCTTGCCTATATGTGAACTAGCAATGTCTCCTTCCCTCTCTCTCTTTGAGACAGCTGCTGTTACATTTTGGAGGATAAGAAAGAGTAATTGTTTTTTAGAGAAAATTCTATATAATCCAGTGCTATAGACCTTTGTATGGCACTTTGTCATGGGACTCATTAGAGCATGCTTTATTTTAACTGATTTTAAGAGTAAAGTAATCACATAGAAATTGACTTTATAGGAATTTCACACTTTCTTTGCTTTTACATTTTAGAAATTTAAAGAGAAGTTAAATATAGATGTAATTGAGACTGTGAAGAAAAACAGCTTGTCACAATTTTGGTAAGTGTTTTATTTCTATCTGTAATGCCTTTTAAATAAAATATGGTTCCCTGCTTTTCTTCCTCTTTGTCCCCCACAGTGCAATCCACAAAGGTAAATTAGAATCACAGCTAGTCTATACCACTGCACAAGAGAGTTCAGGCGCAGACTCTAGGGGTAGCATGGCCTGGTTTATTTTAATAGCTTTGGATTACACCATGGCCACCCTTGAAGACATGGCAGAATTACAGAGAGATCCTCAGAGGCACCATTATCATTTCTGTCATCTCTAGCTTCTCTTCAGGATCCTGGAGGAATTCTTTCTTTCCTATTGTTGCCTTTGGGTCACCCCTATTATATCTAGTTGAAATAACTTCTCTTCCAGTCACTAATCCTATACTTTGTATCTACTATTTAAACTCACCCAAATTTTCTTCAGTCAACTGTTAAACCCATGAGGTAAATTTTTAATTTCAGAGCTTCTCTTGTTCACTTCTAGGATGTATATTTAACTTTTTTTTTTAAGATTTCAACTCTATGCTGAAACTTTCTGTCATTTTATCTACTTTCTCTCTCTTTTCATCAATCTTCTTAAATTTATTCATCATAGTGATTTTAAATTCTCAGTACCTGAATCATCTGTATGTCTGATTCTACTGTCTATTTTTACTCTTGAGTTTTACTCATTTGATCATTTTAAGGCATACTTCAAATTGTTTCATTGAGAACCAGACATTGTTGATAAAAACTTGGTGGGGCTCTGAGTGATGTTATCCTTCTCTCCAGAGGGTTAGATTTTCTTCTGGCAGCTGAAGGAGCTGGTTTTAGAGTTTGTTAGGGATGGTCTGTCTTAGATTTGCCCTTGCTACTCGGATAGAACATTTCTAGAGGGTGGCCCTTCTGGGATCCCAACTAAAAGCCTGGGCTGTTTACCAAGGCCCCTAGCCCTTTGAATTCAGAGGCTTGAATACAATCTGTCTGAAATTGAAGTGATGTCACATTTGTTTGCTCCCTGACTACCCTATCCTGTTTTCCACTGCTCCTTTCTGACCTGTGTTCTTTTTTCCTGAGCTAAGATATACTGACTATCTCACCTTCCCCATCCTCATCTTTTTTTTTGTAATTAATTTTTATTTTTTAGTTTGTTTTGCTTTACAATACTGTATTTGTTTTGCTATACATTGACATGAATCAGCCACAAGTGTACATGAACTCCCAATCCCGACCGCCCCCCCCTCCCGCCCCCCACCATCTCTCTGGATTATCCCCGTGCATCAGTCCCAAGCATCCTACATCCCTCATCGAACCTAGACCGGTGATTCGTTTCACTTATGATATCATACATGTTACATTACATCCCCATCTTTTATGAGCTCTGTCTTCCCATCCTGGCCCTTGGCTGTACCAATGCAGAGCCAGTGGCCTTTGACCTCTATGTTTTGACACCTTGCATATTTTCGTGTCACCTGAGGCTCTTCCTTCTTCTCTCACTCTCTTTGACTTAACTTCTGAGCACTTTCCTCTCACATGTAGTCCAGAAGATGACCCTTCCTTCTGCTCATTTGCCCCCAACAAAACTCATCTTCTTTGTAAAACAAAGCTTTAATTGATATTCATGACATGTTAGAAATTTTCTAGTTCTCTGTTTAGAGGAGGGAAGGGCCTTATGGTGGAAAAGCAATAAAATGGGCAAAGAATCAGTAGCTTTACAACAAGGTGGCTTATTTTGAATGTAAGATATGCTCTAAAACTCATCCTAAATCGTTGCTGTATGTAACTTAAGAAACAAACACAGATTTCAGAGGGGTTCTCTGAAACTATCTTGGCATAATTTCCAAGCGGCATAAATATATATATATATATATGCATCTTTGCGACCCTATGGACTCTACAGTCCATGGAATTCTCCAGGCCAGAATGGAGTGGGTAGCCTTTCCCTTCTCCAGTGGTTCTTCCCAACCCAGGGATCAAAACCAGGTCTCTCGCATTGCAGGCAGATTCTTTACCAGCTGAGCCACAAGGGAAGCCCAANTTCACTTATGATATCATACATGTTACATTACATCCCCATCTTTTATGAGCTCTGTCTTCCCATCCTGGCCCTTGGCTGTACCAATGCAGAGCCAGTGGCCTTTGACCTCTATGTTTTGACACCTTGCATATTTTCGTGTCACCTGAGGCTCTTCCTTCTTCTCTCACTCTCTTTGACTTAACTTCTGAGCACTTTCCTCTCACATGTAGTCCAGAAGATGACCCTTCCTTCTGCTCATTTGCCCCCAACAAAACTCATCTTCTTTGTAAAACAAAGCTTTAATTGATATTCATGACATGTTAGAAATTTTCTAGTTCTCTGTTTAGAGGAGGGAAGGGCCTTATGGTGGAAAAGCAATAAAATGGGCAAAGAATCAGTAGCTTTACAACAAGGTGGCTTATTTTGAATGTAAGATATGCTCTAAAACTCATCCTAAATCGTTGCTGTATGTAACTTAAGAAACAAACACAGATTTCAGAGGGGTTCTCTGAAACTATCTTGGCATAATTTCCAAGCGGCATAAATATATATATATATATATGCATCTTTGCGACCCTATGGACTCTACAGTCCATGGAATTCTCCAGGCCAGAATGGAGTGGGTAGCCTTTCCCTTCTCCAGTGGTTCTTCCCAACCCAGGGATCAAAACAGGTCTCTCGCATTGCAGGCAGATTCTTTACCAGCTGAGCCACAAGGGAAGCCCAAGAATACTGCTGATCCTCCCAACCCAGGAATTGAACTGGAGTCTCCTGCATTGCAGGTAGATTCTTTACCAGCTGAGCTACCAGGGAAGCCCAACTTAAGAAACAAACACGTATTTCAGAGGGGTACTCTGAAACTATCTTGGCATAATTTCCAGGCGGCATAAATATATATGCATCTTCACTTACCATGATTTTCTCCAGGGATACACTTTAATTCTTGGTTCAGGGAAGGTATGGCCCGCTTTTATAGGTGTAACAACAGGTGCGTGTGGCTGTGCTGGTAAGGACTGAGGAAGCAGCATTGCGACTCAGGCAGAGGAAGTGGGGAAGGTTGTTCCCCTTCTTCCCCCTGCTTCCTGGGACATTTCAGGTCACTCACAGATGCCCTGCAGCTCCTGTTTACCAGCCTATAGAAGATGTAGAGAGAACATCCCAGAGAAGTACCTCATTCACTCCTCCTTCACTGAGTATTTTTTTTCATTCATCCACTAATTATTGAGATGTACAAGGCAATGGCACCCCACTCCAGTACTCTTGCCTGGAAAATCCCGTGGATGGAGGAGCCTGGTAGGCTGCAGTCCATGGGGTCGCTAAGAGTCAAACACAACTGAGCGACTTCACTTTCACTTTTTACTTTCATGCATTGGAGAAGGAAATGGCAACCCACTCCAGTGTTCTTGCCTGGAGAATCCCAGGGACGGGGCAGCCTGGTGGGCTGCCATCTATGGGGTCGCACAGAGTCGGACACGACTGAAGCGACTTAGCAGCAGCAGCAGCAGCAGGATACAAGAAACTGTTAAATCCCAAGGGCAAAAGATAACGTGGTCTGGTTCTTACCTGGCTCGAGAAACCCCTTGTTTATTAGAGAGACGAAAAATACAAGCAATGACACTGCCTTGAATGGACGGGTTCATGGGGCGTGAGCACCAAGGGCCCTGGGGAGGCCAAGGGCCTGATTCTCCTCACAAAGGTGATGGAGTGTGAGATGAAGGCCATGGCGTGTAGGCCTGAAGGGGACGCGGGAGCTGGGTGGGCAGAGAGTGATGATGGAGGCTTGGAGATGAGAAGGGAAAGCAGACAGTCCAGGCCAGAGTAGGGGGCCACAGAGCACGTTAGGGAGACCAAAGGCAGCTGGTGTGGCCAGGGCCCCAGCAAGTGGGAGAGGGGAGCAGCCTGCGAGGCCTCCAGGGAGCGGGGCAAGACCACACACGGCAGCCTGGCACACTGGGACCTGGAAGCGACCTGATCAGATGGCCAGAGGTCTCTGGAGCAGAGGGAGTGAGCTAGCCTGGATGCAGGAGGCCCGTGGGGCCACGTTACAGTCACATACAGTTACAGAGAGGGTGACTTCTCTCAATCTCTCATGCTCACCGCCTGTTGTTCTCAATCTCAGCTGTGGGCTCCATCAGAGAGGAGAAAAGCAGCCTTTGGTGCTAGAGTTCCTACTTCTCAGACCAAGCAAATGCCTTTATTTCTATCAGTCTCTCTGTGTCACTGTTGCATGACTGCTGGTTTTAAAAACCTATGATTTCTGTATTATAGTGGTAGTATAATGGTTTGCCTACAACTGCAAATTGGGCCTGGGAGTCATAATTCTGAGAACTTCTTGTTTCCTGCTAACAATGCACACTTACACATTAGTGTGACTGACCCTGTAACGTTTTTAAAAATGTTTTCACATTTGATCTTTATATAATACTCTGAGAACAGCAGGGCAGAGGTGACTTCCAGCAGGGAGGTTCTCTGGCATGGGGCACCCTCACTGCACCCCACAGTTCTTGGTCTGATTTTTACATGTGCTGCTTTTCCATTTCTCCCCGCAAGAACGTGCATTTCAGGGAGTAGTAACATTGTTTTATCCATAATGCCTACAACACAGATAGGAACCAATAAATGTCTGTTGAATGATTAAAAATGAACAGAAGGGAGAAAGAGCTCCCATGGGCAAGGAATCTGGGAGGTTCTGGACAGAGAGAAAGTGATAAGAAGAACAGTGGAGGATGCGAGAGGCCCTGTGAGGAAGGAGCTTTGGGAAGTGCTACTAGGGGTTTCCCTTGTGGCTCAGCTGGTGAAGAATCTGCCTGTAATGCGGGAGACCAGGGTTCAATCCCTGGGTTGGGAAGATCCCCTCGAGAGGGGAAAGGCTACCCCCTCCAATATTCTGGCCTGGAGAATTCCATGGACTATATAGTCCAGGGGCTCGCTAAGACTGAGACAGGACTGAGCGACTTTCACTTTCCCTAGGGGTCATGTGATGAATCCCCTCTAATTGTCTTTGACACGTGAAAATAAAACTGGTACTGCTTTTTCACTAAAACAACAAAGACAAAAATGTTACTATTGGTATCCGCATTTCACAGATGAGAACACTGATGTAGCTAACCCCAACCCAGAGCTGAACCCTAGTTTCCTGGCTCAAAGCCATTGCTTTGCAGGAGAGAGAGAGAGCTCTGCCCACAGTGACCATCTAAGAGTGGCCTTGGGGAGAAGGGGCTCTTCTTCCTTGGAGATTCTGGAAGACCCTGCAAAGAAGGGCAAAGGTGCGAGGGCCAGCTCTGACTTGGGGGTTAGGTGAACAGATACCATAATTGTATTTAAAAGAGCCATATAGCATTTGGTGTTGAAATTTGTTAGAACACGAATCATCCTCTGGGCCAAGCCTGAACTTTCTGAGGGATGTGACCTCAGCACGGTATTGAGGGTTTAGTGTGGGCTCAGTGAACACCCGCTGAACTGAACTGGTCCTGCACGCTTGTCTGCTGGACCACACAGCAGACTGTGTGCTTCTTTCCTTCTTTCTTCTTTCCTTGCCTGCTTCTTTCTTCCTGTGGGGTTGTCTCTACCCTGCCGTCTGTCACATCAGCTGAATACACACCCCTCCAGAATCTCACCTTTCACTCTCTGTGTTTTTAACCACTTCAATAAGTTAAGTCCTTAAAGGCAAGACCCACATTTTTGTTTCCCAAGCCATGTCCATGTGACTAGTTCAACTGTTTTTTCACCCAGTCCTAATCCTGACAAGGGGTGGGTTAAATGAGATGTCTGCATGTGTACCAGGACACTGGGGGCATTCATTCATTCATTCAATGAACATTAACCAAGCACCTCTGTGGGACAAGCCCTCAGGTTCTGTTACCGCAGCAGGTAACACACCATGATCCCATCCTTAGGGAATCCACAGACTAGTGGGAAAGCATCACTGAACAGGTAAAGAAAATACGATAGAACTGAATCAAGCCATCATTTACTGTTTACTAAATATTTCTAGAAGAGGAAAAAAGAGAAGTTGAGTATTGAAAATGGGTTGCTGCTGCTGCTGCTAAGTCGCTTCAGTCGTGTCCGACTCTGTGTGACCCCATGGACGGCAGCCCACCAGGCTCCTCTGTCCCTGGGATTCTCCAGGCAAGAGCACTGGAGTGGGTTGCCATTTCCTTGTCCAATGCATGAAATTGAAAAGTGAAAGTGAAGACACTCAGTCATGTCTGGCTCTTAGAGACCGCATTGACTGCGGCCTACCAGGGTTCTCTGTCCATGGGATTTTCCAGGCAAGAGTACTGGAGTGGGTTGCCATTGCTGCTGTAATTCAACATTTTATTTTGCATCAGAGAAAGAAAGTAGCCTCTGGGGTCTGCTTTGGAATTGAATGCCGTCACTTAGAAAGCTTCTCAGGATAGCTGAGCCTCAGTTTAACCATCTGGAAACTGAGGGTCATTGTGCAGGTTTGTTGTGAGGATAATAGGGGCGTAACCCAGTACTGGGTATTATAGAGGCTCAGGGGAGTGCATGTGGCATCGTTGCATTGTAATTTTGTGTATGACTAAAGTGATAAAAAAGAATGTAAACTGGAACCTTTGGTCCTTGTTTCAACAGAAGGAGGACCTGCCAGACCCACGGACTGCAGACCTATATGAATTCCGCTTCAGCGACTTGCCCATCACAGAGCACGAACTGATTAAATGTGGACTTCGGCTGTTTTTTGAAATAAACGTGGTGGAGAAATTCAAAGTACCCGTAGAGGTTAGATGGTATTTAATTAAAATATGGTGTGATTCTGTGACAGTTCCCCACTGTGTAAAATTACCTGTGGTTCAAAAAGATTCCCTGCAGTGTGGATCTTAAATTATCATTAACTTTGTCAATATATCCGCTTAAACCCTGTAAACAAAGCCATCCTATCTTTTCAGATAAGGTTGTCACAGACCTAACCTTTAGAATTCTGTTCCAAAGTCTGAGTGGTATTGTCTTCTTTGGTGGCAGGTTCTCACCAGATGGATGTACACGGTGAGGAAGGGGTACCGGGCCGTCACGTACCACAACTGGCGACACGGGTTTAATGTGGGGCAGACCATGTTCACTTTGCTGATGGTAGGTATCGTGTCCGACTCTTTGGGACCCCAGGGACTGTAGCCCACCAGGCTCCTCTGTCCATGGGATTCTCCAGGCAAGAATACTGGAGTGGGTTGCCATTTCCTTCTCCAGGGCATCTTCCCGACACAGGGATCGAACCCAGGGCTCCTGCATTGCAGGCAGATGCTTTAACCTCTGAGCCACCAGGGAAGCCACAGGTATGGAGCACAGCAGTTGGTGAAAACCTGCGTGCCTCCTCCTGAACGTGGTGAGAATAGATACAGGCTATCTCTTTCGAGATAATTTTGGAATTCACGGATACAATCCCATAACTCCCCAAATCCTCTAGAGATGATGCCAGGGCATGTGGGTATCCCTGGGTGCTTGACTGGATAATAATTCTGATACTCACGTACTTACGTCTTTAAAGGAAAAAATTCAGTTACCTGCTTCATTTGTAACTGCCCAGAATGAGCTACAAGAAATAAAACCAGTTTGGGACTTCCCTGGTGGTTCAGTGGTAAAGACTCCATGCTTCCAATGTAAAGGGTCAAGGTTTGATCCCTGATCAGGGAACTAAGATCCCACATGCCACGCATGTGACCAAAAAGAAAGCAAGCAAGCTTGCTCTCAAAACACAGAAGACCCCCTTCTCCATCGGAAGCAGGCCTCACTGCACGTGCTGCATAATGTATTAACGTAAGAGTATAATGTAAGTGAATAGATATGTCTATTTTCTTTTAGACAGGAAGACTGAAGAAATACTACACAGACCTTGAAGCCTTTGCCATGCTTGCTGCTGCCTTCTGCCACGACATTGACCACAGAGGCACCAATAATTTGTATCAGATGAAGTAAGTGAACATATGCTGCCGCGTGGATAGTTCTGGTGCCCCCACCTTCTTTGTAAATGCCTTCACTCCTTTTTAAACTTTGTTTCATCAAAGTATTGAATCCATACCTTTAGGTGCGTTGATCTTCGACTTACAGTTGTACACCCTTGGGTGACACCCTCAACTCAAGCTAGAGAACATTTCTTCCTGGGCTCACTACCTCTCATGCCCCTCGTCCTGGTGCCTCCACCAGCTGACCTTGCATCTTAACATCATCACCACCTTCCCCTCTTGCCTAAGAAAAGAAGTGTAGGCTCTCAGCTCAGACAGATTTGTATTCAGAGTTCACAAATTATTTAAACTTTCTAAGCTTTGAGTTCCTCATTGGGAAAATAATAACTGTAGTAATGCTACCTAACACTTACGGTCATTGTAAAGATTAAATAAGGCTATGCATACAAAGCAGTCAGCTCATGGTTGGTGCTTGGTGGTTAATAATTATCAGGTATTATTATTATTACTGTTATTATGTCATTGGCACTTTCAAAATTCGTCAGCAATACCATAGCCAACCTAGCTCCTTGATAGTGACATTTAAGAAGCTCTGTCTGCCTTGGCTGCACTATATCCTCATCTCCAACACATAACCCACTACCCAGAAGGTACCAGAGGAAGTGAGACATTTTAGAGACAATGAGCTTTGTAGTCTGGTTTTGTGGGATCCAAACACTTCCTGGTTGAGTGATCTTGGGTAAATCACTTAATGTGTTTGAGATTCAGTTTCTTGACTGTTAAATGGGTATAATATTGACCTCGCAAAGACTGCTGTGAGAATCACCTGAAATTGTATGTCTGAAATTACATAGTAGATGCTCAAGAAATTTACTCAATGAATTAGCAGTGACTTTTGACCTTCAGGGAGAAGGCAATGGCACCTCACTCCAGTACTCTTGGCTGGAAAATCCCACGGATGGAGGAGCCTGGTGGGCTGCAATCCATGGGGTCGCTAAGAGTTGGACACAACTGAGTGACTTCACTTTGACTTTTCGCTTTCATGCATTGGAGAAGGAAATGGCAACTCACTCCAGTGTTCTTGCCTGGAGAATCCCAGGGATGGGGGAGCCTGGGGGGCTGCTGTCTATGGGGTAGCACAGAGTTGGACACGACTGAAATGACTTAGTGGTAGCAGTTTCACCTTAAGCAACTCTACCAATCAGGCTTTGCCCTGAAGAGGGGATTCCTTGTCTGGGTTCGGGCAAGCCACATCTTCCTCTAAGAGCTCCAGCCCGCACTGGCTGTTCCGCATTCCTGAATGCAGGTTTCCTGACAATGACTGAGCTCTCTTCCGCTCTCCTAACTGCCAGCCAATTCAGTTTCTAAGGAATGAATGCTTATTGAGCACTGTGTACTGGGAGACCAGCTGAGAACTTGATACCTATGGCCTTTTTGAATCCTTGTAGCCCTCCCACCTGGGAGGTACTATTGTTCCCTTCTTTTACTGATGAAGAAACAAGTCCCAAACAGTCAAATCTAACTTGCCATAGATGAAAAGAGAGTAGCCAAATGGGATGTGGCATCTCGTCTCCAGGTTTGCAGAAAAGATGAGACCACATCCCAGACTTCTGCTTTGGCCTGGTGTTGGGAGTCTGTCTGGGTCCCGTCAGCGATGGGTGAGCTGACCTTCTTCCTTTTCTTTCCATGAGAGAAACTTTGTAGTTCAAGCAATTAAATCATTTTATGCATTTAACCAATTAGGGCTTTTCTTAAAAAGATTTTTTTTTTAAAGAGCATATTCTTCTGTTCTAAATCTAAAAATTCTTTTCCAATATGTTACTTTCAACTGTTTCACAGTCATTAGGGGAGAGGGAAAACATGAAGAAAAAATCCTCAGATTGCAAAGATTCTGTACTGTGTGATCTATGTGTCATCTTTAAATAGCTAAAATGACCCTTTTTCTCGTAGGTCCACATCTCCACTAGCAAGGCTTCATGGCTCTTCCATCTTGGAGAGGCACCACCTGGAATACAGTAAGACACTCCTGCAGGATGAGGTACGTGGGTCTCTCTCTCTCTAGGGCAGCTCACAAGCTCCGGATCAAAGTGCTAACCCACAGAAAATGCTTAGAAAGAGGATCATCCTGAATGCTGGTGGCTGACAGTTGAAGACAACTGATAGAAATGACTATATTGCGATAGTTTTTGAACAATCAAATTGGAAGTAGCTGAGATAGAGGAGGAAAGAGCTATGAAAAGTCATAGAATCTCTGTGGGTCTGTAGAGTAAGAAGAAAAAGTTTACCTTGGGTATGTATGAATGTAAAAAGAGCAGACACAGGACTGGAAAAGGTCAGTTTTCATTCCAATCCCAAAGAAAGGCAATGCCAAAGAATGCTCAAACTACCGCACAATTGCACTCGTCTCACACACTAGTAAAGTAATGCTCAAAATTCTCCAAGCCAGGCTTCGGCAATACGTGAACCGTGAACTTCCAGATGTCCAAGCTGGTTTTAGAAAAGGCAGAGGAACCAGAGATCAAATTGCCAACATCCGCGGGATCATCGAAAAAGCAAGAGAGTTCCAGAAAAACATCTATTTCTGCTTTATTGACTATGCCAAAGCCTTTGACTGTGTGGACCACAATAAACTGTGGAAAATTCTGAAAGAGATGGGAATACCAGACCACCTGACCTGCCTCTTGAGAAACCTATATGCAAGTCAGGAAGCAACAGTTAGAACTGGACATGGAACAACAGACTGGTTCCAGATAGGAAAAGGAGTACGTCAAGGCTGTATATTGTCACTCTGCTTATTTAACTTATATGCAGAGTGCATCATGAGAAACGCTGGGCTGGAAGAAGCACAGGCTGGAATCAAGATTGTCGGGAGAAATATCAATAACCTCAGATGACACCACCCTTATGGCAGAAAGTGAAGAGGAACTAAAAGCCTCTTGAAAGTGAAAGAGGAGAGTGAAAAAGTTGGCTTAAAGGTCAACATTCAGAAAATGAAGATCATAGCATCCGGTCCCATCACTTCATGGGAAATAGATGGGGAAACAGTGGAAACAGTGTCAGACTTTATTTTTTTGGGCTCCAAAATCACTGGAGATGGTGACTGCAGCCATGAAGTTAAAAGACGCTTACCCCTTAGAAGAAAAGTTATGACCAACCTAGATAGCATATTGAAAAGCAAAGATATTACTTTGCGAACAAAGATCCGTCTAGTCAAGGCTATGGTTTTTCCAGTGGTGATGTATGGATGTGAGAGTTGGACTGTGAAGAAGGCTGAGCGCCGAAGAATTTATGCTTTTGAACTGTGGTGTTGGAGAAGACTCTTGAGAGTCCCTTGGACTGCAAGGAGATCCAACCAGTCCATTCTGAAGGAGATTGGCCCTGGGATTTCTTTGGAAGGACTGATGCTGAAGCTGAAACTCCAGTACTTTGGCCACCTGATGCGAAGAGTTGACTCATTGGAAAAGACTCTGATGCTGGGAGGGATTGGGGGCAGGAGGAGAAGGGGACGAAAGAGAATGAGATGGCTGGATGGCATCACTGACTCGATGGACATGAGTTTGAGTGAACTCTGGGAGTTGGACAGGGAGGCCTGGCGTGCTGCAATTCATGGGGTTGCAAAGAGTCAGATAGGACTCAGGGACTGAACTGAACTGAAAAAGAGGAGGCTACACAGCCACTGCTTTTCTTATTCATAGAGCATGTACTGTTAAGGCATTGTCTGTATTTTTGAGACAGTCAGGTGTTGGTAGTTTGGGGGTAGGCATGAAAAATCAGGCTGTAAGATCAGACAGCTGCCATCAGAGGCACTGAGTGAATGAGGGAGATGTCCCATTCAGGAGTGGGTGGGGCATAGGGGAGAAGAGGGGTGGGATCAGGGAACTTTTCACGGGAAGTGGGTTAAGCTTGGTCCTGAATTCATTGTGCTTTATACAATATCATGTACTACTAACTTCGATAAAAAGCTGCTTCTTTTTATTGATTTTATTTAAAGAGTATACAGGCTTGTTGGAAAAGTTTTGAATATAGTTATGCTTGAGAACAAATCTGAGAAGATTCTAACCCAGAATGAATCATTGTTAGATAGAAGGGAACATTCTTCTGTCTGCACAGAGAAATTGTCTAGACTCACACAAACTCATTAGGATAAATAAGCCCTTGGGAGAGTGGAGGTTTTTTCACTTTTGACAATAATCGCTTATTAAAGGCTCAGGGGAAGGGGTACAAGGAAATACATCCAAGTTTCGAGATAATATTACGTTCTTCTAGGTAATCAAAAGCCAAGTGGGAAAAATTTGTAAGGGCAATTAGGCAGAAAAGTGGAAAAAGGAAACAGACATTGATTTAAATATTTTTAATAGCCTGTGATTGATGCAGCATCCAGACAGGGGGACAGAGACCAACTGCACTGAATTATTGATTTCACAGGGCAGAAGGGGGCAAACGGTTAAAAACACATCCTGGGCATCATCTCCCACTTACCAGGTTCCCTGGAGATTGGACCTAGGAATCTGCATTTTTAATAAGAGTTTTCATCACTCCCGTGTGTAGCTAGGACCTGTTCCTGCAGTAGTATCATAAAAAGAATGAAGATAACTGTTCTATGAGAGTTGGAAAAAATAGAATTGAAAGTAGTTCACAAATATGATAGTAACTTGTTATCCACCCAGTTTGTTAAGGGTCTTGCCTTACTGGTTGGGATGGTCTTATATTTTTGAGTAAAGATCTTCCATATATCCAGCTGATTACATATACCACAGGCAGGCAGTATCAAAAATAATTTATTTAATTTTACATTTACCTACTAATGCAAAATATATTCTAAAACCTTTATAGCCAAATGTTTAAATGCTTAACTATGAAAGGGCTCCTAGTAGCTCATATATTTTTACTTTCTGGGATTTGAGAGTTTAAAATAGAGTTGTTTCCCATCTTAATTTTTAAATGTTATTTACTCTGCAGTATGAACTGGTTTTATGGCTAGATAAAGGCTTACTCTTTTTAAAAAGGAATATCGCATCCTAGTAATCCATGCCACCTTGGCAAGGACCTATCTACAATGCTATTTGACCTGCTAATTGCAGACTTTTAAGGGTTGTAAATAGAGTCACTAGGCAATAAATGCGATCACAGAGCTTTTTATGAGCAGGCAAACTGAATGCTGAAAAATTGAAATTTTAACATCAGATGTTCTTTTCACATTTTTGGAAGACAGTACAGGTCTTCTATTTATTTATTGTATAGAGGAAATACTTATATTTAAAACTTTAATTTTTTTACTTAAGGCAAAACCTTATCTAGCAATTTTGCCATTTTGTAGGCATTACTCATTGTGTTTTATATATTATCAGGCTTTATGTCCCAGTAAAGTTGGATTCCCTGCTTTGAGGACAGAACTGTCTGTATTCTAAACTAGTCAGAAATCCACCCTTTAACCTAATGAATAGGGGTTAAAGCCTTTGTTAGCCAAATTTCTCAGAATATAAACTTTAATACTACAATGTACTGTCAGAATGACATAATGTATTACTTAGCATAAATAACAGATACTTTTATTATTCAGAACACTTCTTCATGAAACCTATAACTTTATGCTTTTTCTTACTGACTCCATGTCATACAAAGAAGGAGTGAAGAAGGAATTAAGTATCCTGTGTATGATCACCAGCCAGCCACAGACATGTTGCAGTCGTCCCTACTGGGTGTGACATGTACCACACTGAGGACTCGAACTCACTTCCCTGAGAGTCCGCATCAGGATGAATTGCAGCCATTTCTATTTTGGTGTGCTACACCGAATTTAGATATGTCGTGCCATTTTCATAGCAGTAAGAGAACAAAAGCGGCTTGTTAATGGTAGAGAGCCACGTTAGACTCTGTGGGCAGGTGAGCCCTGCTGAGCAGCTGGGGGCCCAGCTGGAGTGGGGCTGGCTGGGATGGAGGCCTCTCTCGTTCTGTGCACCCGTCTCTACATCACGTTTCCAGCACAATTCCCTGGGGCACAGGTGGAATATTATAGACTCATCCATAGATATCTTAAATTAGTGACAGTAGTGGTTGTAAAAATTACATGCATATGCCTGCTATGAAAATTCAAGCAATAGGAAACATTCTAAAGATAAAATATTTAAAAATTGCTTTAAATCCTACCACTCAGAAATAAGACATTTCATTAACATTTAACTAACTTCATGGTAGCCCATTGTGACTATAGGCAGAATGGTTAGAAACAATGTTAGAAAAATGAGATCTCACTATCTGAACTATGTTTTTTTTTTTTTTTTTGGTTAGAGTTATCTATTTAATTGAGTTTATTGAAGTAATGTTTATACAATCCCTTTAATGTGAGCATCCCTTTAATGTGTTATTCATACAAATTCTATGAATTCTGTCCCTACCCTTGGATAGATTTTACCCCACCACACTCAGGATACAGAACACTTCAGTCATCTCCTTCGGGATGACAGAGGAGACTGTTCTGGGAGTCTATCGCTAGATACAGAACACTTCACTTCTGCAGTAGTCTATGCCAGTAGTCCCCTGGTAGTCTATGCCTCTCTCCCCTCCCAGCCCAAAGCAAGCAGTGAAACGTTTTTAGTCACTATGGATTCGTTTCAGTCTTCTAGATTTTTATATAAATGCAGTCATCCAGTAATTACTCTTTTGTGGTGACGACTTTCATTCAGAACAATAATTTTGTGATTTGTACATTTTGAGTGAATGAGCCAGCAGTGATTCATTACTTTTCACTGCTGAGTGATCTTGCATTTATCTTAAATGAAGATTTTAATTTTACTTCAGTTTAATGGAAGAAACATTTTTTAAGGGAAGGAATTACAGAATTACAGAACTTCCTTGTGTCCTTAATCACAAGAAGTATTAGTTCTTAGAGAACACTAAAATCAATAACCAGTGGTTATGTGTTACCTTTTCACCATCTCTGAACTCCCTGCTATAAAACATGAAACAATTCAAATACTTACACTGCTTCCCACATCTCTACTTCTGTTTTGTAAGCTATTATTATCAGTAATTTTTTACTGTTATGATTTATGAAATTAATTTATAATTTCCTTAAGTGTCTATTTTTTTTAAACCAGAGCATTTATTGCATGACGAATGGTCAAAATCCCCAAGATGAACTGGATGCTGCCCCAGCGACTCGCTTGGGTTAGGCGTTCTCCCAGAATCCACGCCTGAATCTTCAGGATACTATCCGTAGGTGCCTCGCTCACCTGGCCTCGGTGGTGTTCCATCTGTAGCCTTGGCAACTCCACTCACATTTCCTCTTCTGCCTGGCGGTGTTGCCACAATGGTCATAGGTCGGCTTCTGAAGGTCGGAGGCCTTGGAACCACAGTCTTACTTCCAAACGACAGTGTTCCCTTTGTCATCTCTCTTCTATGGTTGAGACCAGAGGTGCAATTGTTTATTCCTACTTCTCCTTTTATATGGGCCTGATACTTAGCCTCAGACTTTTTATCATGGCTTGTCCATTCCTGTGTATTTTATTTTGACTCATATCTTAATTAGCTAGATTTTTGTCATCTGGTAGTTTTCCATAGTCTCTAAGCTAAGTACTCTGCATATAAGTTAAATAAGCAAGGTGACAATATACAGCCTTGGTGTACTCCTTTTCCTATCTGGAACCAGTCTGTTGTTCCATGTCCAGTTCTAACTTGCTTCCTGACTTGCGTATAGGTTTCTCAACAGGCAGGTCAGGTGGTCTGATATCCCCATCTCTTTCAGAATTTTCCAGTTTATTGTGATCCACACAGCCAAAGGCTTTGGCATAGTCAGTAAAGCAGAAATAGATGTTTTTCTGGAACTCTCTTGCTTTTTCGATGATCCCGCAGATGTTGGCAATTTGATCTCTGGTTCCTCTGCCTTTTCTAAATCCAGCTTGAACATTTGGAAGTTCACGGTTCACGTATTGCTAAAGACTGGCTTGGAGAATTTTGAGCATTACTTTACTAGCGTGTGAGATGAGTGCAATTGTGCGGTAGTTTGAGCATTCTTTGGCATTGTCTTTCTTTGGGATTGGTTGAACATTTGGAAGTTCACGGTTCACGTATTGCTAAAGACTGGCTTGGAGAATTTTGAGCATTACTTTACTAGCGTGTGAGATGAGTGCAATTGTGCGGTAGTTTGAGCATTCTTTGGCATTGTCTTTCTTTGGGATTGGAATGAAAACTGACCTTTTCCAGTCCTGTGGCCACTGCTGAGTTTTCCAGATTTGCTGGCATATTGAGTGCAGCACTTTGACAGCATCATTTTCAGGATTTGAAATAGCTCAACTGGAATTCCATCACCTCCACTAGCTTTGTTCATTGTGACGCTTTTTAAGACCCACTTGACTTTGCATTCCAGGATGTCTGGCTCTAGGTGAGTGATCATACCATCTTGTTTATCTTGGTTGTGAAGATCTTTTTTGTACAGTTCTTCTGTGTATTCTTACCACCTCTTCTTAACAGCTTCTGCTTCTGTTAGGTCCATCCCATTTCTGTCCTTTATCGAGCCCATCTTTGCATAAAATGTTCCCTTGGTATCTCTAATTTTCTTGAAGAGATCTCTAGTCTTTTCCATTCTGTTGTTTTCCTCTGCTTCTTTGCATTGATCACTGAGGAAGGCTTTCTTATCTGGTTCCAAATAGGAAAAGGAATACGTCAAGGCTGTATATCGTCACCCTGCTTATTTAACTTATATGCAGAGTATATCATGAGAAACGCTGGGCTGGAGGAAGCACAAGCTGGAATCAAGATTGCCGGGAGAAATATCAATCACCTCAGATATGCAGATGACACCACCCTTATGGCAGAAAGTGAAGAGGAGCTAAAAAGCCTCTTGATGAAAGTGAAAGAGGAGAGTGAAAATGTTGGCTTAAAGATCAACATTCAGAAAACGAAGATCATGGCATCTGGTCCCATCACTTCATGGGAAATAGATGGGGAAATAGTGGAAAGTGTCAGACTTTACTTTTTTGGGCTCCCAAATCACTGCAGATGGTGACTGTAGCCATGAAATTAAGACGCTTACTCCTTGGAAGAAAAGTTATGACCAACCTAGATAGCATATTGAAGAGCAGAGACATTACTTTGCCAACAAAGGTCCATCTAGTCAAGGCTATGCTTTTTCCTGTGGTCATGTATGGATGCGAGAGTTGGACTGTGAAGAAGGCTGAGTGCCAAAGAATTGATGCTTTTGAGCTGTGGTGTTGGAGAAGACTCTTGAGAGTCCCTTAGACTGCAAGGAGATCCAACCAGTCCATTCTAGAGGAGATCAGCCCTGGGATTTCTTTGGAAGGAATGATGCTGAAGCTGAAGCTCCAGTACTTTGGCCACCTCATGCGAAGAGTTGACTCATTGGAAAAAAGACCCTGATGCTGGGAGGGATGGGGGCAGGAGGAGAAGGGGACGACCGAGGATGAGATGGCTGGATGGCGTCACGGACTCGATGGACGTGAGTTTGAGAGAACTCTGGGAGATGGTGATGGACAGGGGGCCTGGCGTGCTGCGATTCCTGGGGTCGCAGAGCCAGACACGACTGCGCGACTGAACTGAAGCTAAGTACACATCTACGGAGATCTGCTTGTTACGTTCTGAAAGTCAGTTTGCAAGAATGTGAAGATTGTCGGGTCACTTCTTCCTTTTCAGAAACTGGAGGACATTGCCTCTGTTTTTTGGTGTTCAGTTCAGTTTGGTGTTAAAGAGGTATAAATGGCTGATTTGATCTTCTCCCTTGTAGGTTACTTTTTCTGAATAGATGTTCATATAATACTTTAGTAATTTTGAATATCTGGGTGATTGTGGCATCTATTGTTTCCTTGATATAGGAAAAAATACACATATCTATGGAATCCATTCTTTTTTTTTTATTTCAGGGAAGCTTTTTTTTTCATTGTATCTTTGAACATTTTTCTAATACATTGGGAATATCTATTATGTATATGTTGAATCTCCTTGCCATTTATTTATGTTCATTTTTTAATAGATTTATTTTTTCCGTTTTGCTTTAATTTCCTCAAGACTGTGAACTATGCCCCTTGCTTATTCTATTTGAGTAGCTTTACTGTGGATTATATTGCTTTTATATTCAATTCCATTTTCCTCATTCTACTACTAGTTTTGCTAGTTTAACTTTACTGTTGTTTTACAATCTTCTCTTTGAGTTCTTGTGGTTTTGAAACTATAGATATTAGTGTGAATTTTTCATGTTCCATTGGGTATTTCCTTTGATGTATTTTTCATTTGCCTTTTGTGTTCCTTTCTTCCAGTTATTTTCTTAGTTTGGTGTGTGTGCGTGTGCAGTCATGCACTGTATTTACATATTCAGTCAACCACTGTAAGACCTTTATGTGACTTCTGAAAGAGTTGTTACATGTGGTGTGCTGTAACTCTCTAGTACGTGTCTTTTTGGAACACATGGGTGTATTTCTGTTTGGTATGTACCTGGAAATAGAATTGCTTGGCCATAGGGTGAGCATATGTTCAACCTCAGTGGATGCTGACAAGCAGTTTTCCAAAGTAGTTGTATTAATACACATTCTTACCAACATTTCCAGTGGCTCTCCATCGTCTCCAACACTTGGCACTTTCCATCTTTCTCATTTTAGTCATTTGGGGGATGCACTGATTTGTGTCAAATTAAATAGCATTGATAACACATATAAACTAGTTTTTTATATTAACCTTTTGAAATTCTGTTTTGGGACTACCTTTGTTCTCAACTTGATTTGTAGGAATTCTTTATTCTGGTTTATGTATCTTTCATCAGAAATATGTATCACAATATTTTCTCCCTGTGAATTGCCTTTTTATTCTCTTAATGTTGGATTTGGATGAAAATAAGTTCTTAATTTTAATGTAGTCCATTTGAACAACTTTTTAAAGATTAATTCTTTAGTTGTATAGTATTGTCTTTTGCCTATTCAAGGTAATGAAGATATTTTATTGTTCTACCTTTCTCATTTAGATCCACAATCATTTTACAGTTTATCTTTATATAAGTAGAGATCAAGATACTTTTTCTGTCCATGTGAAAATCCAGTTGACTCAGCACCATTTATTGACCCACTTCATTTCAGTGATACCTTTGTCCTAAACCAGGTAACTGTTTATAATGGACTGGTTCTGCATTCCCTGTTCTATTACACTAGTCAGCTTGTGTCTCTTTTGTTAATATGTCATCTTAGTTACTATAGCTTTATAATAGTCTTCCTTCCAGTGTAAATTTTCCAATTGTGTTCTATTTGAAGATTGCCTTGGCTTTTATTAAGCCTTTGTATTTTCATATAAATTTGTCAATTTACATACACACATCCACAAACTTGCAGTCTATAGGTTATTTTGTGTTCTCGTGGTCTTTATGCAGGTTTTACACTTGTTTTCCTCTGAAAACTATTCATTCCTTAGTGGAACTTGCCATCTGCTCTGAGGGGGGGCAGGAATGCACTGAGGACAGTCTCAGCTTTCTATTTATTCAAACTCTGTCTCACCAATTCTATTTCTTTGGTCTGGAGAACTCACTCTTTGATTTGGGCTTTCCAGAAGCCCGATTTGGGCTTTGGGGAAGGCTAAGAGTCGGACATGACTGAACGACTTCACTTTCATGCATTGGAGAAGGAAATGGCAAGCCACTCCAGTGTTCTTGCCTGGAGAATCCCAGGGACAAGGGAGCCTGGTGGGCTGCCGTCTATGGGGTTGCAGAGTCGGACACAACTGAAGTGACTTAGCAGCAGCAGCAGCATGTTAAGCAAGCCTGTGAAGCCACAGGGTCTGTGTTAGGATCTGATCATTGCTGCTGACCTTCCTGCCTTCACTCTTTACCCAAAGCATTCTCTTTGGCACAGATGACTAAGTAATAGAAGTCAGTGCAATGTATGTCAGAATAGTTTCCCCATTTCATCCTCTGCTGCTCTTGTGTGTGTCAGACTGGATTTTTGAGGGACATCCTTCCTTCTTCCCTGCCCTGTCTACATTCTAAGACCTCTTGCTCCAATTAAAAGATTACTGGCTCTGCCTTTGCTTACTTAAAAACAACTGCATGCATGTGTGTATGTTTACTCCTCAACTTGTTCCAAAAAGTTTTTAATGGAGCTTCCAAAAATACATGTAACATTAAAGAAAAAATGAGGGCTAATGGGAAAATAAAGGCAACAATGTGTACAGTGAGAGGTTATATTTATTAGACATGGGCCCCAAATTTGGTCAAGGGATTTCTAGTAGCTAATATAAAACAGAAACAGGATCTTTTGTGTGAATCTATATCCATGGCTGAAAAAGAAAGTACTTACAAACTCTTCTTTTAAGAACTTTTGCTAGGACAGAAGGTAAAGAGGAAATAAAAAAATAATACTGAATTAAGGGTTTTTCAATTAGAGACTTGTACAGTAAAAATGAGGGAGGGAAAAACAGGTGGAAATCAGGAATATTGTGCCATCAACAAAGGAAGCAGTACTGATAGCTGAATGTACACCTTTTTTCCTTAAGTATACTAATTTTAAAAGTGTCATCTTTTAAAAAAAATATGGGGAGGTGGGAGGAGGGTTCAGGATGAGGAACACATGTACACCTGTGGCGGATTCATGTTGACGTATGGCAAAACCAATACAATATTGTAGTTAGTCTCCAATTCAAATAAATAAATTTATATTAAAAAAAAAAGAAATGCAACAGTGACTTACTTTGTAAAGTGAAAGAACGTTTGCCATTCTGTCTGCTTTAACGGAGCTGTTATATTGTTCTGGATTAGAAAAAGGTATGACTTAAATGGAGTACAGCAGTATTATTTTTCTCTATGTATGTATACAGCTTTTTTCTCACACATATATTTAGCAAATAGCAAAGTATCCAGGTTTAAAAATAAAATCAACATTTATTAAAAGTAACTGGTGCTTAAAAAATACTGATAATTGTGGTCGATGGTTGTGTGCTCTGTACAGTCTGGCACTTAGTAGAGACGTCTCTCCTAAGGGATTGTTTATTTAAATTTGGCAGCCTGCCTTGTGTGTCCCCTCTTCCCATTCTATAATGTTTGGGCTTTTTTCTGACTTTTTCAGTTAAAAAAAATTGCATGTTTAATGTGTACAACATGATGTTTTGATGTATGGATATATAGTAAAATCATTATTACAGTCAAGTGAATTTACATATTACTTTTTGTGTGTGATGAGAAGACCTGAGATCCACTATTTTAGCAGATTTTTTCAGTATATAATAAGGAATAAAATGACATAAAGTGATTAAAAGTGTGCTACTACTACTGTCTAAAAACTTAGGGCATTTCCACACATGACCCCCCTTTTTCTCCTTAGTACAGCAGTCAAGAATGACTTGAAGTGCTATTGGATCTACAAAGTATGTGTTAGAATTACATACTACACATTACTCTGGGAAACATATAACATGCATCTGTAAACAAAGGGCAATGACTCACCAATGTAAATATGCCACAGGGTCACCACCAATCCAAAGGCAGGCCACAGTATACCCAAATCAGGGAAGGTTAAATGGGATTAAAATGCCAAATGGCCCACTTACTCTGCCCTCTTCCTGGTCAGTCCAGACCAGTTAAAAATAACCTATATCCAGAAGATTTGGAGCAGAGATTACGCCCAAAGTGCTGCTGAGGAATTTCAAGCAAGTCACGGATTTTGATCTAGACAAGTTTCCTTTTGTTTGTTGTAGTTTGGAGTATTCAATTGCCATGTCTTCTATCAATTTAAAAAGTCTAGCTATAGTTGCTGTTATGAACTCATTATTACTGCTGTGTAAAATACCATTTTTCTTGACTTCAGTTATAAAAAGATGACCTAAGTGGAGGCTGTATTATGCACACATAATTCTAGGCCATTTCTTGCTTTCTAGTATTTCAGTCTCCTGGAATGACAGAGCTATATTTGGTCTTGGGTTTTGCAATTCTATTTTAAACTGAGGATAACCTCAGAACTTACCAGTAATAATGATATAGCAGTAATTAAATTCTGTAGCAATTTACTGTTCTTAAATGCATTCCCAGTTATCTCATCTGTATCAACATTCCACAAATATTTACTGATCACAGGTTGAGTGCCAGGCAGTTAGCAGGGCAGCTGTTATTATCCCCATTTGAGAAAACAAATACTTACAGATGTTAAGTGAGGTGTCCAGGATGCTACAACCACCACGTGGGGAGGCTGGGAACTGAGCCTGGGCTCCTTACTGAGTCAGCGTAGTGCCCTGCTGCACTGGCTCTACCGTGTGCTGGCTGTTCAACCTTGAGCAAGTTTCCTAGCCTCTCTGTGCTGTGGTTTGCTGTGTGACTGAGTTTCCATAGAACAGTGCCTGGGGAGTGGGAAGCACTAGGTGTCTGCTGTTATTTGGTGCTTGATCCAGTGTTCTTTTCTACATTATGCTGCCTCTGTCTCTACGTAAGTGAATAGACTATTCCTCCAGTGGGATTTTTCTGTATTTAACTGTTAACTTTATTTATGCACATCTGTCTTTGGCCTGTTTTCCTAAAAAATTTCTTTTTGGAATATCTTATCTTTTAAAAACCACTCCTAGATTTACTCTTGTTTTCTGGAACACTAAAAATTGAGGGTGATCCATGTATGAGGAGACTATTAGTGGGAAACTCTTTGAAGAAAGGTAGAAAAAAGTCATTGTAAAATAGAATTGCAAGACTTCACTTTGAAAACAACTTGGAAGATTTACTTTTTTCTACGTGTGAGTACTATTGTAATCTGCAGCTTATAAAAGCTCTCCAATAGTTTCTAGAATCACTCTGAAATTACCTGGTAAATAATTCAACATGTCTAACAACTGTACAAATACCAGATATTCTTTATTCAGTTCAGTTCAGTTGCTCAGTTGTGTCCGACTCTGCGACCCCATGAATTGCGGCACGTCAGGGCTCCCTGTCCATCACCAACTTCCAGAGTTCACTCAGACTTTGTCTATTGAGTCAGTGATGCCATCCAGGCATCTCATCCTCTGTCATCTCCTTCTCCTCCTGCTCCCAATCCTTCCCAGCATCAGAGTCTTTTCCAATGAGTCAACTCTTTGCATCAGGTGGCCAAAGTACTGGAGTTTCAGCTTGAGCATCATTCTTTCCAAAGAAATCCCAGGGCTCATCTCCTCCAGAATGGACTGGTTGGATCTCCTTGGAGTCCAAGGGACTCTCAAGAGTCTTCTTCATCACCACAGTTCAAAAGCATCAATTCTTTGGCACTCAGCTTTCTTCACAGTCCAACTCTCACATCCATACATGACCACTGGAAAAACCATAGCCTTGACTAGACGGACCTTTGTTGGCAAAGTAACGTCTCTGCTTTTCAATATGCTATCTAGGTTGGTCATAACTTTTCTTCCAAGGAGTAAGCATCTTTTAATTTCATGGTTGTAGTCACCATCTGCAGTGATTTTGGAGCCCCCCAAAATAAAGTCTGACACTGTTTCCACTGTTTCCCCATCTATTTCCCATGAAGTGATGGGAGTATTCTTAAAGTTTCTCAATTAGTACAGAAAATTTTAAATCCACTGTTTTTTGTGAAATGGTCCCAGAAGAAAACTTATATACTGATTACATGAATATTTGCTAATAATCTGTTTAAATTATCTTACTCAAAGTATAAGTAAAGAGGTAACTTAAACCAAGAGAGAAAACTGAAAGCAAAAAAAGTAAGACTTAGTTTATCTTCTTTCTATAATAAGATGCTCTTATTAAGCATCACAGGGTGGTTTGTTTGTTGAATCAAAGGCAAATTAATGATGGCACTTTATTTTGATTTTTCATCTTACAGAGTTTAAACATCTTCCAGAACCTAAATAAACGCCAGTATGAAACAGTTATTCATTTGTTTGAAGTTGCAATAATAGCAACTGACCTGGCTCTATATTTCAAGTAAGTACAGAACTCCCTTATACTCTGTGTGGCTCTGCCTTCCATGGTCCACTGCCTTAAAGTTAAAAGACATTTATTTAGAGACACATTTCTTCATTTTCTTTTTGGATTACCAATAAATACCCTTAAGATGCCTGACAGAGGATTTACTGGACATCTGGAAACATATTTTAAAAGCTAAGCCTCTAATATTAGTTATCTGAAGAAATTTCAATTGAAGAATATGCATCAAAGTAGATACACTGCCAGAACAGTGATGCTATAAAACCTTGCATGGTGCCTTTTGACCTGGGGAATTCATCACAGTTCGCAGTCTGGTATTTAGAGTTGCAGGCTCAGACATTTGATCCTGCCAGAGCCTGAGAGCTGAAAATCTTAGTGATACTGCTGCACACTAACAAACTAAAAAATTTTCTGAGTTACGTACAGCAGAGGCATTAGCCTATTTATAATAATAATGATGATTACCAAGGAGACCAGATACTCCAAGCTTCTGTAGATTTTCTTGTCAATGAACTATAAAGTAAAATGCATTAGGACAAAGTGAACTAGTTACGGGGTCTAAATAGTTAACAACTTGGGCAGTATTAAATCGTGCCTCTCCAATCCTTCATTAAAAATTCAATTATTAAATAGTTCAAACATGAAAGCAGATACTTAGAAATGATAAGTGATATCCAAATAGCTATAGCCCAGATTCAACAAATGCTAAGATTTTGTCTTAGATCTCTTTTCAAGGAAAGTGGTACAATTGAGGCATTCTGTACTCACTCTATCATGAACGCCACACCCCCACCCCACTTCTCCCTCACAAATACCACTGTCTTGGTATTGCTCTGTATTCATCCTTCCCACTCATGTTTTCTATGGCATTATTAAGGGTTTAAAATTTTCCCATAAATGGTATCATACTGTATATACTTTTCAGCAACTTGTTTTCACACATTTTGAAGATTTAGCTTGGTGGTAAATTGAGATCCAGGTCATTCTTTTTAGATGTATATTCAACTGAGTGATTTTATCATAATTAATTTAGCCGTTCTTCTATCCATGGACATTTAGATTATTTCCAATTTTTCATCACTGCCTACATTGTGCATCTTTGTGTATATGAGTTTCTGTAAAGTACATATCTGGAAATGGGATTGCTGTAGGGTTTGCATATCTTCAATTTTATACCACATGCCAAAACTCCTGCACTCCCTAGTAGCTATGCCAATTTAAACTCCTACCAGCAGTGTTACAAGAGTTCCTATTATTCCGTATCTGGACTCTTCTTGATCTGGGCATATTTAAATATATTTGTTAATTTGAGTGTGGGACAGAATATTATTATTCACACATAATTTTATACATTTTCATATATTTTAGGTTCTAATATTTGGTTAGTTTTATACAATGTCTCATCACAACCTGTGGCCTTTGTTATGATCTCTTTTTGTCACATGTAGCTCTTAGTTTTAATGTATTTAAATTTACCAATTTTTTTTTGCATTCTGACTTGTGATTTTTCTGTCTTAAACCCTTTCTGTCTCAAGGTTACACAGCTATTCCCTGTTCTCCTCCCTAGGTCCACAATGTGGACGACTGATGCAAAGTGGGGATGTGAAACCTGAAAGGACATATTAAAGATACTTTAAACCTCTGGTCCTATATGCTAAAATTGTCGCACAGTTGTCTCTTTTTTGGAAGAGAACCATGTTTCAAAAAATTGTTGATGCCTGTGAAAAAATGGAAACTGAAGAAGAGGCCATCAAATATGTAACCATTGATCCAACCAAAAAAGAGATTATCATGTGAGAAGTCAAATTTTATTTTGCTTATGGCAAAAATAACTTGTTTTATATTTCTATTTTAACATGTTTTGTTTTCTTTCACAGGGCGATGATGATGACTGCGTGTGATCTGTCAGCTATAACCAAGCCCTGGGAGGTACAAAGTCAGGTGAGTGGTTCCCATTTTCTGTCAGGCCCTCGGGCTCTGCCTAGGTGCCATGAGACAGTGTATGTGAAGGTATCTGGCAACCTCAGAATTTAATTATAACCATCAATTATATGAGTATATGTTTTATAAGCAATTACCTTCATTACCTTGGACCTCTCCTCTGAAACCATCAGTTTATAATTTACAAAGAAGAAAAAAGGAAGTTAAGAAGTTAAGACAAAAGTACAATGTTCCTTGTTGGGTCTCTGTTAAGAGAAGAAAAGCAAACAGCTTTCAAGAGCTCACAAATGTCAGTAGGTCATTTGGTCACGCCCAGGACAAGGGAAACAGAAGGGACCTTAAAAAGAAAATGCTTTCTGGAAGGAATTCCTGTTATCACTGGACAGGCTGTAAGAAGTTTACATAAAATTATTCATGGAGTGTCTGGGTTTCTAGTAGAGGAGATAAAGCAGGAGGAGGCAAGGATGAATCATTAGTGCCTTCACCCCTTAAGGGTGGTTTGCTCCTAGTCTCCTCTAGGTGTGCTGTCAGTCATGAGACGGCACTATCTGCAGGTTCAGTTCAAGGGCGTCTCCTAAGGAAGGTCTTCCCCACCCTTGGGGAGTGTGGGGAATGAATGGGAGCCACTGCTTACCACTTGGTTTCCTGCTAAGTGATGAAAGAATTCTCCCTCAGTTAACTCATAGGGAAAACCCTAAGCAGAAGAGGCCAGAATTCCCTGGGTTCAACTGTAAATGTGGATTGTATCTGTTAAGATAGAATAGCGGGCTCCAAACCAAACACCCGTGCTCCCTCCTCACTGCCTGCCTGCTCTTCCTCAATTCTTTTATCTACATAGTCACCCAAGCCAAAAACCTGGGCTCATGCTTGAGTCCATCTCCCTCATTTCAAAAACATTTCTGTCCATCACTCTCGCTACCCTCTTAGTTCTTACCTTCCCTCTTTCATCAGCACTATGGTGGCAGCCTCCTAAGTGATGCTCTCTTAGCATGAACTCTCCAACTTTTCTCTGAGTTGCTGCTGGAATGCTTATAAATAGAGCTAGCTCTGCTTGGCTACTGCTTTGCTTAAAAAGCATTCTAAACTCCCCACTGCTGGAAGTTTACAACCTTTTTTTAAAGAAAAAAGCAATGTCTATTTTCCTTGCACAAAAAGCTGTACATAGATCAGTTTTTGTAAGAGTAAAGAGTAAAGTTACTGTACTTTAATCTCTCTTGGCGTCCACTTTTGTACCACTTGTGCACTTTGGAGGGACGGTATGGCTCAAAGAAAAAGAACTACTGGCTCAGAGAATCAAGTTAAACTTCCCAGCGGAGCTTACATGGTTTGTTGCTACTTGTCCTTAACTCATACTCCCTATTTCTCTTATTTCCCATATTACTGCCTCACACTCTGAAGCTCCTACTCACACAAGCCCTAAACATTAAACTTTATCTGCACAGTCTTCCCTTTCTTCTTTAAGACTGGCAAACTACTAGTCTTCCTTGATGATACAGCATAAATGCAACCTCCCTTATCTTTCTCCTTGATCCATAGCAGTTGATAACTGTTGATATGATAGAACGTTCCACATTCTTTACATGACTGACTTCATTAGACTGTAAGCATCTTAAAGATCAAAGTCACATTTTAAGTCCTCTTGGTAAGCCTGGATCATGCCAATATAAGGCAGCTAGAAGGTGTTCAACAAACTTGATAAATATGGTTTTTAAAAAACCATATAAATTAACTCTCAAATATCCCTACAACATAATCAGGTGAAAGTGAAAGTGAAGTCACTCAGTTGTTCCGACTCTTTGCAACCCCTTGGACTGTAGCCTACCAGGCTCCTCTGTCCATCGGATTTTCCAGGCAATAGTACTAGAGTGGATTGCCATTTCCTTCTCCGGGGGATCTTCCCAACCCAAGGATCAAAGCTGGGTCTCCCACACTGTAGACAGACGCTTAACCGTCTGAGCCAGCAGGAGTTATTAATCAGGTGAAGTGGTGTTCTAAGCTGTGCCTGTATGTGCATAAACACACAGGCAGATACACGCTAGATGCTGGCAGATGACAGCAGGACAAGAGGAGGATCTGGGAAGCTTTGGAGCTTGAAGCGTAATGAAATAGAATTAGACATTCTCCCTTCTCCCCTTTTTATTGTTGAGAGGTGGTGGTAATAGCAGCTAGGAGATTGGCATGCCCAGAATGAGTCTACCACACTGAAGTAGGAAGAGAAATCCCCCTTGCCCATTTCAATATAGTCTGTAAATAACATCCTTTTAAAGCCAAAGAACATATGGTATGACAATACCTCAAGCATTAATTATAAATTCTGTCCTTAAATGTTACTCATTTAAGGATAAAATGTTATGATGAAATGCAAATTCTCTGTTAATAAGTCATGAATCATGACTTTCATGAATCATGTCCTCCTTCTTTGCAGGTAGCACTCCTGGTTGCAAATGAATTTTGGGAACAAGGAGATCTGGAGAGAACAGTGCTGCAGCAACAACCTATTGTAAAAACCTTGGCATAAAAATGCACTACTGATTAAAAATTATCGATACAAATCAGTCTGTTTTGTCCACTGGATCTTAGAAAATTATCTTTAAAGAATTTATTTCTCTTTCTAGCCTATGATGGACAGAAACAAAAAAGATGAACTACCTAAACTTCAAGTTGGATTTATTGATTTTGTCTGTACTTTTGTATATAAGGTAAGTAAACAGATTCTTTGAATGAAATATATCATTTTCTGGATGAGAATTTTTCTTTCAAACTGTAACTAAAAGGAAAGTCGCCTTCATCCCTCATGGAAAGTCACTAAGATGTCACTGTTTCTCCAGTGTAGTTTGAGGTATTACCCTTATTTTTCCTTCAAGGATGCAATGAAAGGTGAGAGAACTCAGGTGTAAGGCAAACTGAATAAACTTACTTAGGTGAGCAGGAAAGACAAAAGCTACATTTCCCACTTTCAAGGTACTGAATTAATCTCATCCTAACAGCTCTGAGCACTGTAATAACTCTTTAGGGCTCCTTCTCTGCATATGAAAGGTACTGAAATTGAACCAAATGATTTAAGTAGTTTCTGACCTAAAATTCTCTCTAGGAGTTCTCACGGTTTCACAAAGAAATTACACCTATGCTGAATGGTCTTCAAAATAACAGAGTGGAATGGAAATCCTTAGCTGATGAGTATGATGAAAAGATGAAGGTAATTGAAGAGATGAAAAAGCAGGAAGAAGGAAATACGGCAGAAAAAGGTTAGATAGAATCTGTTTTGGCTTCTTGTAAAGTAGCTGGAAGTCCAGCAGAGTTTAATCTAACATGACAAAAGCATAAAAAGTAAATGCAAACAGGAAATTTGCTTTACTGCCCACAGACTGAGAATTATAAGAAGCTGATTAGTGGTTTTCAGGGTTTTTATCCCTTTGAACAAGATCTTACTTTATAATTCAAGATGGAATTGCTTGGTCCAGTTGAAGTTGGGGTTAGGGCTAGGTTTCTTCATCCAGTCAATAAAGTGGCTCCTGAGGTACCTCTGCAGAATACTGAATTTTAAGAAATAATATGAAAACCATAGGATTAGTGGGATCAATCAGGTTTAGGTGAGAAAATAATTTTAGTCCTAACATTCTGTATTAGCTGTAAGACTTTGGGCATCTTGCTTAACCTCTCTGAGCTTAATGTTCCTCTTATAATGAGAATGCTTTACAGATCTCTAGTCTCATTTCCAGATCTAAGGAAGCCCTAGCTGTAAAGCTGGCCAGCAGAGTGGGGTGACTTGAAGGTACCCTAAGACTTTGTCTGTGCCTCAGATGTTTCTCCTGTTTATCCTGATGAAATTTCACTCTTGAAGTCACTCAGTTAGGTGTAACATAATCTTCAGAAAGCCTCTGTTAAGATGCTTATGATCACCTATTAGTTCATCAGATGACTCAAATGTCATCTTGAAAGTGGAATACTAATGTCATCATTTCGTATTTTGTCTCAAGAGCTCAAGACTTAAAAGGTTTTGTAAGAAACTCTTATTGTTTAAGAAAGAAACCATCTCTGTCTAGAAAGGCCTTGTTTAAAAAAAAAGGCAACATTCTTTTTAGATGGTTCATGTGTTTAGTGATATTTTAAAGAATTCAGAGGTAGAAAGAATTTTAAAGGGTTAAAGATATCCTTCAACAGAATAAAAACAGGAGTTCCTGACCCTCGATATACATTCACTTAAATGTTTAGTGGCTCTGTATTCTGTTCAAGGCTCTGTGTTAGGCAGGCCCTGGGGAAAGATGGGGTCCTTATCTCATAGAGCTTGCCACCTGGTAGGGGAGCGGCAAGTTAAAAATCGATTATTTAACTATAGTTATCAGAAGAAGCATACCTGGGGCATCAGGGAAGTTGTTACTGAAGGATGTTTATGCTACACTGAAGACAGGCTTTTTCTAAGCAAAGAAAGGAGGAAGAGTTTTAAAGGAAAGGAGAGGAAAGAACAGAATATGCACAAAGGCTGGGAAGTAGAAATAAGCTTGGTGCACTGAAGAACTTGAAAACTGGTGTAGCTGGAGTCTAGAGAGCAAAGAGCAAAATACCAGATGAAGCCAGGAATGCAGGCAGCTCTGCCAGATGGGTGTGTTACCCTGAAGGCCTCCTTATGGATCTGTCCTCTAGAGAGCAATGGGAAGTCCTTAGAGGGATGGATTTCAACATGAAAGCAGTAAGATCTGAGCTGCACTTCAAAAAGATAACAAAAATGGTTATTTTTACTGAGCAAGTGAAAAGCAAAAAGTTATTTCTTAGTACAATTAATCTTTATCCCAATTTTACAATGAACAGTATATCAAGACCTTTGAGTGGTTCCTGACTTTTTTTAAAATTTAGTATTGAAATCTTGGATATGGATCTCTATACTTTATTTGCATAAAAAATTACTTCTGAATTTTCTTCCTACAACACTAAGAAGTCTCTGTAAACTAAGAATATTATTTTATCTCCAGGCAACACAAAGCAACTCAGATTCCCAGACTGGATAGTTCAGTGGTTCTTTTGAGAACTGAGACATTAACTGGTTAGTCATTTATTAGATTTTATTTTCTAAATGGACTAATTCTGAATATGAATTCAAGTTTTTAAATGGTCAAACTCTTAGTACTTGATATAGGTTAAAACTATGAATTAGGCTATATAGTTACTCTAATATTAGGAAAAAATTACTATATATCCACTGACTCCCAATAATATTGCTTTTCTCCTTTTTACTAGCTGTTGAAGATTCAGGAGGTGGTGGTGATGACAAGAAATCCAAAACATGTCTAATGTTGTAAGACAATCCAACTGGTCTAAATTACAAATATTGTTTCTACATTTGAAGAAAACATTAAAAAAGAACATCAGCAAATTTCATTCATCAAACCATCAAGTAACAGAGACTCTTCAGGAAGGCTACCCTGTGACTAGCATAAGAAAATATACTGCTAGCCTGAAAGCCATGAGGGTAAAATAAAGTTCAACAAAAGTGCAAAATAAGACAAAAATAAGTGCATTTTTGGTGCCAATTTGTTTTAAATTAAAAATAATATAACCCTGAAACTAGTCACCAATTCTTTTTTTAAAAGATCTTATTAATTGTATTCATTTACTAGGGTTACTATAACAAAAAAGCTGCCCCATACTGGGTGTCTTAAACAAAAGAGATTTATTTTCTTGCAGTTCTGGAGACCAGAAGGCCAGTATTAAGGTGTTGGCAGGGCTGGCTTCTCAAGAGGCCTCTCTCCTTGGCTTGTCAATGGCCATCTTCACCTGGTCTTCGGTCTTTTCTCTTGTGTGTCTGTGTCCTATTCTCCTCTTTTAAGGACACCAGTCATTCTGGATCAGGACCTACTCATATGACCTCATTTTACCTTGTAGCTCCAAATACAGTCCCGTTCTAAGGTACTGGGAATCAGGATTTCAACAGGAATTCAGGTGGGACACAATTCAACCCATAACGTGATTCATACCGCACATCCTTTTCTGAACCAGAAATCTCTCATCAACATGTCTTAATGTAACAGCAAATGCAGTACAGAATGTATAATGTATTTAAGTACTATATAAAAAACAAAGAAAAAAGATATTAAATGTTATTCCACCTGATATGCTTATCTCTTTTTCCACTTTTTACTCTTGATAATGGAACAGTAAAGACTACTTCACTTTCAGCAGCTTAAAAGTATGTCATCCTATGCCCATCCTTTCTCCCAAGTCTGAAATCTATTATGTGTAACTAAGAATATATTATTACATTCAGAACTGTTCTCATTGATAGAATTATCAATTTATAGGACATGACCTAGATAATCCTAATGCAAGTTAAATCAGCTAATAAATATTATGTTATTAAACAGCATGCGATCTGATTATACAAAAGCTTTATTACCAAAAACAGTTTAAAAGGACTTCAACAGAGGTGACTTTAAAAAAAGTGATTACTAGAGTATCTACTAGGCATTCTAAATATTGTCAAGAAAAATAAACAGGACTTCCCTGGTGGTCCAGTAATAAAGAATCTGCCTTGTAATGCAGGGGATGTGGGTTCAGTCCCTGGTCAGGGAACGAAGATCCCACGTGCTTTGGAGCAACTAAGCCTGTGTGCCACAACTGCTGAACCTACACGCTCTGGAGCCTGTGCTCCACAACTAGAGAGTCTGCACCACATGCAGAGATCCCACATGCCACAGCTAAGACCAATGCAGCCAAATAAATTAAAAAAAGAAACTAAAGACAATCAACTACTTCTACTACACAGTACACACCTGTACATAAGGGAAGATTTCTTATCTATAATGACATACCAAATTATAAAACAGACCAAATATTAATTATACCATTGACTTTTTTTGGTAAAACATTAAATTATAATGAATTGCTCTATCAACCTCAAACATTTGTTATAAAGGAGATAATGTTCAATTTTAAGCAGCTGAGGAATCATTGTTATATTTTTACAAGGTAGGTACTTAGAATCATAGACTCTTCCTCTCACATTAGAATGTAAGGTCCATAAGGATATATTTGTGTCTATTTTGTTCACAGCTCTGCTCACACTTAGAGAAGTGCCTGGCACAAGGCAGGCAGCACTCAGTAAACATGAATGAATGATATTTTGCATAAATATCATGACAAACAGGTATAAATGAAGAGTGCCTGGAAGTTAATATTTTTATAGAGAAAACTCAATATATATATAAATACCCAAATGAGTGTTGTCTATATAAGTCATGTTGGGTGATAGATGTACATCTTATTTTCACTGCTTAAAATCATCCTGAAACTCCACTTAGGATTATTTTAGAAACTATATAAGAAACCCTCTTCCTTTAGCCTTATAAAATTTTGGACCCCTCCAAGTATCAGTCAGCTCAAACTATTTCCTCATTCACTAGAAAAGAAACTGAGGTGCAGAGATGAGCCGCCATTGAAGGTCTGCAAAAACAGGAACTTTGCTTAAGAGCAAGTATAAGAAAGCATAACTTACCTCAAGCCAATGGTCTGCTGAACTTCCCTGAGTTTACTAAAGGAAAGTTTAAGATAGGTCTGTTGGAGAATTAATCTTTAAAATCTAGATAATAGATAATAAGGACCTACTGTATAAAACAAAGAAATCTACTTAAAAATTTGCAACAAGCTATATGGGAAAAGCATCTGATAAAAGAATGGATATACTATAACTGAATCATTTAGCTGCACACCTGAAACTAACAATGCTGTAAATCAACTATGCTCCAATAAAAGATAAAAATTCAATTAAAAAAATTTAAAACATCATCTTGAGGCCTTCTCAAAGACTCCTTTAAATATGACTCCAATTATCTGTCACTGTGTATGAATGGATTAAACACCATGATTACATTTAAGGATTTAAATTTATAAATGAACTTGATGTCCATAAACCATACTTGCAATACCAATATATGGATCTATTTTAAAAGGGTCTTTGAATATTCTTCCCAGTCATTGTTTAGTTTTGCAGGAGTTTTATATTCTGATGACTACTAATTTTCATCATAAAAATGTTTTGGCTTCATATATTCTATTAATAACATCACTTTTCCTGCTGGATATTTCAACACTTTTTCCTCTGAAATCAAGATTCTTTTTCAGTAAAAGTAGTGAGAAGAAAGACACAACAAACTATTTATTTGTTGGTTATCAACATTGATTTACAGTTTTCTGATGGTTTAGAAATGACTAATTATTTCCTTGCTACTTCCTTCATAGCAATGTCTAGCACACTGTGCCATGTATAACAGCAATCTAATAATTAATGAGTAATAACTTTAATAAAAGGAAAATCTGATACTATTTAAAAATAAGATACTATAATTACCTGTTTTACAGTTTACTGCCAATAATTCCATATTTAAATGTCATTTAATTTTCAACAAAATACCTGTTTTCTATAGGTCTTCTCTTACTCACCAAATCATGCATCTTTTCCAGTATTCATCTCTTTGCTGTTTATAAAAATGGGTCTGACCTTTCGGAAAAAAATCAATAAATCCTTTTGAAAATTTGATGAAATCTATGGATCCTTTCCCCCTAAAACACACACAATCACGAAAGTTTACACATCGATTGTAGGTGTCTTTCGATCTCTTGAAGCACATCCATTGACTCTTGGGGATATGGACCCCAAATTAAGTTACATCTTATAATACATCTCTGCATATAAGCACATCCATTATGTATGACTGTATCTGCGACAAGCTCTGTGCAGAGTATTGTTCAGTTAAATTTACTGCTGCATAATCTTCACTGGAGAGTCAACTTCCATGAACATATATGCTGCTTCAGACCACTGGGATCTCGTCTGGCCTCCTGTGCTAGTAATTTACTTTAAAATAAATTATCTAAAGCAGCAAGGGAAAAACAACAAATAACACACAAGGGGAATCCCATAAGAATAACTGCAGATCTTTCAATAGAAACT
>SJXQ01009308.1:68239-268437 GCA_006408695.1 Aepyceros melampus | reverse complement strand
TACATCATGGGCTTACAGAGTGATAAGGAGACTCAAAGCCACGTGGCTGATGATCCATGGAATATTCATCTGGGTCTTGGCAAGAGCCACATGACTCTCACATCAGCCCAACACATCTGTGAACAGCACTAA
The DNA here is from genome assembly GCA_006408695.1 of Aepyceros melampus. Classification (NCBI taxonomy): domain Eukaryota; kingdom Metazoa; phylum Chordata; class Mammalia; order Artiodactyla; family Bovidae; genus Aepyceros; species Aepyceros melampus. The sequence continues at coordinate 268,305 of SJXQ01009308.1, read as the reverse complement.
CTGGCCTAATATTTGAGCTGCCAGAACTGTGACTTGCAATGTGTGTTATATGTCCTTAATGAAAGTCTTCCCACTGCCTCATCCAGGAAATGGGGACAAGAGCGGTATTCACCATTAGCTGAGTGCATCACCTCTTTAAACTTCCAGGAGCCATGCTGTTTGGGTCCACAGAGCCAGCCCCCCTCAGCCCTGGCCCTCCTAACAGCCTTGCAAGTCGCTAAGCACCAGCAACGTGCCTTCTCCAGGCTCCTCTCCACATTCAGCAGTTCCATTCCACCGAGAGCTCCTCTGGAGCCCTGGTTCCCCAGTCCCTTCCCTTAGCCAACTCAGTGATGTCATTCTTCAAGAGAGTTGCCTCAGTTTTCATTTCTTTTTGAAACATCTAACAGATTCTTTAAGAAAAACTAAGATACACCATGGCATTTGACTTCAGGAAATGCAAAAGCTTCAAATGAGGTTTTTTTTTTTTTTTCCATCCTTGGGTTTCTCAGAATTACAGCTGAGGTCAACCCAACAAACATACAAAGACCAAAGGGGAAAGGAAAAAAAAAAAAAAAAAAAGAACCTACATGTGTGAGAGGCGAGTCCAGGCTTGTACTTCTACATCCCCCTGTTAAGAGCAGCTCATCTGACAAATGCCACGAGTGGCAGGTGTGAGGGGTCCTTGGCCAAGGAGGAGAGCTGTTCATGGTGTGACGTGCTGGCCTGAGCCAAGGGCTTGAACTGTAACCTCCCATGCAGTCTAACCTGACCTGCAGAACCAAGGACAGAATGTCAGGTGTCACCCAGCCCGGAAAGGGAGGCCAGGCCAAGCATCCGCATTCCCTTCCTCAAGCCCTGAGAGCTGAGCTGACATCCACAGAGGGAAGGAACAGAGACAGACTACATGATTCAGCTCGACAAACATTTACAGAGTATCTTCTGGGCTGGCAGTGGGGATATGGAAACAGTAGTCTCTGCCCTGAGGATTCATGGTCCAATGGAGAAGGCAAATAAATGGAAGGTCAGAGAAGGGTTCCCAGAGGAGGTGGCTGCCAGGCAGTGCTTTAAACAAGGCACAATTTGCCAGTGAAGAGGGGGATTCCAGATGAACTGGAAAGCCAGCATGGTGTAACGGGGGGCATCCCAAGGGCCCAACCTCCAGTAGAATGGTCAAAAACCCACTCGGGCATTAGAGTCAGACAGCCTCAGCTTGAATTGCCCCTCTACCACTGACTAGCTTTGAAAATGTGACAAGCCACGTAACTTTTTAAGGACTCAGTTTCCTTATATACAAGAGAGACGTTTCTAGAGTACCTTTCTTGTGGGGTGATGGTGAGAATGAAATAAAATAATGCATGTAACAGGCTTAGCTGAGTAAAAAGAAAATAGCCCTCAGTCACTATGTACTAGCTAGCATTATTATTCCCAGCACCACTACTGCTACTGCTGGAACAAGCACAAGAGGCAACAGCGGGAAGAGGAAAGGCAAGCGGGGAGACTGCAGAGTTCATTAGGGATTAGAACACAATGGAACACAGATGCCATGGGGAGGAGCTTGGCCCTGACCCCGCAGTCACAGTGGGTCAGAAAGGGGTTCCGAGCAAAGAGACACAGCCAGGCATGTCTCTCTGCGATTCTCTGGACCTGATGTTCCACACCCCAAAAAGAGAAGGCTGGGCCTTCTACTCATAGCCACAGCACATTTAAGAATGAACAGCCCTCTGTTCCCTGGTGGCCTCGTGGTTAGAATTTGGGCTTTCACTGCCTTGGCCCAGGTTCAATCCCTGGTCAGGGAACTGAGATTGCACAAGCCCTGTGGGGCATGGCTCAAAAAAAAAAGAGGGAGCAGTCCTCGTTGCCTCCTTGCTATGACTGTACACACCCCAAGAGTGTGGGCTGCAGGCAGGACAAGTTCCCTAGCTGGAGGATGAGTGAGAGATGAAATCAAAAGAACGAAAGAACAAGGGCAGCTGGCCCTCCAGCCCTCCTCAGCCAAGAGACCTGTGGACCAGAGCCTCTTCATGCCTCCAGGGGAGAGAAGAATGAAGACAGACCCCTGCTTCTGCTGGGGGTGCCTCTAGCAGTGAGCATGTTCAGACAGCAGGGGGAACTCTTCACTTAACTTTCTACCACTGCAAGCCCCCACTGTAAGGAAGGCCAGGAGCGGTTTTCCCAGGCCAGGACAGAAGGCACTGGGGAAGACTGTGAGCCCAACAGACGCTACTCTAAAATCCCCGTGAGCAAGCCTGCTAGGATGTGGTCACCTCAACTGAATGGCTGCCTAGTATCTGACAGATGGAATCATCGGTCGTCTTTGTCATCTCTGGTGACACCATCAAAAAGATGTCAATGTCAGATCCTAGATCTGCCAGTTCTATAGATTAGGGAAACCAAGACTCAATGAGAAGGAAAAAATGCCCAGAATAAGTTGAATTCATGAGTCGTTGCAGGAAATGTATGGCTTGGTTCTGTGCATACAAAATAATTACTATACTAAGAAATGAAGCTGCCATCACCAGTGAATGCATTTAAAATATTCTGATTTCTTAAATTCCACAATGACATAAACATTGTCTTTTCTCCCTGCCAAGGAAGCTCCATATATGGAGCCTGCTATAGCAGGCTCCCTGCTTAGGTCTCTATGATCTTATATCCTTTTAAAATTGAACACTAGGATGTGTTTACCTCCTCTCTCTGGAAAAATGGCCTTGAGGAGGAAATCTGGTCTCTGAAATCAGATAGACATGAGAGTGGATATCAGGGTTTCCTCCAACTTGCAATGACCTTGTATTGCTGACCATGTCTGGACATCAGGGTGAGACTTGCAGAGCTATTCTGAGAATTCAGTCAGCTGGAATACACAGAAGTACACTCTTAAAGGAGAGATGGCAATAATTACTAGCAGCCTCAGTGTTCTAACCACCACTGCCTGGCGAGTGATATAGGACAACGCACTGAATTTGTCTAGTGCCCACGCTTCTTTCCATCTCTCAAAGGGACTTAGTCAGCCCTCTCTCACAGAGCTGTTGCAGAGATCCAGTGAGGTGGAGTATATGAAGCGACAAGAATGGCACCAGGTACATACAGGAACTCAGGCCCTGTTGGTTTCCTTCCTCCAACTTCCACAATCTTTTGTAAAAGTCCACGTGGAAGCAATCAACTTTAAAGAAAAACAACTCCTAAGGTACTTGATGGCAAAATGAGAAATTAACACATTTTCCTTTTATCCCCCAAATGGAAACAGAATAGTAATTGTCTCCATCAAAGGGTCATGGGAAAAGATCTGGTGTCTCCAGTTCCCAGAGCAGAGAGAGGCATTTAACATGTGGTCTTACTTTTAGGGAATTGCTCAGAGGACATCTCATGTATCCTGGAAAGAGCTCCATTCAAGAAATCATGGGCCTACCTCCAAGGTCAGTAACCAAAACTAGGAACCCCAACCATATGAGGGTCACTCCTGTGGCCAGAGGTCACAAGTAAAGGCTCACGGCCAGATGTGACCTGCATGTGTACTTTGTTTAACCTGTGTGATAATTTTTATAATTTGAATTTAAATGGTTTAGGGGGAGAGGGGAGAGCATTACTCTCAAAAGCTGCAAGATTCCTGCTTCCTAAACCTCATCCACTCCTTTAAGTTTGCCTCCCTGGCCTGTGAGGGAATCGGTGCTCCACCCCCACCCCTCTTCATTCACCTACGGGCTGCAGGCCAAGGGTACTGTCCTTTCCCTCGTATGTGGGAAGCAGGCTCTGAATCTCTGCCTCTATCAAGTCATTCACAAGAGAGTCACAAAACTTCCTGGTGTCCAGATGGATAGCTTAACGACCATGTTGGCATAGGCCCCACTTGCATATTGCAGCATGCTTCAGGTAAGAGGTCCCTTAGAGACGAAATAATAAGAGGCATTTATGCTAGGACAGATGAGGTACAGAGGAGATGGCCAAGATTCTCTGCAATACCATCCTGCTCATTTTCAAAATTCAATTTTGCAGTTAGATTAGTTCTCATTCTTCAGTTGAATTGCAATGAGGTTTAAAGGGAAGCAATTAAAATGAATATGCCAGCTTCCCAATTCTGAAAGACACCTGGACCTATCAGGGCTGATTTTAACTTGTCAGTGAAAAGATTCAGAGACTTGGCTTCTGACACCAACATGTCTGCTTAGAGGGCCTGCTAATTCTCTGCTCCTCTATAAATCCCAGCTGGGAGGAATCCCTTAATGTGAACTTATTCTACACAATGATGTCTGGCTGCCCTTTTAAAGAGAGGAAGACATTTAAAACTTCAGAAAATGAACAGTTAAGGGTCCCATCTGAATGAAAGAACAGACTGAGGTCCTCCTAGACTTCTTGATGCCTGAATTGGTTACTAACTGAACCAAACTGAATGCTTTTTCTCTGATACTTTGTGAAATGCTTACCCAATAGCAGTCCCCTGTTGATCAAATGTTCATTGATTGATTGAATATATGTCCATGATAGCCCAAAACTTATAAGGAATACAGTCCAGGAACTTATACTCTGAAAAGGGAAAAGTAGAACTTATAATAATAATAACAGAATGATAAAATGATTAAGTGGAAAACAATTACCTCTGCAGGGGGTAAAGGTCTAGGACTGTGTGTTTTCTGGCCCTCCAGCTTTATGCTTTACAAAAGCAGAGGGATGGTTTTGTACCTGTATCTTAAACACTCAGCAATGCCTAGGAGTGACATAATATCTGGAAGATATTCCAGACGGCTGAACCAGCAGGCAATATTACAGAAAACACGGGGCTTGAACAGGGAACCCTGAATAAAGATTTCAAATTTTCCAATCTGCATCTGAAATTTGCCTAATGACTCTGAGGTCCTTTTGTCTTTCTCCTTCCAGTGTCAAAGCATATAAACAAAACCAAGTTGTCCTGGAACAAAGATGGCATCATCCATGGAGTCAGATATCAGGATGGGAACCTGGTGATCCAGTTCCCGGGTTGGTACTTATCATCTGCCAACTGCAGTTTCTTGTGAAATGCCCAGAGCATTCCGTCGACCTGAAGCTGGAGCTCCTCATCAACAAAGACGTTAAAAAGCAGACCCTGGTGACAGTGTGTGAGTCTGGAGCACAAACCAAAAACATATACCAGAACCTCTCCCAGTTCTTGTTGGAACACCTCCAGGTCAACACCACCATATCAGTCAAGGTGGATAAATTCCAGTATGTGGATACAAACACCTTTCCCCTTGAGAACGTGTTGTCCATCTTCTTATACAGTAGTTCAGACTGAACCACCCCTCCTGGCCTTTGGGAAGAAAGCAACTCCCTACCACACAGCACTTATCCTTCCAGACACTTGGGGAAAAAAAAGAAAACTTTAGGCCAAGACTGAAAAACACAAAGGGAATTAAATAGTACATTTCCATCCCCTGGGAAGATCCAACTCAGGGTTAAAAAGAGACTTTTGAGTGAAGTATCTTCCAGATAGAAGGCGGGGACACAATGTGGCATGGCAGACAGAGCCACATGTGGGAACCAGAAGGGATGGATTCAGGCCCAGCCCAACCACTAACTCACTGTGCCACCTGGAGCTAGTCCCTTCCCTTCCCTGGAACTTGGATTTCATGTCAGAAAAGCCAAGGGGCTGAGTTTTAATCTTTCCAAGTCTCCTCCGTCTCAGAAGAGCAGCCTCTCTCATCACAGACCTGAGAACTAAGATTCCAGGCGCTGTTCCCGAAGCCCCCAGCCAGAGGAAAGGCCCCCACATTGGCGTAAAACTGATGGTGCCTAGTAGCCTTCTGGCTGTCGTGCCACCTCAGCAGAGTCGGGGTCTGGGGACGAGGTGCAGGGCACCTTGCTTGGCAATGGAGTGAACAGTAGGATCTAGAGTGCGCAAAACTGCCCATCCTGAATCTCATACCTTGTGGGTATTTGGAAAACTACCCGGCCAGGCTTGACTCTGCCAGAACTGAGACTGACAATAAGACACAACAGACAGTTTTTGTTTCCCGTCAGGAAAGAGCCGTGGTTCGGCAAGCACTCAGCGCGCAGCCGTCAAGGTGATCAGCCATTTGGTAAGAGCGGCTGCTGTCTCCCACATGAACTCTTTCCCCACTTCAAAGGGCTCTCAGGAAACCATTCTGTGGAGGGTTTTAAGGCCTCACTGTGTTGTTGACAGACAATGATAACTCTGAAAATGGTGAGGACTTGTGACGAACGGCCGCCCCCTCTCCTGATCTGGATGGTCAGGACATTTCAACCTACGTTTACATTTGTCCGTCTGCGAGGGAGCACCTTGTTTGTTTGAGAGAAGGACCACTGATTTGAAATATAAGCTCATGAAGTTATGCTTCAGAGGAAAAAGGAATGCCTTAACTGCTATGTAAAGGAAGGGAGTAAAATTTGCATTTTCCTCAATTAGGAGGAAAGAAGAGAAAGGAGTAGGAACTCGGGAAAGTTTGTCAGAGAAGGGCTAGAGATGATTTAAAAGAAGGGAAGTAAAAGAACAGCAGTGGTGTTGGATGAGAGGGACTTCGGAGAATAAAAATGGCTAAGGGAAAGATTAAAGTAATTTGCTCAGCGAGGTGTTACATTGACTGCTTCCTAGGTCTCCACTAAGAAATGTTCAGTAAAGTCTACATTTCTCTTCAACACTTTCTGGAGTAGATTCTTTGGGAGGAGTGGGCATTGGAAGAGATGTTGAATTCAGCAAGTTCAAGTGGTCTGTGAAAAAAAACATAGGTTTTGAGGACCTGAAGTCACAGAATAAGGGGGCACATGGCATTTATACCCTGACTCTGTAGGACAAAAGTATCCTACTTAAACCAACTCATGCATTCTTGAAAAAGTATCTGCAACCTAAGCATGTAGAAGCTATGTAAATTTTCTACTGTCTCATAAATTAACTTGAGAAAGTTTCCATTTTCATTTTTAACCAACACTCCAGAGCAGAGGTACCTGATATTTACCTCCTGAGGGGTTCCTAATCTCAGTCTCTGTCGAGCAATGGCCTGAAAGCCAGCATCTGAAGACACAGAATTTAAAGGAATCAGTAGCAAGACAAACAATTATAAGAGAATAATCATATTAATAATCACTAATAACCCAATGTAGGGATAATACAGAATCCCTGGTGGCTCAGATGGTACAGAATCTGCCTGCAATGCAGGAGACCTGGATTCAATCCTTGGGTTGGGAAGACCCCCAGAGAAGGGAATGGCAACCCATAGGGAATAGATGGCCAAGAAAGTTTAAAATGGAATTCTGTGGCTCCCTGAGGGTTACCAACCCCCTGGAAATGCTGCATGCAAATGACACCTTCTACGCAAGTAAAATAAGTCATTTTTCAAACTGGGAGTCCAGGCTGCCTAAACATATGCCTCTTTGGTAAAAACTCCTCTGGTGCTCACTGATTCTGCCCTCTCCCATCCCCAACACATAAATACACACACACACAAATTATACTTGTAGAACTTGCAGAGGAGGGTGACAGACAAGTTGATGAATAGTAACAAGTGACTGTAAATGTATTTCTGCCCTTGGGAAAATTCACAGGACTTTCTCCACATTTGGTGACTTCTTCCTCACCCCATTTCTCCATCACACGTGGATGCCTCTGTGACTTCCTCATCCAATTCCTTCTCAGAATCCCTGCATCACACAATTCTTGGCTGGAAGAAGGGCCCTGCATGTCCAGGGGGCTGCTGATAGGATCAGGCACTAAAAACACATATATATGGGATTTAGAATGAGGGTAATGATAACCCTGTACTCAAGACAGCAAAAGAGACACAGATGTATAGAACGGCCTTTTGGACTCTGTGGGAGAGGGAGAGGGTGGGATGGGTTGGCAGAGTGGCAGTGTAACATGTGTGATATCATAAGTGAAACGAATCGCCAGTCCAGGTTTGATGCAGGTTGCAGGATCCTTGGGACTGATGCACAGGGATAATCCAGAGAGAGGGTGTGGGGCGGGATGGGGGAGGTGGGGGTCAGGATTGAGAGTTCATGTACACTCGTGGCTGATTCATGTCGATGTGTAGCAAAACGAATACAGTATTGTAAAGCAAAAAAACTAAAAAATAAAAATTAATTAAAACCAAAAAAAAAAAAAAAAAAAGAAGGGAGTGCAGGAAAAACTGGGCAGGATTCACAGGATGGAGGAGGCTTCCGGAATCCCTGGAACACCACTGACTCTCCTGGCACTGGGGGACAAGGCCATTGAGATCATGGAGGAGCTCTGCCCTGCAGCAGGCTTCAGTCCTCAGGGATTCCTGTTTCTCCCTGACTCTCTCCAAACAATCCAGGATCATCATTCTAATGTGAGACAGGTGGTCTGTAGATTTTTGTACATGGTCAAATCATGGAAAAAGTTTAGGGTCCCATGATGTAAATGTTTCATCTCTCAGAAAAATGAAGAAATATATGATATGAACAATATTTTGCAGTAAAAAATTAAGTTTTTTGTTTTATTTGAGGTTACATAGATAGGTGAGTGTATATATATGTGTGTGTGAGTAGGTATGTTTGTATGCATGTACATATATGTATACTCTATATATGCATTTGTGTATGTGTGGGTGTATACACTTTCCCTTAATAATTGTTTTACAGGACATCTGCTTAACCTGAGGTCAGGGAAAGAAGCCTGACTATTGCTCTGGGCACAGCAAAATTTATATATTCTTGTATTTATTTTTAATTATGAAAAGAACAGAGAGTAGTATTTCTCCCATGACTCACCAATATTTAATAACTATTAATATTTTACTATATTTGCTTCTGCTTCTTTTAAACAATAAAAAATACAGGTAGAGCTGAAGCCTCCCCACTCTGTTCACATCCCTGTGTCCTCCCCAGAGCTAACTACAGCTTGGGAGTTTGCATGTGCCCTTCACTTGGTGGCTCAGATGGTAAAGAATCCACCTGCTATTCTGCAGGAGACCCGGGTTCAATTCCTGGGTCAGGAAGATTCCCTGGAGAAGGGAATGGCTACCCACTCCAGTATTCTTGCCTGGAGAATTCCATGGACAGAGGAGCTTGTGGGGGCTATAGTCCATGGGGGTCACAAAGAGTTGGACATGACTGAAATGATGACTAACACTTTCACTTATATAGTTTTATATTTGTTTCTCCATAGAAATATATAGTACAAGTCTGTGTTTTTTAAATTTTCAATAAATGATATCCTACTTTATATGGCATTTTGTGACTTGAAATTTTCATGTAACATTAAGGTTCTGAGATTTATCTAAGCTAACACACACAGATCTATTAATAGCTCATTCATCTAAGTGCTATTATACTATTTCATTGTTTGAATACATCAGAGTATGCTCATTCTTGCCTTCTGATCTTGCTGCAATAAGGATCTTCCTGCATAGTTCCCATCCCTTGTTGCCATTTTTCAATACAGCAAAAGAATTCTCTTTAAAAATTAGAAACAGTACCCTAAAGCTACTAAGTTCGCCTTCACCAGTGAGGGTTTAGACTCCTCTGTGGTCACAGCTCACAAGCTGGAGCCTTGAAATCTAAAGAGCCATGTCTATATTTCCTAAGAACCTCTCTGCTCTGTACTACCATCCCACACAAAGTCCGGAGTGCCAATGTGGTGTCAGGCCCCAGGCCAAGTGCCAGCCTGTGTGCCACGGCTCTGCCAGGCTACTGCAAAATCAGCTCTAGTTAGTGTGTGCTTGGAATGTCTTGCCAAAGCACTCCAGGGCTCCCCTGGACCTGGTTCTCTTTCTGGAGAATGAATGAAAAATCCAGTCTGCAAGAGGGGTAAGCACAACACCAGAAGGAAACTTCTCCCGAGACCAAACGTCCATGTTCCTTGGGCTCAGGTCCCTTTTCTCTTCACACTGCACACTGTCTCTCTGGGTGACTGAACCAACCCCCTTGCCTTCAAATGACATTTTCTTGCCAGTGACTGCATCATCTCTACATTGTTTGGTTCTTTTCCGAAAATCCGGTCCAATACAGTAGCTATTGTGCTCGAGTTCTCTCTGAGACCTTGCAGTGGAAGGCTGAACTCAATGACTAGTGCAGTGGCCCTCAAGCTTTGTTTCACTTTTTTACCATGACCCAGGGGGGGAAAAAAACCTTCCTTTCCAAACACTGCATGTGTGTGTGCACATACAAACAACACACACACACACACACACACACACACACCCTGAAGACAAACATCTCATTAAGTAATACCCTTATTTGTGACTAAGGAAATAATCTTGTGATCACCTGAATTGATTTTATAATGTTCTCATGAGTCACACCCCACAACTATTCAAGCTTGCTTTTCCCTGCCCCACAGGTGGGAAAGTTAAAAACAGACTTTCCTTATTTCCTTGCAGCTCAGGCTTTAGAATGGTTTGGTCTTAGATTTTGGAATGTTCATCCACTCAGCACGCACAGCTGTGGAGGGCTGTGGTTATCTTGTAGCTGCAGGGGTCTGCCGGGTTCCAGTGTCCAGCTTAGCAGGAGTGGCGAGCCTGGCTGTAAGGAGAGGAGCATGCATTCTGCTGACATGGTCTGTTGCAGATTCACGTTGGTTCTAGAGCTGGCAGTAGCAGCAGCTTCCTTATTGGGGGTGGTTTCCTGTTTGAAATAGTGATGTTGTGGCTGTAGAAGGGGCAACTTCGTGACTGCAAGACTGTTGAAGAGACAGCAGGGACCACAGACGCTCAGTTCCTAGGAGCAGCCTTAGAGGTTGCTCCTGAGAGCTCAACCTGGATTCTGTTTCTTCAGCCCTCTTAACAATCCGTAAGCCATTTAATGCATGAACGCTAAGTTGCTTCAGTCATGTCCAACTCTTTGCGGCCAAATGGACTGTAGCCCACCAGGCTCCTCTGTCCATGGGATTCACCAGGCAAGAATACTGGAGTGGGTTGCCATGACCTCCTCCAGGGGATCTTCCCGATCCAGGGATCAAACCCACATCTCTTAAGTCTCCTGCATTGACAGGCAGGTTCTTTACCCCTAGCACCACCTGGGAAGCCCAAGCCATTTAATACACTGGGATAAATGCCTTCCTGCTAGACAAGCTGGAGTGAAGTCTGCTCCCTGCAACTGATCCCTGATGGATACAAACTCAACAAGTATACAACCAACCTCATGATACACATCCCACACTTGTCACATCCCCATGTCCAGATTCCAAGGACTACCCGAGACTCCCATGACCCTTGTTTCCTACCTCCCATCCAATCAATATCTGTCCAATATCTGTGTGTCCTCTGGTTCCAGCTCATGTGCACTACTCCCTTCCCCTCCTAACTCACATCCCGGTCTCACTCTTTACAAATTACACCTCCAGACAGAACAGCTTTCCATTGTTCTTGGAACTGACAGCAATAATTATCATTTATCAAGCTCTTATATGTTATACACTTGTCATGAACTCACTCATTCAATCCTCAAATCGGCCCTAGGAGGGAGGCATCATTAGCCCCACACTGCAGGCAACAATGACATTAAGACCCTGAGACACAGCGGTGTGGTCAACATCACACAGGCCAGAGGTGGCAGAGTTGGGATCCAAGCCCTGGTTTGTGAACATTCACCTTTCAACATCCACGCACCAGCTGCTATGAGCCCAGTTCAGTTCAGTCGCTCAGTTGTGTCCGACTCTTTGCGACCCCATGAATCGCAGCACGCCAGACCTCCCTGTCCATCACCAACTCCCGGAGTTCACTCAGACTCACGTCCATTGAGTCCACGGTGGTACTGAATTATAAATAAGGAAATGATCTGTATACTTACATCACATAGAAATTTACAGGAAGAAAGTGAAGGGGAAAAAGGAGAGAGACTGGTTCCCTTGAGAGGGTCAGGAAGATGTGATGGTGACAGAGTCAATTCCTGGGCAGGTTGATAAGAAGTCCGGGGTCCCCAAGGAGGAGAAAGAGGTCTGGAATTTTCAAGGAGGAGGAAAGGACAAACACCTTTTCTTCCCCCTCTACATTCCTTAGTCTTAGTCACACAAAACATTTTTTAATTTAAGCCTGGAACTGATGATTACACAACAAACAACTCAGTTTAAACTCTGTACTATCAATTATATAACAACAAGGTATCCTGTTTGAGGACAGTTTCTCCTTCCTGAAAACCTTCTGACTAATCCTGATATCTTCAGTTCAGTTCAGTTCAGTCACTCAGTCGGTCCGACTCTTTGCGACCCAATGAACCGCAGCACGCCAGGCCTCCCTGTCCATCACCAACTCCCGGAATTCACTCAGACTCACGTCCATTGAGTCGTGATGCCATCCAGCCATCTCATCCTCGGTATTCCCCTTCTCCTCCTGCCCCCAATCCCTCCCAGCATCAGGGTCTTTTCCAATGAGTCAACTTTTCGCATGAGGTGGCCAAAGTACTGGAGCTTCAGTTTTAGCATCATTCCTTCCAAAAAAGTCCCAGGGTTGATCTCCTTCAGAATGGACTGGTTGGATCTCCTTGCAGTCCAAGGGACTCTCAAGAGTCTTCTCCAACACCACNATTTTTATTAAATCTTAATGCTGAGATTTTTTAAGCTCTGTCTCACCAAGTAGACTGTAAATACCCAATGCTTAGAGTGTGTTTTAATCATCATTGTATCAGTTGCTTATCATGCTGCCTGTAGCATAACTGGGAACCAATATATAACTGTGGATATTTCTTCAACTAATTTGTGCTAGTCACAGAGGCCTATCCTCAGTCCAAAATAAGCACAAAAAATGTGATGAATGCCAGCAAGTAAATAGAAGATAATCTAGAAAAAATTTTCTACTTAATGGCAGTCATAGGTATAAGCCTTCAACCAAGTAGACTGTAAATACCCAATGCTTAGAGTGTGTTTTAATCATCATTGTATCAGTTGCTTATCATGCTGCCTGTAGCATAACTGGGAACCAATATATAACTGTGGATATTTCTTCAACTAATTTGTGCTAGTCACAGAGGCCTATCCTCAGTCCAAAATAAGCACAAAAAATGTGATGAATGCCAGCAAGTAAATAGAAGATAATCTAGAAAAAATTTTCTACTTAATGGCAGTCATAGGTATAAGCCTTCTATCTCATAAAAATGTCTACCCGCAACCATCATCAGCATACCACCTTTTCTTAATATGTTTTGAGTATGGAATTTGTGCAGTGAGAACGGATTGTTTTCTTTCTTTCATAAGTCTTATGTGGAATGACTGTTTTCGAGATGTGTGAGACATATGCACTCCCTTGATGCTGCAGTAATCTAATATCAGTTAAGGAACTCAAAAAAACAAACAAACAAACAAAAAAACCACAAAAAATAAAAACAACCCTCTGAAAATGACTGCAAAGTCATAGGTATAAGCCTTCTATCTCATAAAAATGTCTACCCGCAACCATCATCAGCATACCACCCTTTCTTAATATGTTTTGAGTATGGAATTTGTGCAGTGAGAACGGATTGTTTTCTTTCTTTCATAAGTCTTATGTGGAATGACTGTTTTCGAGATGTGTGAGACATATGCACTTCCTTGATGCTGCAGTAATCTAATATCAGTTAAGGGACTCAAACAAACAAACAAAAAAAAAAACACAAAAAAACATAAACAACCCTCTGAAAATGACTGCACTTTAACAAACCCTTCCAAATATCAGGGCAAGCGAAAATGGGTGTGTAGACAAAGGTCCTGAAAGGAAAACTTCTCTTTTAACAAAGAAAAAAATTGCTTGATTTCAGAGTTTACCAAGCTGAGTAGAGGAAAACTAGGGGAACAAGAAATCTGTCCTAAAGTTTCAAGGCCTATTCCAGCATCTAGGTCTGGCATTTTCTATCCATATAGTCACCTATCGCCTTGCAATAGATGTGGTTCACAGACTAGAAGCATCCACATCACCAGGGAGCTTCGGAAATACAGGATCTGAAGACTGACACCAGATTTACTGAAATTAAATCTATGTTTTACCAGGCAATTCATGTGCCCATTAAAGCTTAGAAAGTACTGACCTGGAACCTATGGTATATGATGAAGACCTGGGGTTAATATGTTAAACTGTACGTTAGAATATGTTTAAAGCTAAAATTGAAAATTGACCGAAAAGATGATTCTTGAGACACACATAGGTGAAAGAATTTCTTTTCATTTAAAGATACTAAAATTCAGAAAAGGTCAGAGACTACATCCTACAGTTCCAAAATGCAGATTCAAACTGGTTTAAAGCAGAATGAACAACAAAAACATTAATCATCCCCTTCCAGATTTCTAGCTTCTGATCTGCTTACAGATAAGAAAGACAGAAGGAAAATGTTCTGTCCCTGGAGGAAAAGTCAAAAAGTCAGACACAGCCTGGTGCTTAAATATGCTGGAAGAGAAATTCAGAAATTAGAAATTGTACCCCTGATAATATAAAAATAGTAATTCTATTTCCAATCCCTACTTTTTACGTTCCAATGTGCTTTAAATTTCTCTATTTGTACATAGTTTTACATATTAATGTCATTCCTCATTTTCTCCATTAGATTATTAATCCCATAAAGAAACTGACAGCTTCTCAGCTGCTCAAAGTAATTTTCAATTGTTTGTAAAGACCTATTAAGTACTTTATGACCACTCACTGCCTAAAATACAAGGAATGATTAAATTTACCTAAGTGGAAGCATGTGATTCAATTTCTCTTGCAATATTCAACTAATTCCTTTATCTCCCTAAACCCTTCAGAACAAATTCAATGTGTTCTCACCTTAGAGAGATCTTCCCTGCCCTACCCCTAATTTCTTCTTTTCTACTTCCCAAGGAATCTGCCCTTTCCTCTACTATAGCCCTTATACCATGCTGTGAATTGCTTGCTGTCTTCATATTTAACTATGATATCCTTGGATTCAGCAGCATAACTCAGATTTAACTAGAGCCTTCTGGCTGGAATCAAATTTAAATCAAATATCTCATTTTGCAGCCTACATGAGTCCAATACTGTCCTCATTTTCAGTAAACTTCTGTTCTTTTTTCAGTGTTGCTTCAGCTTATGGGTTAACCTCTGAGGATCTCTATCCAGTGTTTATGCTAACTAGTACACACAGACCACAGTTTTATGGACATTTGCCAAAAGAACTCAAACATATTCATGACTGTAGGAACTTTGCTCAAGACTTGATGACAGCAGGAAGATTCGATAAAATCTAATTTTTCAACCCAGGAGTGCACAATCTTTCTCCATCAGGTGACTAGTCCTGTACACAGCCTGAGCTCAATTATATGATATAATCCACCACCTCCTGGATACACAACACACACCCTTGCCCCAACACCAAAGCCCAGGTTAGTCCATCTCCCCCAGCATTCACAATATCTCTTACATGTTCTTACTCTAATACTTTGGAATGTAAATAAATCTCTCCATGGAGAGCTAAGACCTGAGCATTCAGTTTTGCAGTCTATGGATTGCTCCCTGCTCCTGGGGTTATCCACTTTGAAATGTAACTATATAGCTCCTACCTCTGCAGAAGCAACTATCTCTAGAATTTTTATTATTTAACTAGTCATCAATTACCTTCCAGACTTATTTGTAGGGTGCTTCCCTGTTGGCTCACCCTTGCCATCTCTTGTTTGACCACTTTCAATTTGCCTTGATTCATGGACCTGACATTCCAGGTTCCTATGCAATATTGCTCTTTACAGCATCGGATCTTGCTTCTATCACCAGTCACTTCCATAACTGGGTATTGTTTTTGCTTTGGCTCTGTCCCTTCATTCTGTCTGGAGTTATTTCGCCACTGATCTCCAGTAGCATATTGGGTACCTACCAAACTGGGGAGTCTCCCTTTTGGTATCCTATCATTTTGCCTTTTCATACTGTTCATGGGGTTCTCAAGGCAAGAATACTGAAGTGGAGGACCTGACATTCCAGGTTCCTATGCAATACTGCTCTTTACAGCATCGGATCTTGCTTCTATCACCAGTCACATCCATAACTGGGGATTGTTTTTGCTTTGGCTCTATCCCTTCATT
Source organism: Aepyceros melampus (assembly GCA_006408695.1). Classification (NCBI taxonomy): domain Eukaryota; kingdom Metazoa; phylum Chordata; class Mammalia; order Artiodactyla; family Bovidae; genus Aepyceros; species Aepyceros melampus. The sequence continues at coordinate 252,386 of SJXQ01009308.1, read as the reverse complement.
CTGTCTGGAGTTATTTCACCACTGATCTCCAGTAGCATATTGGGTACCTACCAACCTGGGGAGTCTCCCTTTTGGTATCCTATCATTTTGCCTTTTCATACTGTTCATGGGGTTCTCAAGGCAAGAATACTGAAGTGGCTTGCCATTCCCTTCTTCAGTGGACCACATTCTGTCACACCTCTCCACCATGACCCACCCATCTTGGGTTGCCCCGCAGGCATGGCTTGGTTTCATTGAGTTAGACAAGGGTGTGGTCCTAGTGTGATTAGATTGACTAGTTTTCTGTGAGTATGGTTTCAGTGTGTCTGCCCTGTGATTCCCTCTTGCAACACCTACCATCTTACTTGGGTTTCTCTTACCTTGCCCAGCCTACCTATAATCCAAGCTTTCCAAACCAGCTCTGTCTTTCTCTGTTGCTGCTGCTGCTAAGTCGCTTCAGTCGTGTCCGATTCTGTGCGACCCCAGAGACAGCAGCCCACCAGGCTCCCCCGTCCCTGGGATTCTCCAGGCAAGAACACTGGAGTGGGTTGCCATTTCCTTCTCCAATGCATCAAAGTGAAAAGTGAAAGTGAAGTCGCTCAGTCATGTCCAACTCCTAGCGACCCCATGGACTGCAGCCCACCAGACTCCTCCATCCACGGGATTTTCCAGGCAAGAGACTGGAGTGGGTGCCATCACCTTCTCCCTGTCTCTCTCTAGAGCCTGCCTTTCTCTTCAGCACCACACCTTTATACCCACCTCCCACTTCCTACATCCTCTGCTCAAATGACACTGAACTTCTCCCAATTCCTCAAACCTTCTGTGTTCAGCCGTCCCACCAAGTATTTGCATATGTTTTTTTCCTTCTTCCTGTGCCGGGGGCCAGCGTGAGGAACTCCGCCCATGGCATAGGTTATGAGGAAGGAGGCTTGGCATACGCAAAGGCGGATCAAGTCTCAGGAAACCCCCTGTTCCCGAGCATCTACCCCCAAAACCAAGAGTCTGTTTTATGCTCTCACCTACACCTCTGACTTTACGGGGGGCTCTCCCCCATAACCATTTCTCTCGGAGAAGGAGTTAACTTGCAGCTCCAGATGATAAAATTCCTGGGCGTGACAAGAGTGTTTCAGCTTACGAACTCCTCTGAAGGTTATCTAGCCTGCATGTATAGGTTCGTCTGGCCAAATGTGATTATTTACAGCCTCCCAACAGCAAGAGGCACGAGATGTTTTAGACTTACTAAAGGCAGATTCTTTTGGGAAGTTAGAATTTATTAGTATAGTGGGTGATTAGGAATTGTATTGGTGAAAGGATTTCACTTGTTGGGCTGATGTTTTGTTGCTAAATCTTCATATTCCCTGCCCTTATAATGAATATAACTAGCATATAAGAGAAATAAGTATTAACCTTTAAGATTAATCATGTTAACCTTGGGTTAGATAAATTCCTTTCTTGATTGTAACTCATTACACCCTTACCCTATAGGAATGTAACTTTATCTGGAGAGTGGTGCCTGGTTTAAGAAAAAACACCCTTGGAAAAAATGAGTTTTTTGGTTATCAGAATGAGAGGGTCATGAAGTCAGCAGACCTCATGGCCAGAAGATGATGTGAAACCCCTAAGACCTTTTTTTATGTAAAGCACCCGATTTTGACAAAGGTCAGGACTGCTGACCCCCGCGTGACTTTGTATTCATCCCTATGTGTAACAAAAGGTATATAAGCAAACCTGAAAATAAAGAAAACGGATCAGTTTCCGGAAAGACTGATTCCCCCATGTCGTTCTTTCTCATCCTCCGTATTTCTGGCTGAATTCCCATCTGGAGCACGGGTGCCCGCCACGTCTGCTTACTTGCCCCGGCTTTCAAGTCGACGCGAAAAGGTGCCCAAGGAGGGGCACCTTTCGATGTTCAAGTGGCGCTGGTGGCCCAATGTAGATGGTGCAAATTCCTTGTCTTGGAATTTTATTGTATCCCGTGTAAACCAAGTTATTCAGCCTCTTTCTCTCCTCTAACATCTCTTACTATTTTCTGGCTGAATTCCCATCTGGCACTTGGGTCCTCACCAAGCCTACTAATTCTGCCTGGGCTTCTAAGATTGGACTGGGAAGGCCTCAGTGCCTCCTCTCCTTCGGGAGAACAGAAAGACGCCTGTGGCCTACGTAGGTGGTGATTGGCATTCCATGTAAGCCAAGTTATTCAGCTCCTTTTTTCGGCTAATTTCCTAATCTTTCTATATCTGTAATTGAATAAGTTCTTTCCTAGTACGCCAACTCCGTCTCCACCTTCAGATCACCCTGGATCCACCGGGGCTGGACCCCGGCATTCCTGGAATGCTCATTTCACTCTCTTTTACTTGATTAATTCCTATCATTGTTCTGAGCTCCTCAACAAAGTCCTTCCGGCTCTTCTGGCCTCACCTAATCCCGGGCTGTCTACTCTCACTCTTGCCCCATCCCTAACTGCATGACACTTTACCGTCCACCCCTGGTTCTCCCTATGGCTCATCTCCAACATCCACAGTCCTCAGCGGCAGGGACCCCGTCAGCCTTATTCAGCGTTCAGTCCTCATAGTCTAGCACAGTTGCTGATATATCAGACAGCTGCTCCACAGCAATATTTCTTAAATAAGTAACCAAAGAAAATCTCTTTGAACATGGGTCCTATTCTAGAGGAAAAAATACCAAATAAGCCACCAAAAAAAAAAAAATTAAGAAGATTGAAAGCCATTTTGTCTCTGACGAATGTAATGTTATACAGCACTCAAGAGGGTCAAGAATGCTGATTAAAGAGAGGGCAAATTTTCAAAAGACAAAATCCACCCCTGCCATTAGAGAATTTGGAAAAAGACAAACCCTGACTTACTCCATTAAACCTTTTCTATAATTCAGGTGTAATATTTGCTATATGAACCATCTCTTCAGTTCAGTTTAGTTCAGTTGCTCAGTCGTGTCTGACTCTTTGCAACCCCATGGACTGCAGCATGCCAGGCTCCCTGTCCATCACCAACTCCCAGAGCTTGCTCAAACTCATGTCCATGGAGTCGGTGATGCCATCCAACCATCTCACCCTCTATTGTCCCCTTCTTCTCCCACCTTGAATCTTTCCCAGCATTGGGGTCTTGTACAAATGAGTCACTTCTTCATATCAGGTGGTCAAAAGTATTGGAGTTTCAGCATCAGTCCTTCCAGTGAATATTCAGGACTGATTTCCTTTAGTATGGACTGGTTGGATCTCCTTGCTATCCAAAGGACTCTCAAGAGTCTTCTCCAGTACCACAGTTCAAAACCATCAATTCTTCGGCGCTCAGCTTTCTTTATAGTCCACCTCTCACATCCATACATTACTACTGGAAAAGCCATAGCTCTGACTAGAGGGACGTTTGTCAGCAAATTAATGTCTCTGCTTCTTAATATGCTCTCTGGGTTGGTCATAGTTTTTCTTCCAAGGAGCAAGTGTCTTAATTTCACGGCTGCAATCACCAACTGCCAATGATTTTGGAGCCCCCCAAAATAAAGTCTCTCACTGTTTCCATTATTTCCCCATCCAGTTGCCATGAAGTAATGGGACTGAATGCCATGATCTTAGTTTTCTGAATGTTAAGTTTTAAGCCAACTTTTTCACTCTCCTCTTTCACTTTCATCAAAAGGCTCTTTAGTTCTTCATTGCTTTCTGCCATAAGGGTGGTATTATCTGCATATCTGAGGTTATTGATATTTCTCCCAGAAATCTTGATTCCATCTGTGCTTCATCCAGCCTGGCATTTCGCATGATGTACTCTGCGTGTAAGTTAAATAAGCAGGGTGACAATATACAGCCTTGATGTACTCCTTTCCCAATTTGGAACCAGTCTGTTGTTCCATGTCCAGTTCTCGCTGTTGCTTCTTGATCTGCATAAAAATGTCTCAGAAGGCAGGCAAAGTGGCCTGCTATTCCCATCTCTTTCAGAATTTTCCACAGTTTATTGTATCCACACAGTCAAAGGCTTTGTCATAGTCAATAAAGCAGAACTAGAGTTTTTCTGGAACTCTCTCACTTTTTCAGTGATCCAGTGGATGTTGGCAATTTGATCTCTGGTTCCTCTGCCTTTTCTAAATCTGGCTTGAACATCAGGAAGTTCACAGTTCACATACTGTTGAAGCCTGGCTTGGAGAATTTTAAGCATTACCTTGCTAACATGTGAGATGGACGCAGTTGTGTGGTAGTTTGAAAATTTGGGGCACTGCGTTTCTTTGGGATTGAAATGCAAACTGACCTTTTCCAGTCCTGTGGCCACTGCTGAGTTTTCCAAATTTGCTGGCATATTGAGTGTAGCACTTTCACAGCATCATCTTTTAGGACTTGAAATAGCTCAGCTGGAATTCCATCACTTCTACTAGCTTTGTTTGTAGTTATGGTTTGTAAGGCCCACTTGACTTAGCATTCCAGGATGTCTGGCTCTAGGTGAGTGATCACATCATCGTGGTTATCTGGGTCATGAAGATCTTTTTTGTACAGTTCTTCTGTGTATTCTTGCCATCTCTTCTTAATATCTTCGGCTTCTGTTAGGTCCATACCATTTCTGTCCTTTATCAAGCCCATCTTTGCATGAAATGTTCCCTTGGTATCTCTAATTTTCTTGAAGAGATCTTTAGTCTTTCCCATTCTATTGCTTTCCTCTATTTCTTTGCACTGATCACTGAGGAAGGCTTTCTTATCTCTTCTTCCTATTCTCTTACCATTTCTATAAGACTATATGCTATTGGAATCCTGTCATAGCTGGCGACACTCTCCCTAGAGAGTTTAAATCAAATTTTAGTGCACCTTAGAGCCAACCGAAAGACTTCTTGAACTCCTCGTGCCCACGCCACATCTCATATCTGTTAAGTTAGAGTCTCTAGGGTTAGGTCCCAGGCCCCAGGCCCCAGAATTGAGCTCCCACAAGGTAAACTAAGTTTAGAAGTCAGTGGTTTAAATCCATGGTATCCAAATTATGTGACCTCAGCATCACAAGATAGTTACTAAAATGCAGACTTTCACACTCGACCAGACTTATTAAACAGAGTGTGCATTTTAATAAGATCCAAAAGAGATTCACAGGCACCTAATGGTTTGAGCAACACTGGTTTCCATGACTTTCCCTGGTAAGTGGAGAATACTCTGAACCCATTATGCTTCCCAGTTTCCCCCAAATTGATTTTGGGAAATTAACTCTTCCTTCCCTTCTGCTGTATATACATATGTGAGGGTCTGGACACTGCCAAGGGCATCATTAAGTCACTATGACAGTATTTATTTGAAATGACTATCACTGAGTTTTTCAGATTTGCTTTTCTGGCCCAGCTGTCTCCCCTGAGATTATTAGGCAAGAGCTGGGACAAAGTTCTGGCCAATATGTCGAAAGCTTTGGCCGTGGTAGAGAGATGGGGATGCACCATAATTTCCCTGTGGCCAAGAAACACAGAGAACAAGTCTGAGGTCAGCAGGTGAGAAAAGACAGCTGAGAGACCTGAGTCTGAATCCTGGGTCAGGCAATCATTGGCATGATGAGCTTCATGAGTTACAAACACTCTTTAAACTGAAATTTCCTCCGCTGAAAAATGAGAAGCATAATCCTCCCCAAAGCTGTGGGAAAACAAACACACTACAAGCTTGAAAAGCACACAAACGTGAAGTAATTTTATTGCATTTCACATTCACAGGGGAGTCTGATGGTGGGGAGAGGAAATGCTTAAGGGGAATGAAGGTGAATGAAGGTTCCTCAAACTCATCTGAGCCATCTCTCATCTGTGGTCAGAAAAACTAGCCATTGACCAGCAAAGGTGTCCGTGAGACAGACACCTGGGGGCTGCTTTTATACTTTGGGGCAGGGGTTCCCAGTCTCCAGGCTACATACTTGTATGTACAGCGTACCTCCTGTATGCTGTCAGATCAGCGGCGGCATTAGATTGAAAATAAAGTCCACAATGCAAATGACGCACTCGAATCATTCCCAAACCTTCCTCCCACCCGCAGTCCATGGAAAAACTGTTTCTCATGAAATTAGTCCCTGGTGCCATTTGGTTGTGGACCGCTGCTTCGGGAAAACTGGCCTGCAAAGCCAAAGGCATACTTGGAGACAAGAGTGCTGGGGGTCCCCTCCCTGGTCTCTCTCATGGCAGCACTGGACTACTGGTGTTGGCGTGTCTTTTTCCCCACTGAGTATAGAGCATCTGGAAAGGAAGAATCCTTCTCTGAACCCCCAGTACCTAGATCTGTGTCTGGCACAAAGCCAGCACTTGGAAAAGGAAATTTCACCCGCAGCAAGACAGGGAATCAGTGGGTGAGGCTATCATTGCAGTTGGTTTGAAGCAGAAAAATGCTGAATTGAAGCTTCCTCTTTAGAAAAGACTCTGATGCTGGGAGGGATTGGGGGCAGGAGGAGAAGGGGACGACAGAGGATGAGATGGCTGGATGGCATCACTGATTCGATGGACATGAGTCTGAGTGAACTCTGGGAGTTGGTGATGGACAGGGAGGCTTGGCGTGCTTTGATTCATGGAGTCGCAGAGTCAGACACGACTGAGCGACTGAACTGAACTGAATTGAACTGTTCCCTCCACCAGGGGCACGGGCACCGGAGACAGAACTGCCGGGACCTGACTCTGCCTTCTGCTCTCATGGTTAGTTTCCTTGTACAGCTGGCCGGATGCACACAGCGCTGGGTACGGAAGATGGCAAGGGAAGAAAGGGCACCCGTCATGGGGCTGACCCAACAAGATGAGGAAAATCAAGAAAACGCTGAAGGAGGCTTAATTTCTATGGCCAAAGTTACATTCTTACCCTTGAATGCTGCTGCTAAGTCACTTCAGTCATGTCTGACTCTGTGCGACCCCATAGACGGCAGCCCACCAGGCTCCCTTGTCCCTGGGATTCTCTAGGCAAGAACACTGGAGTGGGTTGCCATTTCCTTCTTCAATGCATCAAAGTGAAAAGTGAAAGTGAAGCCACTCAGTCGTGTCCGGCCCTAATTGGACCTGATTTGTCCATTCTCCTTGTTAACACCTAGCTTAATATTATATGAATCTACGTAATTGACAGGAGAAGGCAATNTGCGATTCATGGGGTCGCAAAGAGTCGGACACGACTGAGCGACTGAACTGAACTGAACTGAGCGACTGAACTGAACTGAACTACATATATTAATACATATATATCTCATACTCAAATGTGTACATGTACTAGTGATGGTGGTACAGATTTATAGCATTCTTGTAGTCCAGCTATTTTTAAGTAGTATTTTTGTTCAATAAATAATATTTTTTGCTATTTTTAATCTGAACATTAAAATACAGAAGAAAGGTAAATGCTGCATTGAAAAGTAGGCCTTATTGTCCCTATTTACTGAGAATCAGAGATGAAAATCACTTAGCTAATAAATACTAAGTAGAAAAACCAGGACTCTAACTCAGAGTTTTAGGAATCAAATTAGTTCGTATGCTATTTCTTGAGAGAAGTTTTCTTCATCTCCTTCTCTGAATACTTAAAGAAGTAAAATCTCCACATAATAGAGACACATCCATTATTCCCAAAATACCACCAGTTCAAAAAGGATCAGGCTAATGGTATTTTAAAAATACAGGTGGAAAAGAAGTTCTGAAATTCCCGTAAGACCATTTTGCTATTCTATGACAGACACTAAATTTGACTAGCACAAAGAAACATAAGAAAAGTACAAGACTCGAATGTGCTCTTATAGAGCTTAAAATAATTAATTTGGAAAATAAGTTATACATACCCAAAACATCCAGACATAAGTACAAGATGATATATTAAAAAGCCCAACGAATGTGATAATAGTAGCTAATAATATCTAATTTCTAATGAGAACACACAGAGCCAGACATTCATAGAAGCGGTCTGCATCCAAATAACTCTTTAATCCTCACAGGTATCCTACAACAATCACCAATTTAAGATATGGAAATGAAGCCCTGAGAGGTTACTTTACTTCAGGGCCTTTTTGGGGTAGAATTTCTGTGATAACTGCAGGATGTGACTTTGCAGGGCCTTGACTTTGCAGGCCCGTCGGGGAGAAGGCAGTCCATAAGATAAATCAGCTGTGCAGGTGCGGTGGCCCTGAGGGAGAAACGAAGGGCTGCAAGGGGGAAACGGTGTTGGGACTTCCCTGGTTGTTAAAATTCCACCTTGCGGTGCTAAGGATGCAGGTTCGATCCCTGGTTGGGGAACTAAGATCCCACATGCTGGAGGGGAACTAAGATCTCACATGCTGAAGGGCAACTAAGCCCAGGAGTCACAGCTAGAGAGAAGTTCACGAGCTGCAGCAAAGATTCCTTGCTGTAACTAAAACCTGATGCAGCCAAGAAAAAAAAAAAAGGAAGCAAGGAAGGGTATTGAGCAGTTTCTGTCTGAGGCTGAAACTGGACCAAAGCACAAAACGAAGACTGTGGAGCAGGAAAGGGGAAGGCAAACAGGCCAAGATAAGCAAAATAGGCAGGATGCTCAAATGGCTCGTGAAGATCAGACCTTGAAAACATCCTGTCTTAACAGATTTTTTTTTAATTCTTCATGACAAACTTGTTGCATTTAAAAATAGCTGGTGGTTCAGTAGTAAAGAATCCACCTGCCAGTGTAATAGACACAGGTTCAGTCCCTGATCTGGGAAGATCCCACATGCTTCGGAGCAGCTAAGTTCATGCACCGCAACTACTGAACCTGGGCTCTAAACCCCAGAAGCCACAACTACTGAGCCCATGTAACCACTGAAGCCCTCACGTCCAAGAGCCCGTGCTCCACCACAAGAGACGCCACCACAAAAAGAAGCCCAGGCTCCGCAATGAAGAGTAGCCCCCGATCGCTGCAACTGGAGAAAAGTCTGTGCAGCAACAAAGGCCCAACACAGTCAAAAATAAACAAATAAAATTCTAAAAAATATAAAAATAATGCAGTGAGTATCAGAATCCCCTGATGGTCCTGTCCAAGTTTCAGGGATGAGAGGAGACAGTAAACAGCAAGACCTTTCTTTTTGCACCCAGGCTCTGGGACAAACAGAAAATTTAAGCAAAAATTAAGGCAGTTGGGAAGTTAAAGTATCAACTCTGTTGCTGTGAAAGGCCAAGTCCGATGATGTCACTTGGCTTCAGAGTCAAGTACGCCATCTCTTCTAGCTAAATTCCTTATCTAAAGAAAACTGCCTGTTTTAGCATGCCTGAACCCTGGAGAAGAACATGGGTCCGCCAAGAGGAAGATAAAGAGAGTATTTGAGAGGAACATGTTCACTATATTCTTCTCAGATTTACGAAGCATATAAAGCCACTCCTTTGTTCCTGTGGCAGAATGAAACAAAGAGCAAAGAAAGCTGTTACACTTCATGTGAGCTTCCTTCATGTGAAAGAAACATCTGGAAAAGAGAAGTGCTCCTTAAAACACTCATCATTATTTTAAAATTTCATATTAAGGAACAAAAGAATTACATTTACAAAAGCTTATAACTAAAATCATGCTCAGCAGTGAAATACTGACCATTTGTTCACTGGTTGGCAATAAGGCAGGTATGTCCATTACCACCACTTTTTGCAACACTGGCCCTGCAGTCCTAGCCAGAGCAATAAGGGAAGGAAAACAAATACATTGTGCAAAGATCAGATAAGAAGTGAGCCTATCTGAATTAATAGATCATATAAATATTATAATTATGAAATTAGAAATAATCTATAAACAAACTTAGCAAAGTTGCTGGAAATATCAAATATTAGGACTAAATCTAATGAAAGATGTACAAGACCTCTGCATTAGGCATTATAAAATATTGCTAAGAGAAATTAGACTTAAAAGGAGATATTTGTGGTATATGAATTGGAAGACTCAATATATTATGATGCAAATTCTCCTCAAATGGACCTATAAGAATAAATTTTACCCTCATTAAGATGCCTGGAGGTATTTTATGTATGGAAATTAGCAAACTGTGAAATTTATTTGGAAATGCAAAAAGCCTAGAATAGACAAGATAGTCTTAAAGAAAATGAGCATGTTGCAAGACTTACACTATCAGACTTCAATTTGCTATAAGGTTAAGGTAATCAAAGAAGCAGGGTCTAACAATAGATCTACACATACACGGTCATTTGAATTGTGACAAAAGGCTCAGTGTAGGAACAATGTCCTTTTTAATAAATGATGCTGAAACAATGGTATTAAAAATAAATTTTTTACCCTCTGCCTTGCACCATACCTAAAAATTTATTTGAGATGGACCATGGCCCTAGATGTAAATAATAAAACATTCAACTTCTGCAATAAAATATAGGAGAATATTCTCATGATTTTGAGGTAGGCAAAAACATCTTATATAGGATATGAAAGACACAACCATAGAAGATTGATATATTGGTGTTCATTTAAATTAGGAACGTCTTTTCATCAAAAGACAACATTATAAAAGTAACAGAAATGCCACATATATTTGGGAAGACATTTGCTGCATGTGGGTTCAGTCCCTGGGCTGGGAAGATCCCCTGGAGAAGGCAACAGCTACCCACTCCAGTATTCTGATCTGGAGAATTCCATGGAGTGCATAGCCCACAGGGTCACAAACAGTCAGACACGACTGAGTGACTTTCACTTTCTCTTGTTGCTATATATATATGACAAAGAATTCACATCCACAATACATAAAACTCCTATAAATCAATTGAAAAGACAAACCAATCTAACTTTTAAATAGCCAAAAGAATTGAACAGGATTTCAAAAAAAGAGAAAATCCAAACCACCAGTAAGGATATGAAAAGGTGTTTTGTATCATTAGTGGTCAGGGATATGAAAATTAAAGCCACAATGAGATACCACATGCATCAGAATTGCTAAAATTAAGAAGACTGATGATATTAGGGGTCAGTGAGGGTGTGGATCAACTGGAAATCTCATAAATTGCTAGGAGAAGTGAAACGGGTACAAGCACTTTGGAAAACTGTTCAGCAATTCCTACTAAAGCCAAGTATATGCATGTCCTATGACTTAACCACTACACTCATAGCCCTAACCTTAAGAGAACTAAGGTCATAGTCTACAGAAAGACAGGTAGAAGAATGCAGCACCTTTATTCATAAGTCCCAAAATGAAAAGAATTCAGATGTCCACCAAGAGAAGAATGGATACATAAATAGTGGTATATTCATACAATGTACTTAGGCAGCAAAAAAAAAAAAAAAAAAAAAATGGTGTGTGGGGGAAGCTGCTGCCATGTACAGCGATATGAATGCATCTCAGACATTTCAGTAAGCAAAAGAAGACAGATACAAAAGAATCCATTCCATTTCAGTGCACTGGATGAATGTAATACATTCATATATCATTATATTTATTGGGTTGGCCAAATATATAAACTTCAGAACAGCCAAATCTATCTGTTGATAGAAGTTGAACATTTATGGTGGTGGGGTGATTGAATGATGAAAATACCTAAATTGTTCTGAGTGATGGTTACACAGGTTATATACATCCCTAAACACTCATCAAACTGTTTACTTTGTTCACTTAAGATCTGGGCATTTTGAATCATTTGGAAATTTAAATTTAGAAATATTTTAAAGAAGAAAAACAAAAAACACCCACTTGCTGTTATTTAAATTCTCCCTAAACATAACCTCTAGTAACTATTTAATGTGTATCTTTTTTCCTACTACATTTTTATCTTCCCTTCTCTCTATTCTACCATATTTTGTCATGCCTTGGTCTCTGTTGATTGTAAAATGCACCATTAATTTCTGTACTACCAAGAAAGAGAGAGGAAAAAATACTATTGGTAAACTGTAACACACCACACATTATAAGACACATCTTGATTTCAGAGATTTGAAAATATGAAAAAAATGTAAGTCTTAGAGTTGGTGAAATACACACACACACATATGATACACATACATACATATTTTCTTTTACAAAAAGTGCAATCATGATATATAAATATATACACACATCCACCTATATACATATATAGGTATGAAATTTGCATTTTTCTTTAATAATACACCAAAGACATCCTTTGCTCAAGTTATTGCCTACAGATCTGTTTTTTAATTTTACATTTATTTTTTAATTTATTGAAGGATAATTGCTTTACAGAATTTTGTTGTTTTCTGTCAAACCTCGACATGAATCAGCCATAAGTATACATATATCCCTTCCATTTTGAACCTCCCCCTCATCTCCCTCCCCATCCCATCCCTCTAGATTGATACAGAGCCCCTGTTTGAGTTTCCTGAGCCATACGCAAATTCCTGTTGGCTTTCTATTTTACATATGGTAATGCAAGTTTCCATGTTACTCTTTCCACACATCTCACCCTCTCCTCCCCTCTCTCCATGTCCATAAGTCTATTCTCTATGTCTGTTTCTCCATTCTTGCCCTGTAAATAAATTCTTCAGTACCATTTTTCTAGATTCTATATATATGTGTTAGAACACGATATTTATCTTTCTCTTTCTGCTAGTTCACTCTGTATAATAGGCTCTAGGTTCATCCACCTCATCAGTTGACTCAAATGTATTCCTTTTATGGCTGAGTAATATTTCATTGAGTATATGTACCACAGCTTCTTTATCCATTCATCTGTTGATGGACATCTAGGTTGCTTCCACGTTCTTGATTGTAAGTAGCGCGGCAATGGACATTGGGATACATGTGTCTTTTTCAATTTTGGTTTCCTTGGGGTAGATGCCTAGGGAAGGGATTGTTGCATCATACAGTGGTTTTATTCCCAGGTTTTTAAGGAATCTTAATACCATCTTCCATAGTGGCTGTATCAATTTACATTCCAGATCTGTCTTTGTTGTTCTTTTTCTTCAATCTTTTAAATGATTGTCTAATATTTTATAAAGAGGTAATTTTCAAACCATTTATCCATTGATAAACAGATTGAAGTTTGTTGCTGTTTCAACAGTATTACAATCAACACTCCTAAAAAAGTGCCTGAAATATGTGCCTTTATGTGCCTAAGATACAGTGAGAAATTTGTATAGATTAGAATCCTAGAAGTAAATTTAATGTCACCAGATATGAACATTTACGATTTTAACATATATCATAAATTATCACCCCTAAGTATTGAACTGGTTCACTATTCCCCTAACAGTGTATAGTGCTGCCCATCTCTTACACTTACACCGTCATGGGTCCTACCAATCTTAAATATTTTGGCTAATCTAAGGGGGATCAGATGATATTTCATTGACATTTTCTTTGGCATTTAAAAATTACCACATATCTATGATGGAAACTGCCAACACTAATATGAATTGGACTCTAGAAATACTATCATATTAAGTTAACATGTTTAAAAATAAGTTATTAACCATGCTATTGAGAAGACTCCGTCCATGGGATTTTCCAGGCAAGAGTACTGGAGTGGGGTGCCACAGCCTTCTCCATTGAGAAAACTACTGTTCTGAAAAGGGGTTGGGATTGGTTATGGTTTTGTATAGGAATTTACTGCGCTCTGACCATCTGCCCTTCCTACCAGCCTTTGCGGAGGAAAGTTGGTAGCTTCTCAGCACAAGGAGCTGCACTTTGTAGCCACGTCTGTACGACCTGACTTCAGACGGTTTGACCCCTGGGCAAGCCGGGGTCATTGGGGAGCAAATGGGTGCAGACCTCTGTGCTGCTCTCCATACCCCCTAATTTAAGCCAATCCCTCCCCAACAAATCCTTCCACTGTGACCCCCTGGCAATCTTATTCTGGGGTCAGTAAACATCTACAAACTATCAGCTTTTCTTGGTGAGCCCTTTAAATCTTTTTGTTTTTGTTGAAACCTGGCTGTTCTCTGAGACACCATTCCTCCAGCGGCCGTCACAGTGGAGATGCATTGTTCTCATGTACCCCATGCCATCTGCGTCCTGAGATTGGGTGGGTGTCTGCTCATCCCTCATTTCTTCCCCCACACCCTTCCTCTCCCTTATTCTTATAAAACACTCAGGCTCTTGGGAGCTCACATCTTTTCCTTGTAGCTGTAATCTACTGACCTCCTGACCACTTAGTCCTGAATTACCTGAGCTCCTGGCTCAGTTTTCCTCTTCACCCCAAGGTCTGCATCACAGTCACTGGGCTCAGGTCCTTCACCCTTTCTTGCACTCGATCTCAGCTACCCATTCTCAGCGACATCCTGGATCTCCCCACCAAAAGAAACCACGTACTATCTGTGATGTGTCAACTGATGAAACAACCCTTACTCTGAACACACCTTCCATCGCTTCAAATCACAGCCTCCTCAACAGCCGCCCCCCACACACACACCCAAACAATTCTTTGACCTTGTCCTTCAGTCCCCATCATGCTCATCACTTAGTCTGCTCTGACTTCACTTCCCTTCTTGGCCATCCTAGATTTCCTGGGTTTCATTTTAATTACTTCCTAGAAAATGCCCTCAACTTCCTCCCCATAACCCTCTCCTTCATCCTTGTCTGCACACACCAGCCATCTCTCTTCTCTTTTGTTGGCCCCAGCCTCCCTCCCTGCCTCCACATCCACCCATCTAGTCATGACAGAACACCAAGCTAAGCTCCCAGTACTATACAGCAGCTTCCCAGTAGCTATTTATTTTACACATGGTAGTGTATATATAACAGTGCTATTCTCTCAGTGAGTGAAAGTCACTCAGTCACATCTGACTCTTTGAGAATTCTCCAGGCCAGAATACTGGAGTGGGTAGCCCTTCCCTTCTCCAGGGGATCTTCCCAACCCAGGGATCGAACCCAGGTCTCCCACGTTGCAGCCACAAAGGAAGCCCAAACTGAGAGTAAGAGAGATATAAAGTATAAATCCACAAGATGAGGGAAGTGGCAGAGGAGACAGCAACAGGCATGTGATGTCACTAGAATCTTGATCGGTGAAAAGTGTGCGGTGGTGGAGTGACAGCTGAGGCAACAGAACAGAAGAAGTCTCAGTGGATGGAGTCGCTCAGAGGCTAGTTGATGAATGTTGCAGAGCCCAGCAAGCTCAGAAATGGAATGCACGCAAAACCAAAGATGCCTTTGAAGGCCCGTGTAGGGCATGGTTGAATGAAGGTTTGTTTAAAACTTTGTACAGTGCAGAACATATTAAGAAGAAGTGGCAAGAATACACAGAAGAACAGTACAAAAAAGATCTTCATGACCCAGATAATCACGATGGTGTGATCACTTACCTAGAGCCAGACATCCTGGAATGTGAAGTAAAGTGGGCCTTAGGAAGAATCACTAAAAACAAAGCTGGTAGAGGTGATGGAATTCCAGTTGAGCTATTTCAGATCTTAAAAGATGATGCTGTGAAAGTGCTGCACTCAATATGCCAGCAAATTTGGAAAACTCAGCAGTGGCCACAGGACCAGAAAAGGTCAGTTTTCATCCCAATCCCAAAGAAAGGCAATGCCAAAGAATGCTCAAACTACCACACAATTGCACTCATCTCACAGGCTAGCAAAGTAATGCTCAAAATTCTCCAAGCCAGGCTTCAAAAGTATGTGAACCATGAAATTCCCGATGTTCAAGCTGGATTTAGAAAAGGCAGAGGAAACAGATCAATTGCCAACATCTGTTGAATCATCAAAAACACAAAGGAGTTCCAGAAAAACATCTACTTCTGCTTTATTGACTATGCCAAAGCCTTTGACTGTGTGGGTCACAACAAACTGGAAAATTCTTAAAGAGATGGCAATCCCAGACCACCTCATGTATCTCCTGAGATATCAATATGCAGGTCAAGAAGCAGCAGATAAAACTGGACATGGAACAACAGACTGGTTCCAAATCAGGAAAGGAGTATGCCAAGTTTGTATATTGTCACCTTGCTTATTTAATTTATATGCAGAGTACATCACGTGAAATGCTGGGCTGGATGAAGCACAAGCTGAAATCAAGATTGCAGGGAGAAATATCAATAACCTCAGATATGCAGATGACACCACCCTTATGGCAGAAAGTGAAGAAAAACTAAAAGGCCTCTTGATGAAAGTGAAAGAGGAGAGAGAAAAAGTTGGCTTAAAACTCAACATTCAGAGAACTAAGATCATGGCATCTGGTCCCATCATTTCATGGCAACTAGACGAAGAAACAATGGAAACAGTGAGAGGCTTTATTTTGGGGGTCTCCAAAATCACTGCAGATGGTGACTGCAGCCTGAAATTAAAAGACACTTGCTCTTGGAAAAAAAGCTATGACCAACCTAGACAACATATTAAAAAGGAAAGACATAACTTTGCCAACAAAGGTCTGTCTAGTCAAAGTTATGGTTTTTCCAGTAGTCATGTATGGATGTGAGAGTTGGACTATAAAGAAAGCTGAGTGCCAAAGAATTGATGGTTTTGAACTGTGGTGTTGGAGAAGACTCTTTAGAGTCCCTTGTACCGCAAGGAGATCCAACCAGTCCATCCTAAAGGAAATCAGTCCTGAATATTCACTGGAAGGACTGATGCTGATTTTGAAACTCCAATACTTTGGCCAGCTGGTGCAAAGAATTGACTCATTGGAAAAGACCCTGATGCTGGGAAAGGTGGGAGGAGAAGAGGTCAACAGGCCTCTTCTGGCATCACTGACTCGAAGGACAGAGTTTGAGCAAGCTCCAGGAGTTGGTGATGGACAAGGAAGTCTGACATGCTGCAGTCCATGGGGTTGCAAAGAGTTGGACACGACTGAGCGACTGAACTGAACTGAACTGATTCTCTTAGTTCATCCTACCCTCTCTTCCTCCCACTCCATGTTTCACTGAGAATCTACAAAAATGGTACTGATGAACCTATTTGCAGGACAGGAATACAGATATAGATGCCAGACACAGAGAATGGATACATGGGCACAATGGGGAAGGAGAAGGCAGGATGAACTGAAAGAGGGCTGACCATCTTTCTCTCACAAGTTCACTTTTCCACTTGCCGAAATGAATAACCTTCTCTCCTATGCCTCCCACAAGTCCTCCTCCACCCACAGCTGCATCTGATGATCTTGCCTCATAGTTGAGAAAAATACAAGTTACCAGAAGCAAATTCCCCCAGCTTATCACCACCCATGCTCAAACCTTAGGTATTTGTACTTATTTTTCTCCTTATTTTAACCTACCATGACAGAGGAAGTATGCTCAGGCCTAATGAAGGCCAGCTGCTCCTCTTGGGCTTTGAATTCCATCCTGCTGACCCATCTAGCCTTCTGATGGACCTCACTTCCCTAGTTATACCCTTTATGGAATATGCCAGCCTCTGTCCCTCTCTACCAGATCATTCCCATGAAGTGGCAAAAATGCTCGAATGCCTGCCCTCATCAGAAAGCCAAAGTTAGAACTCTGTAGTGCCTATACCATCTTCTATCCTCCACCAAAGGCCAAATTTGCCAAGAGTTATAGGCACAATGTTTTCAAGTTGTGGTTCTGGAGAAGACTCTTGAGCGTCCCTTGGATAACAAGGAGATCAAGTCAGTCCTAAAGGAAATCAACCCCGAATATTCACTGGAAAGATGGATGCCGAAGCTGATGATCCAATAGTCTGGGCACCCGATGTGAACAGCCGACTCAGGAAAAGACCCTGATGTTGGGAAAGATTGAGGGCTGGAGGAGAAGGGGGCAACAGAGGTTGAGACTTTGGATGGCATCACTGACTCAAAGGACATGAGTTTGAGCAAACACCGGGAGAGAGTGAAGTACAGGGAAGCCTGGCATGCTGCAGTCCATGGGGTCACAGAATCAGATGCAACTTAGCTCAACTGAACAACAAAATAAGTGCCATCTATATGTCAGAACTACCAAATTTATATTTCTACTCTAGACAGCTCCTCTGAGATCCACCTTTCCAAATTCAAAATTCATTTTCCTTGATATCTCAAATATAAATTGTCTAAAGTTTTTTAACATCTTTTATTCTCCTCCCTGCCTCCTGTTATCTCAGTTCAGTTCAGTCGCTCAGTTGTGTTCGACTCTTTGTGACCCCATGAATCACAGCACACCAGCCCTCCCTGTCCATTACCAACTCCGAGAGTTCACCCAAACTCATATGCACTGAGTTGGTGATGCCATCCAGCCATCTCATCTTCTATTGTCCCCTTCTCCTCCTGCCCTCAATCCCTTCTAGCATCAGAGTCTTTTCCAATGAGTCAGCTCTTCACATGAGGTGGCCAAAGTACTGGAGTTTTAGCCTTAGCATCAGTCCTTCCAATGAACACCCAGGACTGGTCTCCTTTAGGATGGACTAGCTGGATCTCCTTGCAGTCCAAGGAACTTCCAAGAGTCTTCCCCAGCACCACAGTTCAAAAGCATCAATTCTTCAGTGCTCAGCTTTATTCATAGTCCAACTCTCACATCCATATATGACCACTGGAAAAACCACAGCCTTGACTAAATGGACCTTTGTTGCCAAAGTAATATCTCTGCTTTTAATATGCTATCTAGGTTGGTCATAACTTTCCTTCCAAGGAGTAAGTGTCTTTTAATTTCATGGCTGTGAAACACCATCTGCAGTGATTTTGGAGCTGAAAAAAAATCAAGTCTGACACTGTTTCCACTGTTTCCTCATCTATTTCCCATGAAGTGATGGGACCAGATGCCATGATCTTCGTTTTCTGAATGTTGAGCTTTAAGCCAACTTTTTCACTCTCCTCTTTCACTTCATCAAGAGGCTTTTTAGTTCCTCTTCACTTTCTGCCATAATCACTCACCTAGAGCCAGACATCCTGGAATCTGAAGTCAAGTGGGCCTTAGAAATCATCACTACAAACAAAGCTAGTGGAGATGATGGAATTCCAGTTGAGCTATTTCAAATCCTAAGATATGATGCTGTGAAAGTGCTGCACTCAATATGCCAGCACATTTGGAAAACTCACCAGTGGCCACAGGACTGGAAAAGGTCAGTTTTCATGCCAATCCAAAAGAAAGGCAATGCCAAAGAATGCTCCAACTACCACACAATTGCACTCATCTCACATGCTAGTAAAGTAATGCTCAAAATTCTCCAAGCCAGGCTTCAGCAATATGTGAACCGTGAACTTCCCGATGTTCACTTCAAGCTGGTTTTAGAAAAGGCAGAGGAACCAGAGATCCAATTGCCAACATCTGCTGGATCATTGAAAAAGCAAGAGAGTTCCAGAAATCATCTCTTTCTGCTTTATTGACTATGCCAAAGCCTTTGACTGTGTGGATCACAATAAACTGTGGGAAATTCTGAAAGAGATGGGAATACCAGACCACCTGACCTGCCTGTTCTCTAGACCTCCTCAAAAAAGTGTCATCCCATCAACTCGATGGCTCAAACCAGAAATCACCCTTTCACTGGTGTCCAACATCCAAGCAACCAGTAACACGCTCTCATGTTTTTTCTCTTTTCTTCATTTCTACTCTCAGCACTGTAATCCAAGCTACCATACTCACCTGGATTACTGGAATCTGTCCCTCCTGCTCATCACTTTCTTGCTGCCTCCTCTGCAACCCTGATGCATTCTCCATCCATGAAAAAGGATCTCCTTGAAGTAAAACTTCGATCACATTGGTATATTTGTCTAGCACACTCCACCCCCACCACACACACACACACACACACACACACACACACACACACACACACACCCTTTAGGGTCTACCACTCGCTCACTACATTTGGAATCCCCAGAACATAATTCCATATTGGCACATAAGGGAAGACCACAAATATTGGTTAAATAAATCAATGAAGTGGACCTATGAGGAATTCTAGGATCATCTGTAATCTAGGCAGGGGGCAAGCTGATAAATTAACAGAGTTGGAAGGAAGCCAGAGCACACATGTAAAGGGAGGCAAAATAATAGCCAAGAAGTCATAGGCAACTTGAAAAAACACGAAAACTCATCATAGTTGGAAAGTGTCTGGCATAGGGCCTGAACTTTAAAGGCATGACTATTATTAGAGCGATTAGGTGGTGGTAACTGAAACTGTGGTAGTATTCGGTAGTGTTCTGGGGAAGCCCTAAGCCTTCTGGCACCCCCAAGATCAGCCAGTCTTTGGGGAATCAAGCTGTGTGACTGGGAAGCAGTAGAAGGCTGGTATCTTCTTACTCTTCAGTTGAGTTCAGTTCAGTCACTCAGTGACTGAATCACAGCACGCCAGGCCTCCCTGTCCATCACCAACTCCCAGAGTTTACCCAAACTCATGTCCATTGAGTCGATGATGCCATCCAGCCATCTCATCCTCGGTCGTCCCCTTCTCCTCCTGCCCCCAATCCCTCCTAGCATCAGAGTATTTTCCAATGAGTCAACTCTTTGCATGAGGTAGCCAAAGAATTGGAGTTTCAGCTTCAGCATCAGTCCTTCCAATGAACACCCAGGACTGTTCTCCTTTAGGATGGACTGGTTGGATCTCCTTGCAGTCCAAGGGACTCTCAAGAGTCTTCTCCAGCACCACAGTTCAAAAGCATCAATTCTTCGGTGCTCAGCTTTCTTCACAGTCCAACTCTCACATCCATACATGACCACAGGAAAAACCATAGCCTTGACTAGACGGACCTTTGTTGGCAATGTCTCTGCTTTTGAATATGCTATCTAGATTGGTCATAACTTTCCTTCCAAGGAGTAAGCATCTTTTGATTTCATGGCTGCAATCAACATTTGCAGTGATTTTGGAGCCAAAAAAAAATTAATAAAGTCTGACACTGTTTCCACTGTTTCCCCATCTATTTCCCATGAGTGATGGGACCAGATGCCATGATCTTCATTTTCTGAATGTTCAGCTTTATGCCAACTTTTTCACTCTCCACTTTCACTTTCATCAAGATGCTTCTTAGTTCCTCTTCACTTTCTGCCATAAGGGTGGTATCATCTGCATATCTGAGGTGACTGATATTTCTCCCGGCAATTTTGATTCCAATTTGTGCTTCTTCCAGCCCAGCATTTCTCATGCACATATCCTTATGGCAGGTTGAGGGATCTCCTGAGTTCCCTGGAATTTGGGCTGTTTATTCAAGTAGTTCTCTAATACTGAACATATGCTGAGCTGATGTGGGATGGTCTCTGTTTTCACAAATGGAAAAATAACACACCTATCATACATTTGTATGACTCCTCTTAGGGTTATTGTTCTGTTGTTTCCAAATTTGGCCCTGGTTCTGGAACATAGTAGAAGCCTGAAGTCTATGTTGAAATAAATTCAACTGATAAGAATGCTCCAAGAAATGGATTAATTCTAGATTTTTTTTATGATTTCCACTCTTCTAAGCTGCTAAGTCACTTCAGTCGTGTCCAACTCTGTGCGACCCCACAGACGACAGCCCACAAGGCTCCCTCATCTCTGGGATTCTCAAGGCAAGAACACTGGAGTGGGTTGCCATTTCCTTCTCCAATGCATGAGAGTGAAAAGTCAAAGTGAAGTCGCTGAGTTGTTTCCGACTCTTAGCAACCCCGTGGACTGTAGCTCACCAGGCTCCTCCATCCATAGGATTTTCCAGGCAAGAGTACTGGAGTGAGGTGCCATTTCCTCCTCCTAATTCCCACTCTACCTTTCTTTTAAAACAAATTAAATAAATTCTGGTGACGTCTATTTTTTAGCAAACGAAACTGCAGCTGCAAAGTGTCCAAAGTCATTACTAGAGCCGTACTTGGACAGACAACCCAGACTCCAGGAAATTCTTAATAGAACACGTCAGGGAAGTCCCATACACGAGACTGCATGCAACACCATGATGGAGAGAAGGGGCCTTTCCTGGAAGGCCCAGTAATACCACCATATACCTTGAAAACTGACCTGGCCCAAATCACCTTTCATTGCTGCCTTCCAAAAAAGGACTGTAAACAATGACCTTTTTTTTTTTTTCAAATTCTACACTTTCTCGTTTTGGTATAGTCCATTAACAGTGTTGTGGTACTTTCAGGTGAAAGCAAAGGGACTTAGCCATAAAGGTACACGTGTCCATTCTTCAAGACTTCTCTGGTGACTCAGACAGTAAAGCATCTGTCTACAATGTGGAAGACCCAGCTTTGATCCCTGGGTTGAGAAGATCCCCTGGAGAAAGAAATGGCAATCCACTCCAGGACTATTGCTTGGAAAATCCCATAAACAGAGGAGCCTGGTAGGCTACAGTCCATGGGGTCGCAAAGAGTGACTTCACTATATCACTCTATCCATTCTTCTCCAAACCGTCTTCTCATCCAGGCTGGCACATGATATTGAATAGAGACAGTTCCGTGTGCTATACAATAGGTCCTTGTGGGTTATCCATTTGGAATGTAGCAGTGTGTACATGACATTCCCAAACTCCCTACCCTTTCCCCTCCCCCAGGGAACCATAAGTTTGTTTTCTAGGTCTGTGAGTCTCTTTCTGTTTTGAACGTAAGTTCATTTGTATCATTTCTTTTTAGATCCCACATATAAGGAATGTCTGTCATATTTCTCCTCTGTCTGACTTACTTCACTCAGTATGACACTCTCCAAGTCCATCCATGTTGCTGCAAATGGCATTATTTCATTCTGCTTAATGGCTGAGTAACATTTGGTTGTAAATATGTACCACATCTTCTTATCCATTCCTCTGTTAATGGACATTTAGGTTGCTTCTGTGTCTTGGCTACTGTAAACAGTGCTACAATGAACACTGGGATGCATGCATTCTTTCAGATCAAATTTGTCTCCATATACATGCCCAGGACTGAGACTGTAGAGTCATAGTGTTTTTAGTTTTTTAGGGAACCTCCATATTGTTCTCCATGGTGGCTGTACCAGTTTACATTCCCACCGCAGAGCAGGAGGGTTCCCTTCTCTCCACAATTCTCCAGCACTTGTTGTTTGTGGATTTTTTGATGAAAGCCATGCTGACTGATGTGACGTAGTTTTGATTTGCATTTCTCTAAAGAGTTGGACACAACTGAGCGACGGAACTGAACTGAATAACTAGTGATGTTGAACACATTTTCATGGGCTTCTTGGCCATCTCTGTGTCCTCTTGGAGAAATGTCTATTCAGTTCTATCTATTTTCTGAGTGGGCCTTTTTTTTTTTTTTTTCATGCTGTTAAGTATCATAAGCTGTTTGTAAATTTTAGAGACTAGTCCCTTATTGGTCACATCATTTGCAAATATTTTCTCCTAATCTGTGGCTTGTCTTTTTCATTTGCTTTTTGTTTCCCTTGCTATGCAAAATTTTGAGTTAAGTTTAAGTAGGTCTTATTGGTTTATTTTTGCTCTTTTTTTCCCCCCTCATTATTCTGGGAGATGCACCAAAAAAAGATGTTGCTGTGATTTATGTCAGAGTGTTCTACCTATGCTTTCCTCCAGGCATTTTATAGTGTCTGGTCTCATGTTTAGGTCTTTAATCCATTTTGAGCTTATTTTTTTGTGGATGGAGTTAACGGATTATCTACTTTCATTATTTTACATATGGTTGTCCAGTTTTCCCAGCACCATTTGTTGAAGAGACTGCCTTTCCAATGTTGTGTAGTCTTGCCTCCTCTGTTATAGATTAATTGACCTTAGGTGCATGGGCATATTTTTGAGTTTTCTATCCTGTTCCAACAATGACCTATTTTTGTTTCTTTGTCTGATAAAGGAGGAGACTGAAGTTCCTAAACTTAAACCAAGGAATACCAACCAAATGAAACTGAATCAATGGTTTGGACTTTTCAGTTCTCTCACATCTGAAGTCCTATCCCATAACTCATGGACTCCAAACCATGCAGATGAACATTCCATGAAGTCAACCGTGATGAACTGGAAACAGCATGGGCATGAGAGCCAGAACTCCAATCACACCTCTCTACTGTTTGAGTCCTTGAAAAAGACGCTTAACCTAGCTAAGTCTGTCTAATCACCTGAAAAATGGGTATAATTATGCCAATCTTGCAGTGTGTTTGAAAGGATTTGAGATAATGTAGGTGAGCCCCTGCTATTTGACTCACAGGAGACATTTAATATTGAGAACAACCAGACAAGCATTGTACACTGGTAGCCTTCTTTTTCTGGACCACAAGACCCCTGGAGAATGTAGTTGCATTTTCCTGATTTTTTGAGTTGACTGTTTTTCATTTATTTCCACTTTTGCTTATTTAGTAATGAAAATAATTAGGGCTCCTGATTTTCTTTTGGGTAAATCCCATATATTTAGATATAAATTATTTTTATCCTCCAAATTTACTTCATGAAATGTCCTGACATTGTCAGTTTGGCCCAAAAAGATTTTTGATGCAGGATGCTGGGGACTGATGCACGGGGATGGTCCGGAGAGAGGGTGTGGGGCGGGAGGGTGGAGGTGGGGGTCGGGATTGGGAGTTCATGTACACTCGTGGCTAATTCATGTCAATGTGTAGCAAAACGAATACAGTATTGTAAAGAAAAAAAAAAAAAAAAAAAATAAAATAAAATTACTATATTTAAAAAAAAAAATAAATAAATAAAATTTTTATTGAAGGCAGAAAGATTTTTAAATGGGAGTTTATAATTTGTATTTTTTCAAGTTCTGAGTGGTTTGGGTTTTTAAATTATTATTGTACTTTAGGTTTTGTCCTTTATCACACTGTGGAAAATAAATATGGCCTATACCAGTGTTAACCAATAGAAATATAATGCAAACCACAAATGTGAGTCACATAGATACTTTAAAATATTCTAGTATTGACACTAGAAAAGGTAAAAAGAAACAGGTAAAATTAATTTTAATAATATTTTTATTTAACTCAATATATAAAACATTACCATTTGAGTATTATTCAATATCAAAATTTTAATGATACATTTAACATTCCTTTTCTGGTACTGTCATTGAAATCTGTTGTGTGTTTTATACTCACCCCCATCTCCATTAAAACTAGCCACATTTCAAGTGCTTGATGGCCAGATGTGAACTGTGGCTACCATATTGGATGTTTTTTCAGGTTGCTGTTACTAGCTCAATCGGAGAAGGCAATGGCACCCCACTCCAGTACTCTTGCCTGGAAAATCCCATGGACAGAGGAGCCTGGTAGGCTGCAGTCCACAGGGTCGCTAAGAGTTGGACAAGACTGAACAACTTCACTTTCACTTTTCACTTTCATGCATTGGAGAAGGAAATGGCAACCCACTCCAGTGTTCTTGCCTGGAGAATAATCCCAGGGACGGGGGAGCCTGGTGGGCTGTCATCTATGGGGTCACACAGAGTCAGACACGACTGAAGGGACTTAGCAGCAGTAGCTCAATAAGTGGTGTCTGACTTTTTGTGACCCCATGAACTGTAGCCTGCCAGGCTTCTCTGTCCATAGATTTCTCCAGGCAAGAATACTGGAATGTGTAGCCATTCTCTTCTTCACAGGATCTTCCTGACCCAGGGACTGAACCCAGGTCTTCTGCATTGCAAGTAGATTCTTTACTGTCCGAGTCACCAGGGAAGCCACATTTCGGGTACTCAATGGCTAGACGTGAATTGTGGTTAACATATTGAATAGCTTAGGTCAATATTATTTGTTTTTTTAAAGAAATTATTAGAGTATTTTTAGGCTTAAGTAAGTAAGTAAAGTCACTCAGTCGTGTCCGACTCTTTGTGACCCCATGGACTGCAGCCCACCAGGCTTCTCAGTCCATGGGATTCTCCAGACAAGAATATTGGAGTGGGTTGCCATTTCCTTCTCCAGGGGATCTTCCCAACCCAGGGATCGAACCTGGGTCTCCCGCATTGGAGGCAGACGCTTTAACCTCTGAGCCACCAGGGCTTAGAGTATGGTAAAATTTTGTTCCATGGGTGCTTAAAATAAAAGGTTTATTCTTTGTTTGTGGGTCTCCATGTATTTCTACTAGAAATAGCTTTTAGATTGCCTTTATGCCCTCTTTATCTTAACTCTGTATCTACTGGGTCTGCCAAAGTATAACAAATGTTCCCATTACAAATTCGATTCCATCAGGGTTTTTGCTCTTGCTGTTTATACGGATGTTTTCTGATGATTTCACTTTCTATACTTTAGTACTATGTTTATGGATGCATATATCCATACCAGTATATTCCATTACAGCGAAGAATTCATATACTCCATCATTATAAAAGGTTCTTTTTTGATCTGTTTAGCATCTTTTGCCTTGAATCCTAATTTCCTGATATTAACACTAAGATCTCTCTGGATTCTTTGGGGTTTCCTTGGCCTGTACACCTCTGCCCAGTATTACACTTTCAACTCTGTGAAAGTGAAAGTGAAGTCGCTCAGTCCTGTCCGACTCTTTGCGACCCTGTGGACTGTAGTCCACCAGGCTCCTCAGTCCATGGGATTCTCCAGGCAAGAATACTGGAGTGGGTTGCCATTTCCTTCTCCAACTCTGCATGTTGCTTCCTTTTACATCTAGTCTCTAAGTAGCTTTAGTAAGCTCAGTAGTGAGTCTGTGGGCTTATAGACTCCGATTAAAGAACCGTCTCTCTTCTACAGCCACTGTAACTATCGAGCCTTGGAGAACCACGAAGCTCTTTAGCATATTCTTCTTAATAACAGTAATTCCCTATAGCACACTGCAGTCTGAAAAATCACTTTCTTATCTATTATCTGCTTAATCTTCACAACTACCTTTGAAGTGGAAAGAGCAGATACTGTCGCTCACGGTGAATCTGAACACAGAGTGCGAGCCGCTCCAGGATTGGAGTCCCAGGTGCACGGTAGCTCAGGCGCTTCAGAAACTGATTTAGTGGAAAGAATGTGGGTCAGCAAACCTGCAGATGCGGGAACCAGGGTGACTCCTGGAGCGCTGCATCTTTCTTCCTTTTTCTTAGGTATAGAGAGGTTTAGCCTCTTGCTCATTCGAAAAACAGCTATTGACTATACTGTATATGAAGAACTTTGTCAGGCAG
Organism: Aepyceros melampus; assembly: GCA_006408695.1. Lineage (NCBI taxonomy): Eukaryota > Metazoa > Chordata > Mammalia > Artiodactyla > Bovidae > Aepyceros > Aepyceros melampus. Next base: position 225,665 of record SJXQ01009308.1, on the reverse strand, counting down.
TGGGAACACAACGTTGAATAAGACATCATTCCGGGGCTTCCCTGGTGATGCAGCGGATAAGAATCTGCCTGTCAATGCAGGAGACACGGCTTTGATCCCTGGTCGGGAAGATCCCACATGCTGTGGAGCAGCTAAGCCAGTGAACCACAGCTACGGAGCCTGTGCTCCAGAGCCTGGGAGTGGCAGCTACTGAGGCCATATGCCCTAGAGCTTGCGCGCCGCAACAGAGATGCTGCCCATGCCCTGCAGCTAGAGAGCAGTGCCCACTCACTACAATTAGACCAAAGCCGTGCGGCAACAGAGACCCAGCACAGCCGGAAATAAAGAAATAAACTTTAGAAACATAAAGGACCTCATCTTTGCTCCATGGCACTCACAGTATAGTTTAATGATTCTCAAATTTGGTGATCATCAAAAGTGACTTGAAAAAAACACTTTTGATTAAGGAATCCCTTGGTACCTCCAAGATATTCTCAAGAACCACAGGGCTAAGGCCCAGAAATCTGTTTCACAGTTTCACCTTCCCACGCAGAATGCTGAAGATTGGCCATTCAAGGGAAACAATGAACTACTGGCACGTTTAGGCATTCCGAGCGTAGCTTCCTTACACCACAGCATTCAGTCTCACAGTGACGCAGACGTGGGTTATCTTCACTCGCAAAGGTCACAGTGAGAAGCAAAGGGGCTTCCCAAACCCATAGCCGGTGAGTGGTGAAGTGGAGCCCGGAACTGAGCGGAGTTCCTTTCTCTAAGTCCTGAAGTCTTTGCTCTCCACACACTTCACGAAACCAAAGAAAGGAACGTGTGCATGAGCTGCTCTCTTTGACCCCGTGGAATGTAGACAAGATTGGTAGTACATAAACAAAGAGTAGAGGAGGACAGAGAGAACTTCCTAGCCTTGTTACTGAGAGACTGGCCAAGAGCCTACCACAGTATCTGGCTTATAATAAGAGCTCACTCAATAAACATTTTTCAGCTGAATTGAAAGACTTGTGCTGACTACCAGTGGAAAAGGGCCAAGCTCTATTAACATTGTAATTCCCCAATTCGAGAATCAAGCCCTGGGATGATGCTAATAGCCAGTCAGTCAGTCAGCTCACCCACAGAAAGCAATGGCACCCCACTCTAGTACTCTTGCTTGGAAAATCCCATGGACGGAGGAGCCTGGTAGCCTGCAGTTCATGGGGTCGCACAGAGTCAGACACGACTGAAGCGACTCAGCAGCAGTAGCAGCAGCAGTCAACTCACCAAACGCCAGGTACTGTTAAAATGTTAAATATATATGTTACATCTATATATGTAAAATAAAAGTTAATCCTTACAATAACTTTATGAGGAGGGAATCATTATTAAGCCTATTTTCTAGAAGAGAAAACTGAGGGACAGAGACATTAACTAATTTATTCAAGGCCACAAAGCTAAAAACTGTTGGAGGCAGAATTTGAATGCAGTGAGCGACTTCACTTTCCCTTTTCACTTTGATGCACTGGAGAAGGAAATGGCAACCCACTCCAGTGTTCCTGCCTGGAGAATCCCAGGGACGGGGGAGCCTGATGGGCTGCCGTCTATGGGTCGCACAGAGTCGGACATGACTGAAGCAACTTAGCAGCAGCAGCAGTCTTGCCCCAGATACCATGCTTTTAGCCACTGCACCATACAGTGACTCTGTAATATATTGGATTTCCAGCCTTCAGCCATTTTCATGCTCAAATTAAATTACGGTAGTTTTAGGGTCTACATTTTTTTTCAGCTGTACCATGTTCTCCACAGCCCTAAAACTCAGCTAGGAAAATTACATTTAGTCACTTCCCCTTTGACCTTGGCCTGATTTTAGCACACATCAGGCTACCTTATGCTTTTCTGCCTTAGGGACTTCTCCAAAACCAAGGAAACCTGCTCAGCCTTAATTCAAGTACAGCCTGCTGGTTTGAAGATGTTCACACTCCCAGAGGCAGCCTTCATCCAGAGGCGGTGAGGGTTGATGAGTAGATGCCATTATCCATAAGAGGAGCAGTTCTGAGACAGGTTTCTCAACATCAGCACCATTCACATTTGGGGCTGAACTATTCCTTCTTGGGGGGGTTGTCCTGTATATTGTAGGATATTTATCAGCAACCTGGATCCCAGTAGTCCTCCCTAGTTGTGACATCCGTAAATATCTCCATACATTGCCAGATGCCACTGAGAAAAATCACTTGGTTAGAAACCACTGAACTATATGGATTGACAGAGGGTACCCAAGGCATTAAGCCCAGCTGCCCACAACAGTGACTAATTCAGTGACATAGCCTTTACTGGTTTTTCTCCATCCCTCCTTTCTACTTCCTGGGGTCACCTTCCATATAAACATCTCACCTAAAACCTTGCCTTGGGCTTTGTTTTCAGGGGAACTCAAATTCAGATATTAGATTAACAAATAGTCCTTAATTACACTGATATAAAAGATCATAACTTATGAAAATTTATGTCATTAATCTTCTAAAAAGACTAAGTGGTGAAGAATTGATGTTTTTGAACTGTGGTGCTGGACTCTTAAGAGTCCCTTGGACAGCAAGGAGATCAAACCAGTCAATCCTAAAGGAAATCAACCCTGAATATTCATTGGAAGTTCTGATGCTGAAGCTCCAATACTTTGACCACCTGATGCAAAGAGCTAAGTCACTTGAAAAGACCCAATGCTGGGAAAGATTGAGGGCAAGAAAAGAAGGGGACAACAGAGGATGAGATGGCTGGATGGTATCATTGATTTGATGGACACAAGTCTGAGCAAACTCCAGGAGAGAGTGAAGGCAGGGAAGCCTGGCATCTGCAGTTCATAGGGTCACAAAGAGTTGGACATGACTCAGTGACTGAACAACAACAAATCTGAAAGCAAAGGGAAGACTCACATATGATTCTGTCTGAGATTTTCAGACAAACCCTCATGGCTCACAGGAGACCACACTTCCAGAACCATGGACTGGATGACAACCCTGTGCAAGAGGAAACTTGTTTGAATTCTCTCCTTCCATTAGGAGGGTGAGTCATGAATGGAGGACATCTAGGGTTTTAGGGGTTCAGGAGCAGTGGCTCTCAACTCATCTTTGACTTTCCTGAACAGGATCCCTGAGGTGTCTGAACCTGTTGTGTTTTTAATAAAATTAGGTAGTCCTGATGCATGGAACCTAACATCCGTTCCAACAAGCCCATTCACAGGTACAGATTCTGAGTGAGGCTGAGGGGACAAGCATCTCACACAAGGACCCACAGAGAATATGAAGCTGACTTTCAGGACCAGCTCTTTTGCAGCCGTGGACTCCTGACTGTCATCGCTCCATTCTGAGGGACGGGGGCCAGGAAGATGAGAGGCAGATAAAGAGGGCAGGAAGATCTTGACTGTTTGCTCTGCTCTGGAAGCTGCCCTTTGAGAGAACCCAGATGTTCTCTGATTCATGCCAATGATTTACACAGAAGTTCTTGCTCCAGAAGTGAAGGTCAAAAGGCACAGTGCTTAGGAAGCAATCGCTCATCCAGAGATCCGTTACCCTTTCCAGATTTTGGACCCTATTTCTGTCTCCATTAAATACAGGTAATTTTTCACCTTCTTTGAATCTTACTATCCAGGTATACTATTTGTTCTTTAAAATTTCACTTCATAAAAAGCATTTCCTTTCTTCTTTCCTTAGGTGAACCAAGCCAAAATAATTATAGAGTAGAAAGAATAAAGATGCATTAACAAAACTAAGCTGGAACACTACCAAGGGACACAGGAAAGAAAGGAGAAAACACCCACTGCAACCACAATTACAAGAGGAAACTACTGACAGTGAGTTTTTATTGAGATACTAAGCGCATCGTTTTATCTACCTGTCAGAACAACTTCATGAGACAGGTATCACCGTTATCAACCCTATTTTATGAATGAAGAAAACGGATCCCATAGAGAACAAGCTCAGGATTATACAATGTAGCAGGAAGATGAACCAAGAAGGTCAAGCTTCAGACACTTCCTTTCTTCCGATTTTCAGATATGCCTTCCTGACTACTCAGACTATTTTCTAAGTCCCTGCACAGATCCTCTTCCACTGGACCACATTACAAGCATAGTTCTTTCTAGGTGCAGTTTAATCCTTTGGCTCTAAAACTACATATTCTTTTTCTAAAAAGGAGCCTGAGAAATGTTATAATTGAGGTTTATACTTTTCCAAAAATGCATCAGGAAGGGCTCAACAGAGAACATCTTTCTTCAAACAGATAGGGAAGCTGAGGCCCAGAGGGACAAGGTGTTTGCTCAAGGTCACACAGCAAGCCAGTAGCCAGAGGCAGCTCAGAGTTCACCATCTCCTGGTGCCTGGTCCAGCGAATGAGGAAGAGCAGAGAGAAACAGAGAGTAATCGGCACAGACAAGTGGCCTCTCACATGTTCTCCGACTCTGTGACGTCCCAAAACTTGGAGTCCACGATTTCATAAATGGAAAAACAAACATTTTCTCAGTAAAACTAAACTGATTTTCCTGTGGGATCAAGTGGCACATACTTCACAATTACACAGGAAGTTCTCAGGAACAGTGAGGCCCTGGTGTGACTTTGTTTCTCTCCTTCCTCCCAAAGTTTCCAGTTAAGTGAAGCCAGGAGATTACTTCCTGTGGGGGCCTCAAGTGGATGCTTTCAACTTCTGCTGTGACCTGAACAGACACTGGTAGCCCTAAGCAACAGTATATGTTATTTTATTTTTCTTCAAAGCAAGTGTCTTCCACCCCACCAAGAAACACACCCTGTTTGCACTGCTGGATTCTTGGCATCTTGAAACTAGATAAACACTGTTATTTAACACAGATGTGATATTCCTAACTGATTCTTAGAATGTGGGAAACATAGGGCAACTGATGAAAAATTACTAAAACCTCTCCTAATTTCACTTGAATTATCATTAGTCAATGTTGACTTTCATCACTTTGTTGTCATTGATTAGGTCACTGTGGGTAGGGCTTGAGCAGCAGCATTTTTCTAAAGTTTCCCTGTGTGCACCGTCAAGGCTGGAATCACTGGTAATGGGGTAAGTTACATTTCCCAAACTTGCATATAATTTTAAAAAAATCACCTAGTATGAGTGATAAAGACACAGAACACGAGGCCCTTCTCCAGATTAGTACATCTTGGATGAGCCCAAGTCCTTCCAGATAATTCTGTTATTTGGGAAAGTTTTGGGTCTTGCAAGTTTGAGAAACACTGAATGATGGCACAATTGCACTCATCTCACACGCTAGTAAAGTAATGCTCAAAATTCTCCAAGCCAGGCTTCAGCAATATGTGAACTGTGAACTTCCAGATGTTCAAGCTGGATTTAGAAAAGGCAAAGGAACCAGAGATCAAATTGCCAACATCCACTGGAACATCGAAAAAGCAAGAGAGTTCCAGAAAAACATCTATTTCTGCTTTATTGACTATGCCAAAGCCTTTGACTGTGTGGATCACAATAAGCTGTGGAAAATTCTGAAAGAGACGGGAATCCCAGACCACCTGACCTGGCTCTTGAGAAACCTGTATGCAGGTCAGGAAGCAACAGTTAGAACTGGACATGGAACAACAGACTGGTTCCAAATAGGAAAAGGAGTACATCAAGGCTGTATATTGTTACCCCGCTTATTTAACTTATACGCAGAGTACATCATGAGAAATGCTGGGCTGGAAGAAGCACAAGCTGGAATCAAGATTGCCGGGAGAAATATCAATCACCTCAGATATGCAGATGACACCACCCTTATGGCAGAAAGCGAAGAGGAACTAAAGAGCCTCTTGATGAAAGTGAAAGAGGAGAGTGAAAAAGTTGGCTCAACATTCAGAAAACTAAGATCATGGCATCTGGTCCCATCACTTCATGGCAAATAGATGGAGAAATATTGGAAACAGTGGCTGACTTTATTTTGGGGGGCTTCAAAATCACTGCAGATGGTGATTACAGCCATGAAATTAAAAGACACTTACTCCTTAGAAGGAAAGTTATGACCAACCTAGACAGCATATTAAAAAGCAGAGACATTACTTTGCCAACAAAGGCCCATCTAGTCAAGGCTATGGTTTTTCCAGTAGTCATATATGAATGTGAGAGTTGGACTATAAAGAAAGCTGAGTGCCAAATTGATGCTTTTGAACTGTGGTGTTGGAGAAGACTCTTGAGAGTCCCTTGACTGCAAGGAAATCCAACCAGTCCATCCTAAAGGAAATCAGTCCTGGGTGTTCATTGGAAGGACTCATGCTGAAGCTGAAACTCCAATACTTTGGCCACCTGATGCGAAGAGCTGACTCATTTGAAAAGACCCTGATGCTGGGAAAGATTGAGGGCAGGAGGAGAAGGGGATGACAGAGGATGAGATGGTTGGATAGCGTCACTGGCTCAAAGGACGTGAGTTTGAGTGGACTCCAGGAATTCCTGATGGACAGGGAGGCCTGGGGTGCTGCAGTTCATGGGGTCTCAAAGAGTTGGACACGACTGAGCAGCTGAACTGAACTGAACTAAATTTGTAATCACATCCAGGAGACTCACCACATAGATGACCAGCAGCTTAGAAGACATAAGGAGGTTTCCATCAACCTCAGAAGAAAACCCAAGAGTTCCCCTCCATAAGACTCTTCCATGAGGCAGGCCTCTTTCCGTCCCTACCTGCTGGATAGTGATTCACCTCCACAAATCTGCTCATTTATTCCCCCCACCTAGCCTGGCCCCTTCCTCTCAAACAGCTGTCTTAAGCCTGACTGTCCTTCTGGGTTGAAGTCCAGTTCCAGAATTCCTTATCATACCAATCCACATTGATTTCTCCTTCTCTGAGCTCCTACATCATGAGAGCTGCTAATGGTGGTGTAACTATATTCATCCTGATTTGCTTAAACATTCCACACAGGTGTCTTGTCTCCCTAGATTATAAATTCTTTGGGGGCTCTGCTAAGACTAGAGCAGACCCTGGGTATCACTGGTAAAGGGAAAGCTGCATGAATGAATGTCAAGGTTAAGCTCAGGGAGGGGAGGCTGTCTTGCTCCCCACTGTACTCTCAATGCTCCACGCAGCACCAGCACACAGCAAGCACTCAGCAAATAGGCACTGAATCTGTGAATAACTAAATGAATACACTTCAAGCATTAAATAAATATTCAGCACATACAGAGATGAAATCATGATCTAAGAGTCTAACCTAAATATAACTCATGACTTGATCTGTTCTAGTCCATACCCATGGTTCTCACACTTTATGGTCTCAGAATCCTCTTTCACTCCTAAATTGATTGAGAATCTTAAAGAGCTTTTACTTACATGGGTCATACCTACCGATATGGAGTGTATTATGAATTCAGTTCAGTTCAGTCGTGTCCGACTCTATGTGACCCCACGGACCGCAGCACGCCAGGCCTCCCTGTCCATCAGCAACTCTCAGAATTTACCAAAACTCATGCCCATTGAGTCAGTGATGCCATCCAACCATCTCATCCTCTGTCGTCTCCTTCTATTCCTACCTTCAATCTTTCCCAGCATCAGGGTCTTTTCAAATGAGTCAGCTCTTTGCATCAGGTGACCAAAGTATTATGAATTAAAACTGATCATTTGAGAATATTTATTTTAAAACAACAGTAATAAACCCATTACATTGTAACGGGTTAACACAATCAACATATTTTTATGAAAGTATTTTTCAAAAGGGCTTCCTTGATATATCAGCTAGTAAATAATCCGCCTGCAATGCAGGAGACCCCAGTTCCATTCCTGGGTCGGGAAGATCCACTGGAGAAGAGATAGGCTACACACTCCAGTATTCTTGGGCTTCCCTCATGGCTCAGCTAGTAGAGAATCCACCTGCAATGTGGGAGACCTGAATTCAATCCCTGGGTTGGGAAGATCCTCTGAAGAAGGGAACAGCTACCCACTCCAGTGTTCTGGCCTGGAGAATTCCATGCATTGTAGTCCATGGGTTTGCAAAGAGCAAAAACAAAAATAACTTACTTCGAAAAGTGGCACTTCCCCCTCCCCGCCCATTTTGGAGATCTCTTTAATGTTTGGCTTAAGAAAAGCCAGCAGCTTCTCAGGTCTGCTTCTGCATTCAACTTGCTGCCTCTGGAAAACTCCACTGTGCACTTGTGAGAAGATGAGAGTGAAAAAGTTCCATAATATCTCAGTATCACTATGAAAATAGTCTTGGCCTCATGGACTCCTTGAAAGGGTCCAAGGGACCCCTAAGGATCCCAGACCACACTTTGAGAATCACTGATAAGCGCATTTCATAATACATGTTCTACAGACAATAGGGAAAATTAATCAAAGGATTTATTTTTCTTTTTTCAAAAGAGATATAAACTTTTATCCCATTAGGATAAATCCTTTTATTCTAGGATGCCATTGTTAGAGAAATTGGCAGGCACATTCTCATTAAATGATTAAAATACCATCAGTTCAGTTCAGTAGCTTGACTCTTTGCGAACCCATGGACTGTAGCCTACCATGCTCCTCCATCCATGGGATTTTCCAAACAAGAGTACTGGAGTGGGTTGCCATTTCCTTCTCCAGAGGATCTTCCTGACCCAGGGATAGAATCCGGGTCTCCCGCATTGTAGGCAGACATTGTGACTTTACTGTCTGAGCCACCAGAGAAGTAATATCATAGTTGTTAAAATCTACAAAAGCTTATCTTCACGAAACAGAAAATTCATCACAGCAGCACAAAACTGCAGTTTCTGTAATGTTCCTTCTAACTTACCTCCCATCATCTCTCTGCATCTTTAACTGGGCCTTCCAGATCATCAGGAGTTCTAGCAAGAAAACCAAGAATAATATGAGACGGCAGATGAATAAAGCTTTTAATTCTTATAACTGGAGACGTAGCCAGAAAGTTTCCCCACCCAAGTCTTTTCCTTTTTGTCCTCCTGTCCCTGAAAACTTAAGGTTGCTAAAAAAGTAATTTACATTGAATGGCTTTGAAATGACTACTTATCTCTTTGGTGGTCAGTGAAAATACAACTCAGAGCTCATTTCACTGTGCAAGTTCAGAAATCCAACTACTTGGATTTAAATCCTGGTTCCTCTACTTACTAGCTTTGTGACTTAAACCAAGTTACTGAAACTCTCTGGCCTCAGTTTTCCATATCTAAGATGAAAATGATCACTGTACCTATCTCTTAAAAGTATGATAAGGATTAAATTAATTCACATATGCAGCGTACTTAAAATAGTGCATGATGTGGTAACTACCGGCTAGTATATATCTTTTAAGTTTCTTACGAGGAACTAGAAATGTAAATTTCTACAATTGATTCCATTCCCCATAATGTAGCATGACTTATAAAGATTTGTTTGTAGCTGCAGTTTCAAGGCTAAATTCACTTAAAATAGCTAAAAGGGTTGATTGATTGAAGTACCATCATGGAGTCATCTGCTAACAAATCAAAACTGAGGCTTGAAAATCCACACTACAAAGAGACTGTGGAAAACACCTCCTTTCCCAAAAGTGTTTTTGCATGTAGTGGTCATCAGCCTTGCTCCAGTGCTGGGGGCCAGCGTGAGGAACTCCACCCGTGGCAAAGGTCATGAGGAAGGAGGCTTGGCATACGCAAAGGCGTGATCAAGTCTCAGGAAACCCCCTGTTCCCGAGCATCTACCCCCCAAAACCAGAGTCTTTTTTATGCTCTCACCTACTCCTCTGACTTTACGGGGGGGCTCTCCCCCATAACCATTTCGCTCGGAGAAGGAGTTAACTTGCAGCTCCAGTTGATAAAATTCCTGGGCGTGACAAGAGTGTTTCAGCTTACGAACTCCTCTGAAGGTTATCTAGCCTGCCTGTATAGGTTTGTCCAGCCAAATGTGATTATTTACAGCCTCCCAACAGCGAGAGGCACGAGATGTTTTACACTTACTAAAGGCAGATTCTTTTGGGAAGTTAGAATTTATTAGTATAGTGGGTGATTAGGAATTGTATTGGTGAAAGGATTTCACTTGTTGGGCTGATGTTTTGTTGCTAAATCTTCATATTCCCTGCCCTTATAATGAATATAACTAGCATATAAGAGAAATAAGTATTAACCTTTAAGATTAATCATGTTAACCTTGGGTTAGATAAATTCCTTTCTTGATTGTAACTCATTACACCCTTACCCTATAGGAATGTAACTTTATCTGGAGGGTGGTGCCTGGTTTAAGGAAAAACACCCTTGGAAAAAATGAGTTTTTTGGTTATCAGAAAGAGAGGGTCATGAAGTGTCAGCAGGCCTCATGGCCAGATGTAAAACCCCTAAGCCTTTTTTTATGTAAAGCACCTGATTTTGATAAAGGTCAGGACTGCTGACCCCCACGTGACTCTGTATTCATCCCTATGTGTAAAAAGGTATATTAGCAAACCTGAAAATAAAGAAAATGGGATCAGTTTCTGGAAAGGCTGATTCCCGCCGTGTCGTTCTTTCTTTCCCCTTCTGGCTGAATTTCCATCTGGGGAGTGGGTACTCACCAAGACTACTAATTATGCCTGGGCTTCTAAGATTGGACCGGGGAGGCCTCAGTGCCTCCTCTCCTTCGGGAGAACGGAAAGACGCCTGTGGCCTATGTAGGTGGTGATTGGTATTCCACGTAAGCCAAGTTATTCAGCCTTCTTTTCTCCATCTAAATTTTCCTACTATACTATTATTTCCTAATCTAATCTTATATTTCTAAAAGTGTTTTTCTTGCCGACTCCGTCTCCACCTTCGAATCACCCTGGATCCACCGGGGCTGTATCCCGGCACTCCAGCAAGTGCTAAATGGCAATCAAATTTAAGTTGACCCCCAGGTTAATTGCACACCAAGAGGAACTGTTATGGTCAGGTATTTATTGAGCACTAACAGATTAAGCAAGCTCACACTGAGCATCCCTCCACATAAACTCTAGGAGGTGATGAGGGCTGTGGAGAGCCCCACATGCATGGGACAGTGAGTGATACAGGTAAGACATCCTAAACACTCAAACACAGGCAGTAAATAAAAATGCTTACAAAAGAGGAAAGAGAAGGTTATTCTGACTTGAGGAATCTGGGAGGACTTTGCTAAGGTGGTAGCTCTGAGGTGGATGTTGAGAAATGGGTGAGATTTCACCATAAGGACATGAGAGAAAGCAAGAAAGGACATAGCAGAAAGCAAGATTAGGCACAGTAGACTGCTATCATAGGAGCATAAGGCAACAGTGAGAAAGGATGTTTGGAACGGAGCAGAGCACATCTTACATGCTAGGCTTAGAGTCTAGAGGCCACTGAACAAGCGAGAGGGCAGCCTTAGTCACAAAGGCTGTAAGCTGTATTACTCACACCTTAGTGTTTGTCGCTGATATACTGCAGGATGGATGAAAGAGAGGGCCCTGGAGGAGAGGAAAACAGTTGTGAGACCATGGCAGCAGTCCAAAGAGAGCCGTGGCTGGGGCATCTGCAACTGGAAGAGGAAAAGAGGATGCGACATTTATTCTAAAAGGAGAACACAGTAGACTGGGGACTAATGAGATGTTGGTGGGAAACTGTTCTGTACTAGGCCAGGGACGTGTCTGTTATAAAGGAAAGAATTTTGGAAACAGTTCCAAGAAGGTAAATTTGGAAAGTATATGGGATTGAAGGAAAAGAAAGAACTCATGATTGCCTGATCCAGAGCAAAGGAATGGGGAAGGAAATAACAGTCCCACTAAAAAAATAATAAACAAATAACTCATAAATTGATAAGAAAAGTGAATATACCAGGAGAAAAATAGGCTGATATAGACAAGAAAATTATAAAATAAAAATTAAAAATGGCCAAGAAATACGGAAGAAACGCCCAACTGGATTAAAAAGCAAACATAAACAAAAATATGAGATATCACATTTGCATCTAAGATTGCCAAAAAAAAAAAAATAATAATAATACAAAGATTGGTGAGGCAGACACTTGGTTGTCTACCCAACAGTATTTTTCCTTGCTAACAGAACCCTGGATTTGTTGAGTTATCCAGACTCTTCTGACTGGCTTCATTTTGCTAGATCCCAGTCCCACCCTATCCCAGTAAGGAAGAACTTGGATTAGTATGACCTTTCCATTTGTATCAATGACTGACTTGGGAAGGGACATATGCTCCCATTCTGGCTAATGATATTTGACAGAAACATATTGATAAAGAGGAGAAAGGCTTTAGGAACAGTTTCTTAAATCTTAAAAAGAAGACTCAAGGTATTTCAATACTCTAGGTAGCCCTAGATACATGAGGATACAATGAGCTGTTTCAGCTATGTTGAGAAAATGAGGGGACACAACCAACACGCTGAAAGTGGAACAGAGGAAAGGCAGAAAGAGCTGGTATCTGATGTCATTTGGCAGCTGAATTAACCTATTTTGAAATCTTCCTATCTTGGGACATCTTGTTATGTAAGATTTTTTTAAGTCTTATTATGTACATGAGTTTATAGAGAGCCTTATTTTCTTGAAGAGCTTTCAATACATTTCATTTCGGTTGGTTATGAGAACAATTTGTATCCACACAGTAGGTGCTTAATAAATATTTGACGAATGAATGAATAAGTGAGGGTGATAATGGGGCATGCCCAGAAGGACCTTAAACTTCAAGTTGGAAAGGACCTCAGAGATCCTGCTGAATCTGAGTATGTTCTCCAGTAAGGAAATGGAAAGTGGAACAGGTTTTGGACTTCCCCCAACCAGATTCCGTCTAACTCACCACTTTCCCCCAGGACCGTGGCTCCTGAGGTCCAGTTTCCATTTGGCATTGGTTCAGCCAAATAAAGTTCAGGAGTCAAGATTTGCCGTCATGTGTCACAGGACTGGCTATTTGCCAAAGGCCCCGGTTGCACTAACCATGGGAGAGGATGGATCTCCACCCAGGGAAATTGAGAAAGTGCCCAGATTTAGTATGCAGAGGAGAATCCCTTCCTTCATTCTTTCCTGGGGGTTGCAGCAGAATATGGTGGCAGAAATCCAACTGGGAGAGTCTGCTGGGAGTGGCCCTGTGAGTTCCTCTTTCATCACATGAATTTGTTCAAACCGGTTCTGTTGAAAGTTGTGGATTCCTCTGGTGAGGTGATAAGCACAGACACTTTCTCTCACAGAAGCAGTTCTTGTGTCATCCTCAGTATTCCCTCCAGATAAGGAATTTTCTCTTTTTATTATTGCATAATTCATGTTCTTGGATTCTGAAATTGGACATGAAATATGCCCTGTCTTCCCTTGAAATTTAAAATTCAAATGTAAGTGAACTACAGAGAAAAAATGTTATGCCATAAAGTAAAAATAAATTCCATGGGTTTAAAATTTTAGATCTTAAAAAACTATAAAAGTTGTAAGGAAAACACAAATCAATGTCATAACATCTTGTAGTAGTGATACGCTTTCTATATAGCACTTAAGGTAGAAGTCACAGTACAAAAAAAAAAAAATTAATGGATTCAACTATTTTTTTTTTTTTTTTAAACTCTTGGAGTGGAAACCTGAAGCCTGGGAACCAAGAGTGGGAAGGTGACTAACTTATCACTATGCTGTTTTTATGCCTGGAGATTAGCTCTTCTCTTTTTTTTAAAGATAATGTTTTTAACTAATTTTTAACTTTTTATGTATTTATTTTGTTTTTGTCTGTGCTGGGTCTCTGTCGCTGCGTGGGCTTTTCTCTAGTTGCAACGAGTGGGGGCTACTCTGTAGTTGCGGCGCCTGGGCTTCTCTCTGCAGTGGCTTCTCTGGTTTCAGAGCCTGGGCTCTAGGGTGTATGGACTTCCGCAATTTTGCTGCACAGGCTTAGTTGCTCCACAGCACGTGGAATCTTTTCGGATCAGGGATTGAGCCCACATCCCCTGCACTGGAAGGTGGTTTCTTAACCACTGGATACCAGAGAAGTCCCTAGATGAGCTTTTCAAATAATAAAATAATAATGCAAAAATTTAAACTTCATAAGTCAAAAAATGAAAGACAAATTATATTCCAGAAAGAAAATGTATTTGCAACATCTATCACAGAATAGGCTACTATATTTATTTCATGAACTAATAAATATTAATAACGTCATGCAGCCTTTTGTTCAGAAATGGGCTTTGCAGACAGACAAATCAAATCAGCTCCAAGACTCCCTCTTGCCAAATGCAAGACTTAGGCCATGTTCTCTCTTTGCCTCAGTTTCTTTCTCTGCAAAATGAAGATAATACCTCTTAGAGTACAACAAGTAAAATATCTGATCTTTGTCCCCAGGTCCTGGTACAGAGCTCCTTAAGCCCTGAGTGATAAGGGTGAGAGAAGCATGACTTGTTCTAACAAGTGGCTCTCGGTGGGCCCCTCAGAGAGGACGGGGATGGCCACTAGAAAGACTAACACTTGCTTAGAGATTTGTAACTTTCAGTCTGTCCCCCAGTCTCTATGCAGAATGAGGATGGAGGCTGAGTTAATCACCAGTGGTCAGTGATCTAATATACCATGCTCAATGATTAATGAATGAATTCTCCATAAAAACTCCCAAAGGAGAGAGTTTCAAGAGATTCAGAGTTGGTAAACACGAGGCCTGTTCATGGGAACAGAGGCTCCTGTACTCAAGACCCTTCTGGACTTCACTCTTTGGACATCTTCATCTGGCTGTTCACTTACATCTTTCATAATAGACCTGGAACAGTAAGCACAGTGCTATTTTGGGCTGTGAGCCATTTTGGTGATCCATCAAACCTGAGAATGGGGTTGTGGGCACCCCAATTTACAGCCAGTCTCTCAGTCACCTGATACTTGCAATTAGCACCTGAACTGAAGGCAGTCTTGTAAGACCAAGCCCTTAAACCTGTGACTGATGCTAATTCTGGGTAGTTAGTGTCAGAACCGATGCCCAGTTGGTGTTAGAGATAGAAATGGGATCTTGGAAAAAACATCACATGTTCAATGTCAGAAGGAAAAATGTCCCTTACGTCCTCACAGAGTAACCATGTTAATTAGATGAGATAATTGATGCAAGACATTTAGCAAACAGTGGACCTCAATAAAATATTAGTATTATCATTGCTACTAGGGAAAAAAAAAGATGAACCCAGAAGTTGGAAAATATATGAAGGTCATTATAGGTAGGTAATTCATGAAAGAAGAAAAATAAATGATCAATTAACAAACAGGATGCTGAACCTCATCAATCATCAAAGAAATGCATCTTCAGATAAGGTATCATTCTCTACTTGCTTAACTGTCAAGTATTAAAAGTAATGACAATGCCTAGTGCTGGGGGTTCACCTCAATGATATATGTAACGTCCTCAACTGCAAAGAGGCAATATCTTAAACACACACTCTTTGACTCCAGAATTTTATTTCTGAGAATGTATCCTAAAGCAGGAAAGTAAAACATAAATTTGCACAAATATTTAACTATAAGAATGCTCATTATGGCATAGTCATAATAGCAAAGAAAAAAATAAGCCATCTAAACGGTCTGCTTCCAGGCAAACCATTAAGCAAAGTGTGATTCATAGAAGAGTATCATGCAGCTATTACAACAAAAATATTCAATAGCAAGAAAAATTTTCATGATATAGGAAGTGATTAAAGAAAGGTTATAGAACATATAATATTTAGAATTATATACATATTTGATAAACTATAAAGGTATATATCAAAATATCATAAAATTATGGCAAAATTGTAGGAGGCTGTACTTTGTGCCTTACTGGTAAATTCTGAAATATTTACAATAAACAGTTACTTTTGAAATGATTTTTTTTAATAAAGTTTATAATTCAATCTTTACTGAGATATTATTAACATAAAGAGTGAAAATGTATCAAGACAATTCTCTTTAAAGTATTCTAAAAAACTAAGATAAAACAATTATTCAGGTGGGTTTTTCTCAGCCTACTCTCAGTTTTTCTTTTTTACTATTCGGTTCTTTATATATCACACCTTCTGCATCCATTCATCCATTAACAGATACTTAGATCATTTCCATATCTTTGCCACTGTAAATCATGCTGCAGTGAACAAGGTGGGCACAAACATCTGTTCAGGTTAGCTTCGTTTTCTTTTTTGCTGATAAATATCCAAGAGTACAGTGACGTAAAGAAATAGCCAGAAAAGCTGATTTGGTCAAAAGCTGGTTAGGCATTTTTCTTAATTTATAGAGAGAAGTAATGAAGTTTTTGTGAGTTCCTGCTATCCTATCCATGTTTGTGTGTAGGAGATTATTACTAACTCCATACCCAGTGGTCTAACCCTAAGGCCCTGAACTGATGGCCCCAAACACCTTCAGAGGAGAGCCATGGGGGCCTCAGCGGTCTGACTCTCAGTGGGCACTGGCCTTGGAGAGGCGCTGTCTTAGTCCATCTGGGCTGTTGTGACAAACTCAGTTCAGTTCAGTTCAGTCGCGCAGTCGTGTCCGACTCTTTGCGACCCCATGAATCGCAGCACGCCAGGCCTCCCTGTCCATCACCAACTCCCGGAGTTCACCCAGACTCACGTCCATTGAGTCTGTGATGCCATCCAGCCATCTCATCCTCGGTCGTCCCCTTCTCCTCCTGCCCCCAATCCCTCCCAGCATCAGGGTCTTTTCCAATGAGTCAACTCTTCGCATAAGGTGCCCAAAGTACTGGAGCTTCAGTTTTAGCATCATTCCTTCCAAAGAAATCCCAGGGTTGATCTCCTTCAGAATGGACTGGTTGGATCTCCTTGCAGTCCAAGGGACTCTCAAGAGTCTTCTCCAACACCACAGTTCAAAAGCATCAATTCTTCGGCGCTCAGCCTTCTTCACAGTCCAACTCTCACATCCATACATGACCACAGGAAAAACCATAGCCTTGACTAGACGGACCTTAGTCGGCAAAGTAATGTCTCTGCTTTTGAATATACTATCTAGGTTGGTCATAACTTTTCTTCCAAGGAGTAAGCGCCTTTTAATTTCATGGCTGCAGTCACCATCTGCAGTGATTTTGGAGCCCAAAAAAACAAAGTCTGACACTGTTTCTACTGTTTCCCCATCTATTTCCCATGAAGTGATGGGGCCAGATGCCATGATCTTCGTTTTCTGAATGTTGAGCTTTAAGCCAACTTTTCCACTCTCCTCTTTCACTTTCAACAAGAGGCTTTTTAGCTCCTCCTCACTTTCTGCCATAAGGGTGGTGTCATCTGCATATCTGAGATTATTGATATTTCTCCCAGCAATCTTGATTCCAGCTTGTGTTTCTTCCAGTCCAGCATTTCTCATGATGTACTCTGCATATAAGTTAAATAAGCAGGGTGACAATATACAGCCTTGACGTACTCCTTTTCCTATTTGGAACCAGTCTGTTGTTCCATGTCCAGTTCTAACTGTTGCTTCCTGACCTGCATACAGATTTCTCAAGAGGCAGGTCAGGTGGTCTGGTATTCCCATCTCTTTCAGAATTTTCCACAGTTTACTGTGATCCACACAGTCAAAGGCTTTGGCATAGTCAATAAAGCAGAAATAGATGTTTTTCTGGAACTCTCTTGCTTTTTCCATGATCCAGCGGATGTTGGCAATTTGATCTCTGGTTCCTCTGCCTTTTCTAAAACCAGCTTGAACATCAGGGAGTTCACGGTTCACATATTGCTGAAGTCTGGCTTGGAGAATTTTGAGCATTACTTTACTAGCATGTGAGATGAGTGCAATTGTGCGGTAGTTGGAGCATTCTTTGGCATTGCCTTTCTTTGGAATTGGGATGAAAACTGACCTTTTCCAGTCCTGTGGCCACTGCTGAGTTTTCCAGATTTGCTGGCAAATTGAGTGCAGCACTTTCACAGCATCATCTTTCAGGATTTGAAACAGCTCAACGGGAATTCCATCACCTCCACTAGCTTTGTTCGTAGTGATGCTTTCTAAGGCCCACTTGACTTCACATTCCAAGATGTCTGGCTCTAGATTAGTCAACACATCATCATGATTATCTGGGTCATGAAGATCTTTTTTGTACAGTTCTTCCGTGTATTCTTGCCACCTCTTCTTAATATCTTCTGCTTCTGTTAGGTCCAGACCATTTCTGTCCTTTATCGAGCCCATCCTTGCATGAAATGTTCTCTTGGTATCTCTAATTTTCTTGAAGAGATCTCTAGTCTTTCCCATTCTGTTCTTTTCCTCTATTTCTTTACATTGATTGCTGAAGAAGGCTTTCTTATCTCTTCTTGCTATTCTTTGGAACTCTGCATTCAGATGCTTATATCTTTCCTTTTCTCCTTGGCTTTCTGCTTCTCTTCTTTTCACAGCTATTTGTAAGGCCTCCCCAGACAGCCATTTTGCCTTTTTGCATTTCTTTTCCATGGGGATGGTCTTGATCCCTATCTCCTGTACAATGTCACGAACCTCATTCCATAATTCATCAGGCACTCTATCTACCAGATCTAGACCTTTAAATCTATTTCTCACTTCCACTGTATAATCATAAGGGATTTGATTTAGGTCATACCTGAATGGTCGAGTGGTGTTGCCCACTTTCTTCAATTTCAGTCTGAATTTGGCAATAAGGAGCTCATGATCTGAGCCACAGTCAGCTCCCGGTCTTGTCCTTGTGAAACACCTGGAGTAACAGGCAAATTTGGCCTTGGAATGCGGAATGAAGCAGGGCAAAGACTAATAGAGTTTTGCCAGGAAAATGCACTGGTCATAGCAAACACCCTCTTCCAACAACACAAGAGAAGACTCTACACATGGACATCACCAGATGGTCAACACCGAAATCAGATTGTGACAAACTACCACAGACCAAATGACTTATAACCAGCAGTTACTTATTTCTCACATTTTGACAGCTGGAAGTCCAGGATCAGGGTGCCAGCAGTAGCCTTCTGAGGACAATCCTCTTCTGGGTTTCAGAATTACTGCATCCTCCCATGCAGATGGAGAAGGAAATGGCCACCCATTCCAGTATTCCTGCCTGGAGAATCCCAGGGACAGAGGAGCCTGGCAGGCTACAGTCCATCGGGTCGCAAGAGTTGGACGCGACTTAGCGACTGGATCATCCATGGCAGAAAGAGGGCACCAGCTCTCCAGGGTCCTGTTATAAGGGTCCTTCCACAATCATGACCTAATCACCTCCCAAATGCCCCACCTCCTAATGCTGTCACACTGGGGGTTAGGATTTCAACATAAGAATTTTGCAGGGACACAAACATTCAGTCCATTGCAAGCAGGTTCTCTCTCTAGATTCTTTCCCAGTTAAAGACACAAATGTTTCTGTCTTGTTAAACATTCTACATACCCAGAGTCAGCCAATTAACTGAAAAGCTGAAAACCACAAGTAGAATTTTTAGCATAGCAGTACTTTAATAAATGAAAAAATATATATATTGCCTAATGCTCCTTCTTACCACCATCATTTCCAGTATGCACTTTTAGGGGAAAAAAAAAAAAAAACCTGAGGAAAGAGGATGAAAATTGGAACAAGAACTGAGAGTAGCCTTCAAGTACACATGTCTGATCCTGTGACCAAAACCTAGAGAATAATCTCCCTTCACCTCTACGCCTAGCCCTTGACTACCAAGATCATTCTAGGTCCCCTGCCTAGCCAAGGCTTTCTCCCAGGGAAGTTTAGGAAACTTCCACTCCCTGCAGCAAACAGTGGCTACTGATCAGTGCATTAACAATTTAAAGGTGATGAACAATCAAATCTGCCTCTTTCTGAGCTCTCTCCAGGTGCCAAACAACGAGCTAGATTATCTGCCTGCTGATCTCACTTGGCTCACAACGATGCTATGGAGCAGGGTCCATAACTGCTGTTGTCTGTTGTCCCTGTTTTAAGGCAGAATAAAAACTGAGGCTCAGAGATCTCAAATAGTTCATCCAAGACCTCAAGGCTACTGAGTGGTGGGCCTGAGACTCTTATCACCTTCCCACCTCCCTTCTCTCTGTACCCTCTTTCTCTAATCTATTTTCCGGTCTGGCTGAGCTGGTAGTAGTTCACCTGAAGGCACCAGGCATTTCATGTCTTCTGTGCCTTTGCTGAAGCTATGGTCCCTGTTCAGAGAATCCTGGCCTCCCACCCCCTTGTTTGGCTGGCTGACTCCCACTCATCATGTAAGACCAGGTTGACAGTTCTGCATCCACAAAACCCTCCTAAACCAAACTCTCAGATTAAATCATTCTTGACTTTCTCTGGGCATGCCACAACCATGCTTATCTCTAGGTTTCATAGATACGATTTTCCCTCCACCAAAACAGTCTTTATTAACATGCACACACGAACACATGTACATGTGTGCTCATATGCACGCACATAAATGCCTCTTTCCCCTAATCCTACTTCTCCTTCAGGTATTCTGCAAGTCCAGCACTCTTGAGAAATCTTCCCTGAGCCATGCCCACAGCCGCACACATGGGACTTCTTTCCTATCACACCGTCCATACTGGTTTGTCATCGTTTCTACATAAAAACTGAACTCCTTCAAGGCAGTGACCATCTCACCATCCTCGGTAAGAGTCAGGCACATAACAAGTGTTTAATAAATGTTACTTGAATAAGTGAATGCTTCCTCTATCTTGTTTGTGCCCTTCTTGTTTGTGCCCCTAAACTATGGAAACAGAGAATTATGTGTCCCAATATTGTGTTTCCACTTTGGTTGAATTGTCATTGAAACCAGAGGTCCCACGCTTTTATGGTAGGAAATGAAGAAACCTGAAATTCTTCCCAGGACTTCTTTTGAGAATGAAACACTCTGGGGTAGACAATATCATTTTTCCAAAGACTAGAAGAAACCTGGATGGGGGAAGGTGAAGAGCAATAGTCAAGAGGAAGAAAGATCTTACTGAAAATTAAAGCTGCTATTATATATCCAATAATCATGAAAAGGAGCTTATTTCCAGGAAATATGAGATATCTTCAAATATATATATTTGCATATTTAATATATCTCATATCTAGTCAAGGCTATGGTTTTTCCGTGGTCATGTATGGATGTGAGAGTTGGACTGTGAAGAAGGCTGAGCGCTGAAGAACTGATGCTTTTGAACTGTGGTGTTGGACAAGACTCTTGAGAGTCCCTTGGACTGCAAGGAGATCCAGCCAGTCCATTCTGAAGGAGATCAACCCTGGGATTTCTTTGGAAGGAATGATGCTGAGGCTGAAACTCCAGTACTTTGGCCACCTTATGCAAAGAGTTGACTCATTGGAAAAGACTCTGATGCTGGGAGCGATTGGGGGCAGGAGGAAAAGGGGACGACCGAGGATGAGATGGCTGGATGGCATCACGGACTCAATGGACATGAGTCTAAGTGAACTCTGGGAGTTGGTGATGGACAGGGAGGCCTGGCGTGCTGTGATTCACAGGGTCGCAAAGAGTCGGACACGACTGAGCGACTGAACTGAACTGAACTGAACTGAACATATACGAGATACTCCTTCAACAGCAATGGTTCATGGTGATATACTTGTTACCTTGACATTAAGATGCTTTGTTTGTTTGTTTGCTTTGGGGAATTGTATTTACTCACCTTGTATTGTCATGCAAAATTAAACTTATTTAATATGCTTATAGGGCTTCCCTGGTGGCTCAGATGGTAAAGAATCTGCCTACAGTGTAGAAGACCTGGGTTCGATCCCTGGGTCAGAAAGATCCCCTGAAGAAGAGCATGGCAACCCACTCCAGTATTCTTGCTTGGAGAATCCCATGGACAGAGGAGCCTAGCAGGCTATAGTTCATAAAGTCTCAAAGAGCTGGACACAACTGAAGCAACTTAGCACGCATACACTTACACACCATGCTTATAACAGTTAACCCACTGACTTAAGATCTCATCCATCTCATCATATTTAATCCAAATGGCAGTTTAAATGGCCCAAGTTCTCTTGGAATTAGGAAAAACATTTGCAAGTTTGTTCTTCTTTAGTTTATGTAATTAAAAATAAATTACTATATATGAGTCATTTTTCAAACTCAATGTAGGTTAATATCAACAGTGATAATTATGTTGAAAGCATCAACCCTTGATATGATATGGTGAAAATGACACTATCTCTGTGGTTTTCCTCCTCAAAACCTATAACTCTAGTCTAATCACAAGAAAAATATCAAAGTCCAATGAAGGGTACTCTACAAAACACCTGACCAATTCACCTCAAAACTGCCAGCATTATCAAAAACAAGAACAGTCTGCAAAACGGTCACAGCCAAGAGGAGTCTGAGGAGATATGATGACTAAAATGTAATGTAATGCCTTGGATAAGTTCCTGGAACAGGAAAAAAAAAAAGCATTAGGTAAAAACTGAGGAAATATGAATTAAATATGAAATTTTGTTAATAATCTTACACCAATAATGGTTCATTAATTATGGCAAATGTACCATACTAATATAAGATGTTAGTAAGAGGGGAAAATTGGTTATAGGTATATGGGAACTCTTTGTACTTTGTAATTTTTCTGTAAATCTAAAGTTATTCTAAAATTTCTAAAATGAGTTGTTGTTTTTTTTAAAGAAACTCAGTGTAGAATTATAATGTTTTTCTATGTCTTCTTTTTCTTCCCATTCCAAAATCATTGCTGCCCTGTTTTGCTTCTCTCCTTTCTTCTTTTCCTTCCCAGTTTTAATAAGCATAGGCCTCAAGCAACTCCCCCAAGTGATCCTATAAATGGCTGGCAGCAACAGGCTGAGAGCAGGTGAGTACAGATGGTAGGCTGATTGGATTAATGATCCAATTTTTCGTGATCATGTATCACACCCTTTGTCATGAGCTTCTTAGTTTATTTCTCCACTCCTTGAATCTGGGCTGGCCCATTGACATGCTTTGGCTAATGAGATGTTAGCAAACAGGAAGCAATCAAAGACTTGAAAAAGGGTTTGAGCATTTCAACTTGATTCTTCTATTTCTGCCCCTGCCATGTGACCTGGCCTGAGCTAGACGGCTGCTGGAAGATGAGAATCACGTGGAGCAGAGCAGAGGCATGCCAGCCCAGATCAGCCAGCAGTCAGCCTACTCCCAGACATGTAGCATGCGCCCCCAAGACCAGCAGAGCTACGGAACTGACTCACCGCTGTCCACAAACGCCTGAGCAAACCCAGCCAGGGTCAAGTCCAACCCAGACCATCTGAATTGCACTGACTCTTGAGCTAAATAAATATTTTGTGGTTGGTTGTCACATATTTTTGTGGCAATACACAGCTGATGCAACATCAACTAACATGCAAATATTGGTCCATTTCAACTGGAAAGACATTCCTTGGTAGCAAAGACAGATAAATGAAAATTCCAGGAACTCCTTCCCCCAGAAGAAGAGAGCAATGGCATCCCATGACCAGGCCTTTAATTACCAATCCTAGCTTCATCTCTAACCACTTCCAGCATTTATCCTTATACTTGATATCATTATACTCGATATACAGCTCCTTCATGTGTAAAATACTGACAATGAAAGTATGTATCTCGTAAGAGTTGTGAGGCTCAAATTTAGGTAAATCTAAATTGCTAAGACTATCTGGTACGTATAGCAGATACTCAACAAATGTTAACTAGTGGTTGTGGTCGTAGCAACAGCAGTAGAATTCTCAGACTGTCTACCCAGGAAGTTCTTTCCACTCTTTTTCACCTGGACAATTTCTAACCCTACTTTAAGCCTCTTGTCATCGCCTCCAAGAAGCTGTGCTTGGCCCTGGCACAACCTACCCTCGCACTCTTCCTTTGAACTCATAGAGCCCAGGATTCCAACTTCCCCTGAAGCTTGAGACGTGATTCCATTTTCAAATCACCTCTATGTACTAATAACTGTCTTTCTGCCCAGACTGCAAGTTTCTTGAGGACAGAGACTATACCTTATTGTTCACTGAGTAAGGCAAATATGTTCAGAGCTACAGACACTATGCCTCTTAAGACCTGGATGAGATTGTCTTGAATTCCCATCACTCATCTTGAGGAAAGCTGGGGCACCTCTTCGAGTTTTCTGACAATTCCCAGGGAACTGACATTTTCATGAACCCTCTGAGCCTCAGCTCCTACCATCAGAATCAGTTCATAACACCTTGTCCTGCTTATTGGAGGCACTCCCTCACTTCCTTAAAAGTTGATGCAGGTCTGGAATTGACTCATTTCCGCACTTGCTGTACATGAGCTCACAGAACCTTGACACGTGCAGCGGACTCTGCAAGAAGTTTACAGAGATGACAGGAGTGAAGATGGTGCCGCATGGCAATAGCCCAAGCATGTTAAAATGCCACGGTAGACAACCCCGGGCTCCAAAATGTTCCTCAGCCACTGCTTCCCTGCCAACATCAACCCTCATGCCTCTCTTCTCTCCTCGCCCTCTGTACCCAAATTCCTGCTGGTTTGTTACTCTGACTCTTTCAGCTCCTTCTTTTTCCTTATCTCTAACTAGACCCTTTAACCTTGAAGTGAAGAGCCAACTCACTGGAAAAAGACCCTGATGCTGGGAAAGATTTCAGGCAAAAGGAGAAGGGGGCAGCAGCAGATGAGATGGTTAGATAGCATCCCCGACTCAAAAGACATGAATCTGAGCGAACTCCTGGAGACAATGGAGACAGAGGAGCCTGGCGTGCTGCAGTCCACTGGGCCACAAAGAGTCAGACACAACTTAGCAACCGAACAGCAGCAACCAGAGCCCTCAGGGAGGGCGCCCTCACAGCCCCAGGTGCTGCTTATCCCCAGGAGGGGTTCTTGGCTTAGTTTCTAATTCTTTTCTTACACTGCTACCCAGAACAGCACCAAGTTCATGGTAGGTACCCTATCAATTTAAGTCCAATTTTCAGGAAACATCTAGACAGACTCAGGCAAGAATGGATTCATGTAAGACTTATGAGAAAGGAAACAAAGTCCAAACAACAGACTGAGAGGTTTGCTCATGCTTCTTACAAACCTTAGTCTCATGAAATTTTTCATCAACCAAAGGGATGAAACCTAACTGATACAAAGCTACATGCAGTGGAGAGCAGACATTAAAAGCAAGGTCTTTGAAGTCCAGATGATCTGGGATCAAATTTTAGTTTTCTAAATAACCATCTTCATCACCAAGTAATTAGCTTTCTGAGCTCCAATATCCTTAGCCATAAAATGCAAATAATGGTACACAGGCCACGGCCTTGTTAGAAAGAGTAAATGAGAAGTAAGCAAAATGTCCCACACAGTCCTAGCCCCTAGTCAGTGTGCAACAGCAGCTTCTCTCATCTAGTGAGAAGATGAGTCTTCACACCTAGGAACCCCAGGAAAGACAGACACCCCAGGAGACAGAATAGAGGTCCTGTGGTATTCTCTTATCTCTCTGTTATGCATCCAGAATTGTACTAGTTACAAACCACCCTTGGAAGAAATGAGAAAATGGTTGGTTGCTCAAATCATGTTCTGTGTTAGTGGCACGGATGAGGCTCCCAGTTGAGAAAGGCTGGGATGGAAGGAGGCAGGACTAAGGAGCTGGATTTCTAGACATATAATATGAAAAGGAGAATGTCTTAGATATTTTAGGCCTGGGAGGAAAAGAATGATCTAAAACTTTAAATACTTGAAATTCCCTATGATTTCCTCACCTAAGCCTCTCCTATGGTTCATCTTCTCTCAGAAAAATCACGTCAAGGTCCCAATGTGAAGGACCTCAGATTCATGGCAGGTTTCAAGATTCCTGAAAGACTTTTTTACCTTCATTTCAATTGTGGTTTTTATCACAGACCAGTACTATCAGGATTAAAGATGGCACTCATCTTGCAACTTTTAACTTGTGCAAATAACCAAAAAGCATGCTTTCCAGGGAGCTCAGTGAGTGCCATATATGACCAACTATAAAGCAAGTCCATATATAGGGAGAAGCTTACAATCCCTGACAAAATATCAATAAAAATCTCCAATTCTCATGCGTATTGTAATAACTTTAATCGAAATCTTCATGCTCATCTTCAACATCACTGTCTTTGTCATCAATAGAGACATTTTTTTGGAGTCATCAAACTCAGTTCTTCAGAGTGTATCATCTATAATTCTGCTTCAGAGCTGATCCACAAATCATAGTCACACCTCAAATGCAATCCAAGGCAACAAATTCCATTTTCAGAATACTGAAGACTTTGTTTTCCTTTATCTTCTGGTGCATAATAGTGAAACTCAAAGCATAATCACACTAATTCTATTGTTTAATAAAACCATCTGTTTAATTTTCACCCATCACTTACATTCTAGGAAGGCAGAACCCAAGAAAAATGATTGAATATGGTTAGATTTATTTGCTTATTATTCTAAATGACTAAGCAGAGACATTACTTTGCCAACGAAGGTCCGTCTAGTCAAGGCTATGGTTTTTCCTGTGGTCATGTATGGATGTGAGAGTTGGACTGCGAAGAAGGCTGAGCGCTGAAGAATTGATGCTTTTGAACTGTGGTGTTGGAGAAGACTCTTGAGAGTCCCTTGGACTGCAAGGAGATCCAGCCAGTCCATTCTGAAGGAGATCAGCCCTGGGATTTCTTTGGAAGGAATGATGCTAAAGCTGAAGCTCCAGTACTTTGGCCACCTCATGTGAAGAGTTGACTCATTGGAAAAGACCCTGATGCTGGGAGCAATTGGGGGCAGGAGGAGAAGCGGACGACCGAGGATGAGATGGCTGGATGGCATGACGGACTCAATGGACGTGAGTCTGAGTGAACTCCAGGAGTTGGTGATGGACAGGGAGGCCTGGTGTGCTGCGATTCATGGGGTTGCAAAGAGTCGGACACGACTGAGCGACTGAACTGAACTGATACCACATTGTATTTGGGCATACAGAGTAATATTTCTTATGAAGTCTGTTTCATCTTACAAATAGCACAAATGTATTACAATATACTTTTTTGTAATACGAGTTCAAGCTTGTTAAATTTTTACAATTAATATAACATATAAATTCTGTATTTTTGCTTTTTAATCTTTGCTCTAAACTGTAAGGCCCTCACCATTTTAAATAAAACATGCCTACATCATTCATTCTCCCCAAATACAAAGATGTCCATCTCTCTTGTCTTGTCTTTTTGCCTTCTCATTCACCACTCCGAAATTCCTTCTTTCATTCATGGAACTCATCAAGCGCCTTAGCTCATGAACGTCAGAAGAAGACTGATCTTATGTTGCAATGACTTAACAGCATGGGATAGAAATTTATTTCATAACATTTGTCATTTTCACTAAACTTACGTATGATCTTTTCTTGTTCTAATTCAAGTAGAGTTGAGTAATTTTTCCTGTTCTCTAAATAATGCTTAGATTAGGTTCCTTTATCAGTCTCTTGACTTTTCAGATAGCTCTCAGTATGACCAAAAATAGAAAGGCTGGAATGAACCGAGCACTGAAGGGAAATTCAGGACCCGGCCTGGTCCAAGCAACAAGTTCATGCTAGAAAAACGGTGACAAAGAATAGGCAACAAGAGAAACTGGCTAGCTATTTGAACCCTATCTTTTAGGCAATGAGGAGCCACCAAACATTTTTTTAGCTGACAACAGACATTAAAAAAAAAAAAAATCCACAGGCCATTTAGTATAACATGGCCTTTGGGATCAGAGAAAAGAATGCATTCATATCTCATCACTTATTGATAAGATCTTAGACTGCTCATTTCCATAAGCTCACATTGTATTTGGGCATACAGAGTAATATTTCTTATGAAGTCTGTTTCATCTTACAAATAGCACAAATGTATTACAATATACTTTTTTGTAATACGAGTTCAAGCTTGTTAAATTTTTACAATTAATATAACATATAAATTCTGTATTTTTGCTTTTTAATCTTTGCTCTAAACTGTAAGGCCCTCACCATTTTAAATAAAACATGCCTACATCATTCATTCTCCCCAAATACAAAGATGTCCATCTCTCTTGTCTTGTCTTTTTGCCTTCTCATTCACCACTCCGAAATTCCTTCTTTCATTCATGGAACTCATCAAGCGCCTTAGCTCATGAACGTCAGAAGAAAGACTGATCTTATGTTGCAATGACTTAACAGCATGGGATAGAAATTTATTTCATAACATTTGTCATTTTCACTAAACTTACGTATGATCTTTTCTTGTTCTAATTCAAGTAGAGTTGAGTAATTTTTCCTGTTCTCTAAATAATGCTTAGATTAGGTTCCTTTATCAGTCTCTTGACTTTTCAGATAGCTCTCAGTATGACCAAAAATAGAAAGGCTGGAATGAACCGAGCACTGAAGGGAAATTCAGGACCCGGCCTGGTCCAAGCAACAAGTTCATGCTAGAAAAACGGTGACAAAGAATAGGCAACAAGAGAAACTGGCTAGCTATTTGAACCCTATCTTTTAGGCAATGAGGAGCCACCAAACATTTTTTTAGCTGACAACAGACATTAAAAAAAAAAAAAATCCACAGGCCATTTAGTATAACATGGCCTTTGGGATCAGAGAAAAGAATGCATTCATATCTCATCACTTATTGATAAGATCTTAGACTGCTCATTTCCATAAGCTTCTGCTATTTAAGTGAACATAATTATATAGACCTCAAAGAGTTGGTGAAAGGATTTTAAAAGACAATGACCATAAAATGCTTAGCATAGCATCTGGCATAAAATAGGTGCTCGATAAATGGTGACTGTCAAATCATATTACGAAGTCATGTTTGGGGAAAATTATCTACCAGAGGGGGGAATGAATGAGGGATTAGAGGCAGAGAGATCACTGTAGCTTACAGGAAAGTTGGGAGGATGGCTTGGAATCCTGCAAGGTTTGGGGATAAACAGGACAGAGGGGCCAAGACGTAGGCAAGACTAAGGAGGACCCGGATAGTCGAGCCCCAGCTGATCAGCTACTGAGAGAACATCAGTGCCTCCAGAAGGAGTGTCGGGACGGGGGGAGGTGTGGGGAGAGAAAAGCACTACAGACGACCCAGAGAGCCCAGCTAAACAACTAAACAAGGAAACCTCAGTGCTATTCAGAGGGAAGGTCAGGACAGGGGGAAGAGGAGGGTAAACTTGCTTCTAGACACAGTGGGTTTAAAGTCATGGTGGTAAAGCCAAGGAAATGTTTACTAGAAAGTTGGAAACATGAAACTCTTGGGAGATAAGTCACAGGGAGGGAAAGAGGCTCTGAAACATCTTCCATTGAGCTAAGAATTAAGATGGTGGAAACAGAACTCTCCACAAAGTAGGACATCTAGAGCAGGTGGAGTCGATGCGACAGACCTCCTCACCCACGGGCTTTATTCTGCTCTGATTTTCTTTCCTTCTCAACTCAAAATTCCAGGAGAACAGAGAGACTATGAGCAGGGGTGCTTATCAGTGCATCTCCAAAGCCAAGTTCAGAGTTGGGCATGGAGCAGGCTTTCCTCGAATATTGTTCTTCTAATCCATCACACACCTGAAGGAGGGCATGGCAACCCACTCCAGTATTCTTGCCTGGAGAAGCCCATGGACAGAGGAGACTGGCAGACTACAGTCCAGGGTGTCGCAAAGAGCTGGACATGACTGAGCGACTAGGCACAATCCATCACACATGGGATAATCAGAGAGACCATGACAGGTCCAGGCTCAAGGCTAAACATTTTATATTCCTGTCTTAAAATCCACTCAACAACTCTTTGAGGGGTATGTTGTCATGCTGTTACTATGTTAACCTAAATAACAGCAGTTTATGCAAGACAAGATCTCCAAGATTTGCAGCTATTGGTCTCTCTGATTATCTCAGGCAGTTCTGAAGCTCTAATCATCCCTTCCGAGGTCTTTGATTCATATACGCCAGGGAAATAAATTACTAATGGAAAACATCTTTCAAGACATATAGAGTTTTGCTTGGCAGCAGAGCTACGGGCGGCTGGTCATGAGCAGGGACTTCAGAGGAGAAGGGGAGGATGCCGTCAAAGGCAATGAAATGGCCAAGAACTCCGGAGGACAGAAGCACTGCTCCTCCCCATGTGTGTGACTGCAGCTTGGCGAAACCACTCCATTTGCCTATCCAGGACCCCACTGGGGAAGGGGGAGGGGGTCTGTCAGAGAGGACTTAGTCCATGTCCTTGATAGAAGGGCAAGGAAGGCAGCCTGAGGAGGAAGCCAGGTTAGCTGAGACCACACCTGCTTCTGCAGCCCCTCCCTGCCAGGCTGGGGGCTCTCCAAGCTCACGCCTCACCAGCTCTGCAGGGCACTCTCCTCTCTTTCATTTCTAGACTCCCAGCCTGATGTTTGCTAGTACCAAAGTGCCACTCTCATCGTTCCACTGGAACAAATACCATCTTCTGGGCATACTTTTCAAGTAGAATCAATACTCACCTCTCTTTACAAATGGCAAGAGGGGAAGAGCAGGCAGCCATGGAAAGCCCAGATCTTCTGATCACTAAAACCAATCACAGTCGGATGAAGTTGTGGTCAGACTCATTCAACAGTGAAGCTTCCTAAGGGACTTTCCTCTGTAGGTTTCTAGGCTTTGCAAGATGTTTCTCCCGCCATCACAACAGGGGAAATGACCCCAGCTAGCCTAAGGAAATCAACATTGCATAGATCAAAATGATTGCTCCCTTCTACCTACCACAAGAGTTCTATTGTCAGAGCCAAAATATAGGCTTCAGGAAATATCTCATTAGCAACTTCAATGTGGCTGCAGTAAAGCACTCTAGAATGGTCTGGCCTTGCCTTTGAAGAAGAAAAACAAAAATTTCCCCAACGACTAGCTGTGTCTCTCCTCACTCAAAGACGAATGAAATCATAATAAATCATACACCTCCCCTCAAACATCAAAAGTTGTCCATGGGGTGTAGAACAGAATTACCTGTGTGAGTGGTTGATCTGTAGCTGAGATAACTCCCAAACATAGGGATTTAAACCACAAACCCAAACAGGAAACCACGGTTTGAGGAAACCACATACACACTGGTCTCCAATCGGCTAGCCCTGGAAGCAGGAACAATCTGAGGACCGTGTCCAGGGCCACTTCTCCTATTGGGCAGCAGTATCGAAGTTGACAACTGGTGACCCAGATTCTTCTGAAAGAGGAGAGAGAAAGGGAGTTCTGACAACCCTAGAGGAGGAAACTGCCAGACCTGGGCAAGGCCTGATACCTGCGGGAAAGCACGCAGTCGCCACCCAGTTTTCTCAACATCATAACCTCAGAGCAAGACCTGTGTGTCACCAGGCTGAAAGCTGACTCTTAGCTGACCAACTCCTCAAAAGCAGGGATCTTGCCGGTCTTGTTCACTGCTGGATCCCCAGCACCTAAGATAGTGCCTCGGGCTCAACATGCACTTGAAAATTTGTTTGGATAGATGAATAGATGCCCCGATTTTGGTTTCCATTTGGCATTAGTGATTCATTTTAGTGAAAGACGCCTGATATATCACTAATCCATATATATCCATCTCATCTGGGGGTGCACATGTGCAGGGTGGTCCATAGGGTGCCCACAACTTTCCTCCCACCAGCATGTCAGAAAAAGTACTGAGTAAGGGTCAGATGGACCTGGCCTCAAAGCCTGGCCCTAGCTCTTTCTCTCTGGGTAAATTTGGGCAAGTTGTTCCACTTCCCTGAACTGTGGGTTTCCATCAGTAAAATGGAAACAGTAACACTGACCTCATAGGGCCTTGGTGAGAATTAAACAAAATGGGGTATATCAAACAACTCACAGTGCCTGGCCCACAGCAGGTGTTAAATGTTATATGCCACTGCTGGTGTTGTATCCACCAAGGAAGAGGAAGGAAGGGCGGAGAGTGACCACCTCCTAATGCCTACTGCCTCCATTCTGCATTCCTCTCTAGACATCATTACCCTTCCACCCAAGTTCCTGCTGGCAGGGTGAAGACCAAGCTGTGCATTCAGGATTTCAGAGCCACTTATCACAAACCTTCACCTATCTTTGCCAGTGCTGGGCTGGAAAAGGTTTAATAACTGGTTCTCTAAGGGAGAAAACAGAGAAGACAATGGCACCCCACTCCAGTGCTCTTGCCTGGAGAATTCCATGGATGGAGGAGCCTGGTGGGCTGCAGTCCATGGAGTCGCTAAGAGTCGGATACGACTGAGCGACTTCACTTTCACTTTTCAGTTTCATGCACTGGAAAAGGAAATGGCAACCCACTCCAATATTCTTGCCTGGAGAATCCCAGGGACAGAGGAGCCTGGTGGGCTGCAATCTATGGGGTCACACAGAGTCGGACATGACTGACACGACTTAGCGGCAGCAACAGCAAGGGAAAAAAGGGGCCTTGATTTGTAGCTTTTGCCAGTTTCCATGGTATAAATATTCCCCCCATGTCCAATGTCAAACTGCTGAAGATATGGAACACAAAGTTGGTAAGAGATGACTAATGCCTATCATTATATTGTACTTTCACCATTCAGATACAGCAGACGCAAATAACCTGAAGAGTGAAGTCATCATAGTAACAGTAAAATGCAGCAAAATAATTAAGAAGTGGTGTCTTGAATATTCCCTTACCTCTATTTTCATTATAATTCATTCGATTAGAAGTTTATATAGTTTTCAGTAGTGGCTGTGTTTCATAACCAGCTTGCAAAATTCCTGAAACTTTAACAAATGGGCCAGTGTGAACTGACTCCAGCACAGTGCTGACTCTGGTCTGCTTCTGCCCACAGGAGCAGTAGCATCAGAATGGAGTGCGAGCAAATTCAGTAGGCCTGAGCATCCAAAGACTTCAAAGACCAACAAGACATCCCCAGAATTCAAGGCCAGTTTTAGGGAGACAATTTTGACTTTCTCTAAAAATGCCTCCAGCAGAAAGATTGGGGTCTTTGAATGAGGAGATGAATTGACTTCCTAGGTTCGGGGAAAACCCAGCATAAGTCAGTACACTGGAATACCAGAGACTGGATCTGTAAAGCTGGGGTGAGGGAGAAAAGAAGCGTGGGTCACCACCTGCCTCTGCTGCCATGTGGCTATGTATCTTCGGGCAAGTGACTTCATCTCCCACAGCCTCAATTTCATCATCTGCAGAATGGGGACAGTACCTACTTATAAGTGTGGCTGTGAGGCTGATGAGCTCATATATTCCAACTGACTCTGTGAATTGCAAAGCATCATAATTTCTTCTATGTGGAGGATGAGACAGAAACCGGAGTGAGAAAGAGCTGGGTGGGAAGGAGGAAGAAGGCAACCAGTTTAGACAGAGGACAATGGAAGAAACCAGGAAGAAGAGGCTGGGAGTAGGAGGAAGATAAGGGAAGTGGGGGTGAGAGAGGGCAGAAAGCAGCCCATTGCATTTGGAGTCATTCCTCCATGTTTTTCCAATCCTCTGGACACACTCACTG
Organism: Aepyceros melampus; assembly: GCA_006408695.1. NCBI lineage: Eukaryota > Metazoa > Chordata > Mammalia > Artiodactyla > Bovidae > Aepyceros > Aepyceros melampus. The sequence continues at coordinate 192,533 of SJXQ01009308.1, read as the reverse complement.
TAGCAGGTGCTGCTTTATTTCTTAATAGTCTCCATGCTCATCTAGGACACTTTTACACCATCCTGAACATCAAGAATGGATTCTGGCTTTCCTAGCCTGTACCCTATGGCCTTCCTGACCCCTGTATTCCTTCCTCATCATGGGTGGAAGCATCTTAACTACAGCTGGCATTAGCATTATCTGACGCCCAGAGCTCTATTTTGACAAAAACCCTTCTTGAGCTCAACCGTGTTACTGTCTCTGTCAGACATGAAGCTGGAAATACTGCTGGGCCTTGAATGAGAAAAAAATGAAAATCAATTTCAAATCAAGACAATGGTTTGCTTTAGGGGTGCCCTTTGTTAAGCAGGCATTTTCATGCAAGGATTCTTAAGACTTGTCTCTTTCAAAAATACTGCATTCTCTGGCCAAGGTCGGGGTAGAAATGCGACAGACGGTTGATGTTCAGCGCTGAGGCTTTTCAGCAACAGAATAGGCAGTTCAGGAGATGAGTGTCTCTCATTACAGGAAGGACAAGGAAGAGAGAACATCTTCAGCGTGTCAGAGAGGTGTAGAGAATACCCACCAGTTGGCTTCTTAAGATTCTTCCAAACTTGAGACTCTGCTATAGTCATTCAAATATACCAGCCTTGGCTCCCATCCTTCAGGCTTCACAGTGTAGTTTCTTCACCCTTTGGCAGGGCTGTTATGAAAACTGGGACATTCCCTCCCTGCCACAGACTCAGCCAATAGGATTACGAGGAGTAAACAAAATGGCATTCTTCCTGAGGACGCTCATTTTCCAAGGCATCTCCAATCTCAACCATAGTTACACTTTATCTTTGCCTTTGAGGCCACCATAAGAAACTTGGGTTGAGAAATATTTAACTTGATTTGACTTTATAGACGGGGAATCCCAGGCCCCTCATTCCATCTCCCTGGCCTCTGCCTTCATTATCTCTCACCTGGACAAATGCCACCGACTTCCACCAGCGGCCTTCCCAACAGCCTCTCTCACTCCAACCCATCCTCTGCATGGGAATTATTATTTGGAGATGCGAATGTAACTGTGCTCCTCCTCTGCTCACAGGTTTTCCATAGCTCGTCACCAGGAGCGTCTGTGCACAGGAACAGAAGTCCCAGTGAACCTGGCTTCACTGGATCTGTATGATCTGTGCCCTCCTCCTGCCCTGCTTTCTTCCCCACGCAGCCTGTGCTGGAGCTGCACCCCATCGCACTGACTGTCCAAAGACGCCACGCCCCTCCCTGCCTTCACACTCTCAGGAAGTTACTCTCTCCTTTGAGAAGAGTGCCATCTGGCCCACCATTACCCCTGCTCCCCTGGTAAAGGTCTCTTCTCTTAATGCCTATCTCAAATGCCACCTCTCCTTTAATGCCCTCCCAGAACCACTCAAGCAGGTTCAGTTCCCTTCCACTTTCCTATTTCCACGGAATCTTGTGTTGATACGGACCCTAGTTCTGCAGTCATCGCTCATCTCTGCCCACCCATCTGCATTGCCCAGGGTTGTGAGCGCTGAGCTGCGCTATACTCATCTCTAAGAGCTCCCTGGTGGCTCAGCAGTAAAGAATCTTCCTGCAATGCGGGAGATGCAGGTTCAATCCCTGGGTTGGGAAGATCCCCTGGAGAAGGAAATGCAACCCACTCCAGTACTCTGGCCTGGGAAATTCCACAGACAGAGGAGCTTACTGGGCTACAGTCCATGGGGTCATAAAACAGTCGGACACAACTTAGCAGCAAAACAAAAAAATCCCCCGGAGGGCTGGAAACACCTGGTTCTTCTCAGAATGGCTTGTCCAAGTTCATACAAGTAGAAGAGGTTACATGTGAACCAGCTCTTGATAAGTTCACTTCCTCACCTGCTTTCATTCAATCTCTCAGCCCCAATGTTTTCACCTTTCTTAATTTCTTCCTTCCACCCTTTTGTGGATAAAAATCTGACCTGAACAGCCTGAAGCTTCAACTTTCAGTTTTACTGAGGTGCTCTTCCAAAGCAGTGCATTGAACATCCATGCTCCTCTCTCTGCACCTCCATCTATGTCAGCGGTTTCTGTATTCTGCTCAGATCATCAAGAAGGCACACAACGCTACCCCCAGTACAAGCTTCCAGAATACACCTTGGTCTTTACCACTTACACGTGCTGGATCTGGTTATAACCCATTCATCATAAACCATCCAGCAACATCTTCACAATCCACCCTGGTGTGAAGCTGGCTGTCCACAACATTCCAAAAACAAACATGTTTGCAGATTTTCCTATAGAGAAACTTTAAAGAAAAGAAAGTGACGAAAGCCAAGTATTTTTCCCAAAATATTTTCATATCCATTACTGAACTCAATCCTCTTCACAACCACTTATCTTACCCACTTCATTTTACAGACCAACCAACAATCCAGAGAGGGTAGGGCTTTTGCCCAAGGTTGCACAGTTGGTTACAAGCAAAAATACAGATGTCTTCAGGATCTCCCACCACCAGTTTTTTAAGGTTCTGTTCCATCTGCAAGGAACAGTCACGCATTTTCCTTCTTTCTTCTTTTTGTTCTTTCTTTCGGCTCCTCACATACTTGCTCTGAGTTCCTACCAACATTCTAGGTTCTGGGGACACTGTAGCGACAAAACAAAGTTTCTGCCCTCATGAAGCTTATGTTCTAGTTTCTTATGTACTTTTTTATGGACTCATCTGAGTCACAGGAAATATTTATTTTTTTCAGAAAGTCACAGAAAATCAAAAGAGAATTCAATTCTGACTATTGCATTGGACCACGCAACATACCTTGATGCTTTGTAAGGCAAGACTCTGGCTCCCAAGGAGAATGCCTCCAACTAGCATAACTGGATGGTTTAGCGCAACTTGGTGGGGGGGAGTTGGGGAGGACCAGGCAGAATCTGGTTGTAGAAACCCACATGGTAAGTCAAGGCATACAATTTAATAAATAACCAAAACTCTTTTTGCCTCCCAAAACACACAGTTTGATTTAGGAATGTACTGAATCTCAGCCCAAAAATAACCTCTTGAATGCTTTAGTCCCTTTTTATCCTCTGGTTGGTTCAGCTCCTGCCAGTCACTGAAGGGCACAAGAATGAAGCTAGGTTCAGTTCTGATTGGTACATGAAGCCAGTCTCTGTCAAACAAGAGCTATGGTTGTACCAGATTACAGATAATCTTATATATCAGTTTATCTAAAATACCTGCTCTGAGTTCCTGTGTGAATCTAGGAAGTTCTTCCCCTTCCCTGGGCCTCTATTTCTCCATATGAGACTAGGTAAGGCACCAGTCCCAGTGATGGCTATGGACTCTGCAAAGTTAAATTTTCCTGGACCTCATATTCATGTATTCAGTAGGCATCTGTTAAACACTGACTATCACTTGTCACTGTGCCGAGTGATAAGGACACAGCTGTGACCAAGATGGACTTGATCCCAGCCTTCACAGACTGATTCTTACCAGTGTCTCTTTGGAGCAAATTTCTCTTTCTCTCATTCTGTTTCTTAAGACTATCTCTATACAAGGTATGGCCCTGGTGGAGCAGAAACTCAGCCAAGTCTGTTGTGAGATCTCTCTCAAGGAGCTCCGAGTAGCAGGAGAACATATATATATATATATATATCCCATTTATCATAACCAGGGTGGAAAGTGTACCGTAGCTTAAAGAGGTACCGTGAAATGCTACAAGATCAGAGAAGGGAAACCTATGGGCCCTCTATGATCTAGCAAACATCTGCTCAGATCCCGTTCAGCAGCGCTAACTGCTTTCATAGATGGGGCCTTTTTGGACCTTCGCCACAGCCACATTGCAGTCCCTACTTTACTGATAAGAGACTTCAGGCACAAGGAGGTTCAGATGACTGATTTCAGATGAGATTGCTGAGAAGTGCTGGGACCACATCCAGGTCTGTCCATGTCCATAGTCTTTGCTGGTGTGCCATATGAAGCTCCCTCTTTCAGCACCAGGCACTCACTGGGGCCTGCAGGTTTTAGCACCATGGGGAGCTCTTACAGAGAAAGAACAAAGAGAAAATTGGTTTCCAGTCTCATCATTTTGGTCTGAAAAAAGATGTGATTCTGACCCTACTCAACTTTTTCACACTTGCCAGCATGGGTTTGGAGAGAAAGAATTTGAATCCGATGAAGACAGGTTTGCATCCATCAGAGGAACAGGGACCTGACAGGTTAAAAGGCATGGAGGGAGCTACGATTCTTGAGGGGCTCCAGAAGGGGAGAGTGTGGTGGGAAATGAGGCTGGCTAGGTGAGCTGGCCAAAGTACTGGAGCTTCAGTTTTAGCATCATTCCTTCCAAAGAAATCCCAGGGTTGATCTCCTTCAGAATGGACTGGTTGGATCTCCTTGCAGTCCAAGGGACTCTCAAGAGTCTTCTCCAACACCACAGTTCAAAAGCATCAATTCTTCTGCGCTCAGCCTTCTTCACAGTCCAACTCTCACATCCATACATGACCACAGGAAAAACCATAGCCTTGACTAGACGGAACTTAGTCGGCGAAGTAATGTCTCTGCTTTTGAATATACTATCTAGGTTGGTCATAACTTTTCTTCCAAGGAGTAAGCATCTTTTAATTTCATGGCTGAGTCACCATCTGCAGTGATTTTGGAGCCCAAAGCTGGGAGGGATTGGCGGCAGGAGGAGAAGGGGACGACCGAGGATGAGATGGCTGGATGGCATCACGGACTGAATGGACGTGAGTCTGAGTGAACTCTGGGAGTTGGTGATGGACAGGGAGGCCTGGTGTGCTGCGATTCATGGGGTCGCAAAGAGTCGGACACGACTGAGCGACTGAACTGAACTGAACTGAGGTGAGCTGGGTGCAGACCACGAGCAGCTTTAATTAGATCTCACTCATTAAATTCAGCAATTTGGCTGAAAATTAGTCTGAAGTCCCTGAGGCCATATTGGGCAGGATGGAAGAGGGATGGATATGAGTCTGAATTAGATATTGACCAAAGATAAACCAAGGATTCATAGTACTCAGATGGTCTTCCAGGTATCAACAATAAGAGGTTTCTACTAATTAAGACAAAATTTTTGTTTATTTTAGTCTCATAATGTGAATGGCATGGCAAGGGGAAGGCTTGGAGCATCTGCAACTTCCTGAAGCTCATTTGTGGTTTTGAGAAGTTAGAGCGGTAAGCACAGCTGAGGGTGCGAGAACGCTGCTTGAGTCAGCCAGACAGGAGCACAAATCTTGACTCTGCCGTCGCCTCGCTGCCGACTCTGCAGCTTCCAACATGTCTCTATGTCTCTGCTTGTTCCACGGGAAAGGGGAGATAGCACTGGCCTCTTTCACATAGCTTTTGCAAAGTTTAGTGAAATTATATATGTAAACTTACCTAGCACTTTGCTTACACAAAGTTAACAACAAATCATAACTGATACTAAACGAACACTAACCATCTATCCAGGCAAGAATACTGGAGTGGGTTGCCATTTCCTTCTCCAGGGGATCTTCCCGACCCAGAGATCGAACCCGGGTTTCCTGCACTGCAGGCAGATTCTTTACCAGCTGAGCCACCAGGGAAGCCCCACTGAGTGGATACCAGGTGCTATATAGGCGTCATTTTATTAATATTTAATCCTCCCAGCAATACTTCTCAGAGATGTTGCCATCACAAGTTAGCATATTAAGAAACTGAAGTTCCAGGCAGTTATGCCTGATCTTTTTTTTTTTTAATCATTTTATTTATTTTTGGCTGTGCTGGGTCTTGTTGCTGAGCAGGCTTTTCTCTAGTTGTAGTGAGTGGGGGCTACTCTGCAGCTGTGATGCAAGGGCTTCTCACTGCCATGACTTCTCATGGTGCAGAGTACAGGCTCTAGAGCAGTGGGCTTCAGTGGTTGTGGCCCCCGGGTTGAAGAGCACAGACTCAGTAGCATGGCACACGGGCTTAATTGCTCCGCAGCATGTGGGATCCTCCGAGGCCAAGGATCGAACCCATATCTCCTTGATTGGCAGGCAGAGTCTTTACCACTGAGCCACCAGGGAAGCCCTAATCATTTGGTTTTGATCTCAGTTTGGTTGCTCATAATCTAGAGCCCAGCTGCCATGGGTTAAACTCCTCACCCCAGCACTTCTTTGCTAATCAACACACCTTTGCAGCTTATAAATTCTCTGATACTCAGTTTTCTCACCCATAAACTGTGAAACCTTCTGCCCACAGCTGTCATAAGAATTAATAAGATAATGTAGGAAACATGACCAGCCCACACAGACCATTCATAAACGGTGTTATCCTTGTGGTAAATTTACACAGCTATGAAGAGGTGGAGCTGTAATCTGAACCTATGTCCAAAGCCGAGCTTCCTTCCTCTGTATCACATGCTGGGAAACAACCCCAGTGTGCAACTCTACATTCAACAGTAGATGACATGACCTCCAAAGATGGGGAATTTCCCAAAAGAATCCAGCTGGTCCAGAAGTCTTTCTAAACCCAGCCCCTGCTTCAAATTCCTACTATTAGTTTCATTTCATTAGGTTAAAGCTCAACAAAAGCCAAATGTTTCTGCTGGGAGGTAAACACATTATTTCTTGCTGAAGTGTTGTGGTCTTATGTTTGCATTAGATGGCTATCAGCAACTAGGAATCAGGATACAGGAAGTGTAAAACCAAAGACATATCAGGTTCAGTGAAATAAAGACTCCCATCAGGAGTTGAACAGATATGGGTAGGCTCCCAGAGTTAGGCAGGAGAGAGTGGGAGAAATAATAACTGATGTTGATAAGTAATTTCTAGACTTCTACTGTATAGGAGAGTGCCTATGGCTAACAAATCTGTATTGTATACTCAGAATCTGCCAAGAGGGTAGATATGATGTTAAGTGTTCTCATCACCAAATAATCATCATCATGATAAATGGAGCAGGAGTAAACGCTGGGAGGTGATGGATGTGGCTCCGTCCTTGACAGTAGTAATGGTTTCACAGGTGTATACTTAACCCCAACCCACTGAGTTATATGCATCCCTGCTGGCTCAGTGGTAGAGAATCTGCCTGCCAACGAGGAGACACAGGTCCATTCCCTGGGTCGGGAAGATCTCCTGGAGAAGGAAATGGTTACCCACTCCAGTATTCTTGCCTGGGAAATTCCATGGACAGAGGAGCCTGGCAGGCTACAGTCCATGGGGTTGTAGAAAAGTTGGACAGGACTTAGCGACTAAACAACAATAATACATTTTCACATGTCATCATACCTCAACAAAGCAGTTCAAAAAAAAGAAAGAAATTTGGTCAACAAGAGGCCCTACTCTAGCTGTGCGACCTCAGCTAAGCCTCTTCCCTCTTCTGAGTCTCCACTTCCCCTCTCTAACAAAGGACTCAGACCAAAGATCCCTAAGCACTTTCCAGTTCTGACAGTCTCTGCTTCTGGGGAGGGGAGAATGGCCAAAAGTGACTGAATGAGACAGTTCTCCCCAAGGCAGCTTGAGGAGTTTTTAGGGAGAGGCCCAAGTTGGGGATAGGCCATCTTGAGCAAGCAGAGGCCCGAAGCTCATCGGCTGATTGTAGCTGTCAGACCACAAATCCTCATCCCCAGTTCTGAGCTCACTCCATCTCCCTGATCACTCTTAACACCAAAACTGAACTTGGGAGGATCCAAAACCTTCTGGCCTTGCATTATTTATTACTTCAAGTGAGGAGGCTGTAATCATGGAAGTCAAGCTGATCCCTCAAACATCCTACTTTCGGATTCATATAGAACTTATTAAAAAACATCTCTAAGTGGCAAAGTTGACCTCGTCCAGCACTCCCTTGGCTCCGTCAGATGGACTCCTGCTCTCATTCCTCTGTGGCCACGACTCTCAGCCAGGGTCAACTGTGTCTCCACGGGGGCCATCTGGCAATGTCCAGAGACATTCTTGCCTGTCACAGCACCACAAAGAACTACTAGGATCTAGTGGAGGCATGCTGCCAAGGGTCCCACAGGGCACAGAGCAGCTCCCACAAAAAGGACTGTCTGGCCCCAGAAGCCAACAACATGGAAAAATCCTGCTCGAAAACACACCAAAAGCTCAGCTAGTTTGTCAAGTTACAGTATCTGAAAGACTCATTGACAAACTTTTTGACAGCTAGGTTGAAAGTGAATCCCAGGTCACATAACTCCTGGTACTTTGATCCTCCATCTGACATTTATAACACAAAAAGAAACAGAAGCTCCTTGTCAGGAACGTAGATGATTTATTGTCTATCTAAACGTCAAAGCTACTTGAGTCACATTTCCACCAAACAAGATAATCTTCTTGTTGAATCCCTAGAGATTTCAAGATGGAAAGAGGGGTCTCTGAGCCAATTTCTGGACCAGTTTCTATCAGTTTCTATTACCTCACTGTCTTGTTTCCTTCCTCTTTTGGACAGCCACTCTAACTTGGGCAATACTGAGTACCATTCATTTGTGCTACAAACATTTATTACAACAAGGCCTGTGCTGGATACTAGGAATTATAGCAAAAGGCACAGTGGCCACCCAGAAAAGTCGCAGTAGAGCAGGGGGAGACAGACCTGTGCACAGTGGTGGCAATACAGCATAGTAACTGCCTTAGTGAGGGAGCCCCAGGATATGCCTGACAGGTTAGGGACCAGAGAAGGCTCACAAGGCCAAGAGCTCTGACTTGCTGCTGCTGCTGCTGCTAAGTCGCTTCAGGCATGTCCGACTCTGTGTGACCCCAGAGACGCAGCCCACCAGGCTCCTCCGTCCCTGGGATTCTCCAGGCAAGAACACTGGAGTGTGTTGCCATTTCCTTCTCCAATGCATGAAAGTGAAAAGTGAAAGTGAAGTCGCTCAGTTGTATCCAACTCTTAGTGACCCCATGGACCACAGCCTACCAGCCTCCTCTGTCCATGGGATTCTCCAGGCAAGGGTACTGGAGTGGATTGCCATTGCTCTGAGCTGAGGCTTATGGAATTATCTAGGTCAGAGCGAAAGTAGCAGCCAAGTGTTCTCTACTAGGCAAAAACAGACCCAGATAGCTAAAGGGAAGGGTCAGCATGGCTCTGTGAGAAAGTGTTAGTGGTTCCATATGGCTGAAACAGATAAAAAGATGGGGAGAGAGGCCACAAGTGAGGACAAAGAGAAGATGGAGCCAGAATGAGAAATGCTTCCATGCCAATTAAGGAAGTAGGCTTTATCCTGAGAATAAAAACGCAGCCAAGGATTATTCTGGCTGTACTTTTGGGATAGATTGTAAGGGCAAGGGTGGAGGCAGCAAGACTGGTTTTATGAATTCATCTGCAAAGCAGAAATAGGCAACAAATAGAGAACAAATGCATGGATACCAAGGAGGGAAAGCAGTGGTGGGGTTGGGGGTAGGATGGATTTGAGAGATTGGGATTGACATATACACATTAGTATGTATAAAACAGCTAACTAATGAGAATTTACAGTACAGCACAGGGAGCTCTACTCAATGCTCTGTGGTGACCTAAACGGGAAGGAACTCCAAGGAAGAGGGGATAATATGTATATGTGTGGCTGATTCCCTTTGCTGACCAGCAGAAACTGACACAACATTGTAAACCAACCATGCTCTAACAGAAAAAGAAGAGAGGGTGGGCGGGGAGGTGCTGGTTTGACAGCACTCTCAGCACCCTGATGCTAGGCTTGGCAGCCTGACTCTGGGGCCGGGGTGGGAGGCGAGGAGGCTGAGAGATACAGATAAATGCAGGCAGGTTTCGCAGGTATGCTGAACAGTGCCCGTTACTGCTTGGCCAAGAGGGGTGAGGAGTTGGGAGCAGTCGAGAATGACTCCCAGAATCCTGGCTTAGGTGACTGGGGTCACTGACAAAGGGAACACAATGGAGAAGTAGGTTGGGGCAGTGCAACTATTTCAGTTCTGGTCATACTGAGTACGGATCTTCTGAAAACCGCTATGTTGGTCTGAAGTTCAGAAGAAAGGCCTAGACACCCAAGAGAGGATGGGCCCAGGAATGAGGTGATACACTATGGCATGAGGGCTGCAGGGCTCACACACCCAGGGCTTCAGGGAAGCAGTGGAAGCGTTAGCAAGTTTCTTCCATTGTCGTTGAGCGCACCGTCTAGAGGGGAAGGACCTGGTGTGTCTCTTTCCTCCAAGGATCTACAAGGTTGGTATTACCCTCAATTCAACAAGGGAAGAAATGGAGCTCAGTGAGGTTCTAGATGAGATCTGTTTCCAAATTCTGTGTTCTCGCTAAATAAACACCACTGCTGTACTTTTCAAAAGACTGCCTTTGTATGTCTAAACATTTAATGTGATGAAGCATCACGAGTGCTAATGTTGGGAACACATGGATTCAAATCCCAGCTTTATCATTTATTAGTAGCTCAACAGCCTCATTTGCAAAACAGAGGCTATTAACACCTACCTCACCAGGATACTGTGAGGACTGAATAAAATTCCAGCATGGAAATCCCAGCACTGTGGTTGGCATAAAGAACTCAACAAAGATGGTCAGTATCTCAACCAGGGCAACTGTGCTCCCCTCACCACACTCCCTGGGATGTTTGGCAATATCAGGGGGCATTTTTAGTTGTTACGACTTGGGGGAGAGCTGCTTCTGACATTTGTGGCTGGAGGCTAAAGTTGCCGTTAAACATTCTACAACACACAGGACAGCAAAGAACTATCGGCCATGCAATGCCAATAACACCAAGGTTGAGAAATCTTGCTTCAATGCAATACAAACTATCTAAACTAGGGGGGAATGAAATTTGTTAGATTAAAGATGATATAACATAACTATTCATGTCACAGAAGAGAAGATGGAGATCAAAAAGGGAAAAGGATTCGTGTCCCAAGGAGAGATCACATGGAGAAGAGGAGGCTACCTCCAGAAGCTTCCCATCGGGAGGTGTCTACACCCTTCCCACCACCCCATCTGGGGAGAGTGGCCAGGGCACTGCTTTTCTGGCCTCTCTGAAGATGAGAAAGGAAGGTACAGGGGCCCAGTGTGAGGGCATGCGGTCTCAATCTTCCAGTAGCCACACTCCAATCCGTCCTGGTTGTCAGGGAAGCAGTCAGGAATACATGTTGCACTTTATGAGCAACATGTCATTTATTCTTTAGGACACGTCATTCTATTGTTGCCGTACCTCTGTGGCTAAGAAGGCAACATGGTTTGCCCAAGTTTACACAACTAAGGAATGCAGCCAGGACTGGGAGCCAGGCAGTGGGGTTCCTAAATTCACACTGACCCACCTCTCAGAACTCCCCAGAGAGACTAGCATTTCTTCCATGTTTAGAAGGAGCAGAGCTACCTTCTTCTGAAAATATGGTTTCAGTTCAGTTCAGTTCAGTCGCTTAGTCATGTCCGATTCTTTGTGACCCCATGAATCGCAGCACGCCAGGCCTCCCTGTCCACCACCAACTCCTGGAGTTCACCCAGACCCATGCCCATGGAGTCAGTGACGCCATCCAGCCATCTCATCCTCTGTCGTCCCCTTCTCTTCCTGCCCCCAGTCCCTCCCAGCATCAGTCTTTTCCAATGAGTCAATTCTTCGCATGAGGCGGCCAAAGTACTGGAGTTTCAGCTTCAGCATCATTCCTTCCAAAGAAATCCCAGGGTTGATCTTCAGAATGGACTGGTTGGATCTCCTTGCAGTCCAAGGGACTCTCAAGAGTCTTCTCCAACACCACAGTTCAAAAGCATCAATTCTTCGGCGCTCAGCCTTCTTTACAGTCCAACTCTCACATCCATACATGACTGGAAAAATCATAGCTTAGTCGGCAAAGTAATATCTCTGCTTTTGAACATGCTATCTGGTTGGTCATAACTTTTCTTCCAAGGAGTAAGCGTCTTAAACATGGTTTAGGTGTCACTAAAACTACTTTCTGGTATTTTCAATCAAAATCATCAGAAAGCATATTTCACTGGATTAGCCCTCTCTCTGGGCACACAGATGAGAACTGTGGATCTGGTGGGGTTCTCAGCCCACTTTTTTTCCCCCAGAAATCAGAAATAACAAGTTTGTGACTGGTCTCCTGACTCCTTGACCATTTGGAACAGAAAAGCAAAAGGAAAAAACACTAGCTCTTAATGCCTCTTACTCAGAGATGGGCAGACTTAACCTTGGGACAGTTTCCTTCTGAGACAAAGATATTTGCATGAAGTGATTCCCCAAAAGATTGTGAAGAAAAGGTTTTCTAGTCTCCCTTCGCCCACAAAAGCAAATGGGAGTCTGGATTGCTAAAATAGCAACTTAAAAGGGGTAAGTAAAACTGGAGAATGAAAAAGAAAAGCTATTTGCAGATCTCCAGCCCAAACAACAGTTTCAATTCTATAAATTTTCAAGCCAGAACCCAAAGCTTCACTTTCCTTTTTAAACAAGGAAAGAGATACTTACTGTTTCCCCAATTTCCCTTTAATAGGGGCCATCTTTCAGCAAGAATGCTTTTGATTCATTCATTTATTCTATAGCTCACCTCATCCCCAGAAGTATTTTGGTATTTTGAAGCAACAAGCAAAAGTACCTGCAATATTGGGGAGGGGTGGGAAAAAATCAAATCTTGCGCAAATGAGTGTCAAATAGGAAGATGAACCAGAGAACATCAGTCAACAGCAACAAACAGTTGTTATAGCGAGGTTCCTGGAAGCCAACTCAATAAGGAAAACCAGTCTATTACCAGGCTCACAATGTCCATAAGAAAAAATACACATTAGTTATTTACGTGAAAAACAGATTTTTTTCCTTAACATGATGTGAAAAATAAACTTTTGCTGTTGAGACACTGAGGTTCTCAGAGGTTGGCTAATGCAGCAGCTAGCATTAATACCTGACAAATGCCACCTGACCCCTTTCCACCTCCTCCCTCTCGCAAGCACTCAGTTAAATGCTGAATGAAGGACTGAATGAAGCCGCTTCAGGCTTTCTGATTGGCAGGTGATGTTCCCTAATCTCGCTATTAGGTCAGGATGCTACAACTTTTATTCCCACACCAGAGTATATTCCCTAGACCTGACTGACATTTTGTGTGCATGCTCAGTTTAAGTCATGTCCAAGGCTTTGCGACCCCAGGGACTGTAGCCAACCAGGCTTCTCTGTCCATGGGATTTTCCAGGCAAGAATACTAGAATGGGTTGCCATTTCCCTCACCAGAGACCCAAAGATCAAATCCGTGTCTCTTACCACTGAACCACCAGGGAAGCCCAATATTGACATTTTAGACTGGATAATTCTTTGTTGGGGGTGGGCAAGGGAAGCTGCCCTGTGCATTGCTGTATGAGATTTAGCAGCATCTCTGGTCTCTATTCACGAAATGCCAGTAGCATCCCTCCCCCGAGTGTGACAATCAAAAATGCCTCCAGGTTAACTAATACAAACAATACTGTAAGTTAACTATACTTAAAAATTTTTAAATGCCTGCCGGTATTGCCAAATGTTGCCCAGTTGAGATCACTGCCCTACAAAAAGGATCCAAAAGGACAAATTATATATCCCTCTCTCCCAGCCATCCCCATACCACTTATCCAAAATACAATAAACAAAGAGGGGCAGGATAACCATGATCAACATACCTGCTTGGAAAGAAAGGGAAACATAAGAGAATCTTAAGTCTAGAGTGGTTTTGAAATCTTGCTAGGCAGACTTCAGGAAGCCTCCTGCTCTGGGTAAGAGGGAATGATGTCCTTTCAAAGCCATCAGTGAGTGTCCATTGTTCTCATGACTCCAGCGTCCACCTTTGGGAGCCATGCATGACCTTTCCTAAAGTGAGTTTCCGCTGGACATTGTATCTTTTTCTTTGGCAAAAAGGTTGGAATCCCAATAGTTGTTTTAAGCCTGAAAGATTTTCTAGACCACGCTTATGTTTCTTTAGCATTGCATTTCACTACTATAATAGGTTTCTGATCTATTTCCACTGACCACAGCCAAAGCTCTTTTTAAGATATAGTTCTCAAGTCTGTCCTTTTCCCTTGCTTTCTCACTCCCTTGCTTCTCTCCTTCTTAAGCTAATGGCAGCTATCTTGAGACTATATGGAAAAAATCCATGAGAAATCTGCTCTTTTCATTTGATCCATCCCCCAAGTTATTTTTCCAACTGAGAGGTCTTATTGGACCTTTGCCGCCTAAATCCTTATAGAATCTCATCTTGTATTGTGTGATGTCTTAAGCAGTATGCAATCCAATCTCAAAGCCTTGAATTTCTGGACTCTCTCTTCTTAATTTCTGCTTGCAATCCACCTAAGAATTTCCTGAGCTCTTCTCATACTTATAATACCTTGTCAAATGCAGCCAGGCCACTATCATTCTATTTTCCTACATCTTCCCTGGAAAGACAAGTACACTAAGCTCAGGATCTGCATTTTCAAGTCATCACACGGAACAACTTACAAATACCTTGCCACTGAATACTCTTAACCTCCATCTTTCCGGTCTCCAACACACTTTCCCATTACCTGTTCCAATCACTAAGATATCATGTATTTTATGTTTTCGTTATGGAGCACTTCACTTCTTATAGCAATTTCTGCATTAAAATAATTAACAGTAGCTGTCAAAACAGATAAATCCTACAGTTTCAGTGGCTTAAAATAGGGATTTATTTCTCATTCATTCAAAGCCCAATGAAGATAAGATGTCCTTTTCCATCTCAGAGATACAGAAGAGCCAACTGCTTCAAGACCCCAAGTGATAAAAGATGAGATTTTTAAAAGGCATTGAATGATAAAGCCCAGTAAAACCTAGGTAGAAAAATCAAATTAAAGGTGTTTCCTCTCTCTCTCTCTCTCTCTCCTGTAGCCTTTGCTAAATCTAGTGGACACATGTTCTAACTATAAGATAGAAGAAGATCATTGATAGTTATGTTCACCAAGTGTTCCATAAACATCACTCCCTGCAAGCTTCTTGTCCAGTACTAGCTCCTAAATATCAAAAGGAACATCAATAAACTTGGGAGACCTTAATCAAGGGACTAGCTTCGAGAGCCTGAGACTGTAGTGTGGGAGAAGCGACTGTGGCATATCTTCATTCACAAATACCCGCAGCCCCTTCCTGACTGCAGAATTTCCCTCCTCACCTCACTGACGGGAGGCTCTGAGTAATGCAGCAGGACTGAGGGTGAGATGTGTCAGTTCCGCTAGAAGCTTTCAGGACCAGAGTACGGAGGCCTGTGTTCTCATTTTCTTCAACGAATACAGTTGGCAATGCTTTATTTTGTTGTTGTTGGCTTTGCTTTGTAAACCTTTTAATGCACTCCTTTTAAATCTGGGGGCGGGGAGGAGAGGGCAGTTAACTTGAACTTCCCTCTGAAGAAATGACAAAACATGTTGGGTGTCCCATCCCCTTCCTCACCTCCACCGGCCAAATAAGTACCTGCTAGGAGGTCACTTGCGCTGCCTCTGAAACCCTGAACTAGATATCAAGTGTTCAGGTTGTGCGCATGGCAGAGTGGGCCGTAGACACCTGGCAGACGGACCATCACTGGGTCTGGACAGTTCTGTCGGGTGCAGTGAAAAAGGCGCAGGGGTTCTGGCTGTGCTCGGCCGCCGGCAGGATGCGCGTGCTGCACGGAGTTCAGCGAGAATGGAAGGCCGCCTGCAATCTGTCCAGGAAGCCCTCGGGAGCTGGGACGCTGGGACACTGGGATGCCCTCCTTCAGGCTCTGCATGTGTGTGTTTCCACTGCGAGCTGGCTGGGGCACCTAGCGCTGCCCGAGGGGTCTGTGGCCAGGGTGTGACAGTGTCCAGTGGACTGCGGGGTAAGGCCTGGCCACCCGTAAGGACCTCAGGTCAATGGAGAAGCTAAAGGACTCATGACGGCCAGCAAAGCTTTCATGACCAACATGGGGATGGCGACCACCTGGGAGACCCCCCAGGACATGGTCCATCTTGTTCGTGGACAGTGGACCTCCACAGGTGGATGGGCTCCAGGAGCCGGGGCTGGCGAGCAGCACGTGGTGTAGACGCAGCGCCCGGCGCGGGGCAGGGGCCCATCTGAGGCCTTCCGCGTGCTGCATCACACCGCAGGCATCAAAGCACACGCTCTGCGGTCCTCCCCCAGCGCCCGGACCTTGGTGGACCAGCTGGCACTCAGAGAGAGGCGAGGCTTGGCCAGATGGGATCCCAGAATGAAGATGAACTGGAGCAGTGGGTCTGGCTCACAAAGTGAAGGTACAGCATGAGCAAACGACAAAGATTCTCTCCTCAGCCACCTCTATGAATTCAGGCTCCTGTGAACTGTCTTCTCAAACAGGCTTTGATTTTTGAGCTTCAGTGTTCATCTTTGCATTGCCCTGTTTTAACAAGAATACCACCAAGTCAGTTTAGCTACACTCCTCCTTCTTCCATGTCTGATAGCTCTCAACATTTGGTCAGGTCTTCATCTTCCACCACTTCCCAGGTGCCTTCAGTGAGAATCCTGTTAGATCTTATTAGCCAGAATCTCCTTACTTCTGATCTTTCTTCTTAGCTATTTTCCATCCACTGATCCCCATTTCCACTTGCCTATGCTACATTAAGAGCTGAATCCAATCTGTGCAGGGCCTTGTGGTGGTCCTACACCCACTGAAATACCACTTGTCCCCTTGAATGAAGTCTCCTTGCCATTCTTTAACAAGTGTCATGAATGATTTTTTTCTTTACTGCAAGGAATAAATGTTTGTTCCTGAGAGCCCCTGAGATGCTAAGATGGTTTGTAACCATAGCATAACTTAGCCTGTCCTGACTGGTTACACCAGGGGAGGAACTGCAGATGGTGGTCCTGAAGAAGAGAGACTCCATGGGAACATGGCCATTGTCATCAACAGCCTGAAGAGTCAAGTGGAAAGGCAGCACCGAATTTGCTCGTGTGGTGTTCCCAAACTGAAAGGCACAGAGGTGGCTCAGCCCGAGCCTCCCAGAATAATATCCTGGGAGTTAGTACCAAGTGGCTGGTCTTGGAGTTCCCTGGAGGGCCATAAACAGAGGAGTGAGATGGGAGGACAGGACATGGCATGCAGGCTTCTTCTGGGACTGTGGTTACAGGGAAAGTCTATGTCATAGGCGACCTTTTACCCTGGGCTTTCCACCTGTCAGTGAGGAAAGCCCAGGGACTTAGGACTCCCCAGCACCTCAGGTAAGCCAAAGAACCCCTCTTCCCAGGAGGCCCACAGGGCCAGAACACAGTCCTTCTCAGGAAGTTGATATGTTTTTTCTCCATGAGACACAGCTACCCACTGGGAGTTTGCATCACTGTCCTTTCCTATTCTCTGTCCCCCTCTCCCGGCCTCTCTGATTTCCTCTCTCATTGCCCTGGTTTCCATGCACCTTTGGGTCTCCACGGCATTATCTCTGTGTGGCTGTGTCTTTGAGTTTTTCTTTCATTTTGTGTATTTCGGTCTCCATCTCAGTCTGTCTCTCTGCTTCAGAGTATCTTCTCCTCCCTCTCCCTCACACACACTGTGATGTTCACACCACTCAGACATTTTCTGATGATCCCCAAGAAACCAGTCCTTGGGCTTCTCTCTCACCAGAACTGGGACTAAAACTATCTGCCTGTTCAGCCACACCTTCCATCTCTTGATTCTTTTCTATCACTTCTTTTTCATCCCTTGAGTAGAATTCTTCCCACAACCAGAATTACTCATCTTTAGCCCCAAAAGCTGGAAACCTTGTGCTCAATCTCTCCCTTCTAAATTCCAAAATCATCTCTGGCCCTGGTTCCAGGGCAGTGCCTTGCCCTCCTTCACTGCCTGAGCTCTCTGTCCAGAAATATTCCCCAGAAAGCCCATGACAAGGGTGTGGCCACTGCGGACTTTCTTGGGCGTGAAGGGTGGAGGTTTACAGGCTCTAAACAGAATGTCCCTGACCACAGACACCCACCCTGACCTCAGCAGCTGCCCAGCCTTCTACTGCAGCCTCATTCCTGCTCCTCCTCCACACAGTCCTCTGCATGTGTCTAATGGCTCCCGGCCCACGCTTGGCTCTGAGCCTGACCTCCAATGGCCACACTTTCTGTGCATGGCAGTGTGATGGAATGTCAGGAGCAGAGCACAGGCCTAGGAACTTGGGGCAGGGTCCAATTTAAACTTCAGCTCAAGCTCTACAACTCACCTTTTGGGTAATTCTGAGCAATTGCTCACCCCTCCATCGTCTCTTTCTTACTCTTAGTTTAAACTTCAGCTCCAGCTCTACAACTCACCTTTTGGGTAATTCTGAGCAAGTTGCTCACCCCTCCATCGTCTCTTTCTTGCTCTTGAACATTGGAGTCATGGTGCCCATCTGCCCATGTTGTGTGATAATCAAGGAAGCTCGTGCATAGGAAGTTCCTGATGCAGAACTGACGGTGAGACATTTATTCCTGTTCTACTTATTCACCACCCCAGGCCCCACATCATCTCCCCTGTCTGACCTACAGCCGGTAGACACCAAGACAGCAATATCGACAATCTACTTTCAGAGTCTGCTCTGATGGGTGAGCAGGCATGCAGTTCCGGTTGTTACTTACCTTGACTATCCCCACCCCATCATTACCACCACTCCTCCCCATTCTCTCCTTCCCTCTCTATGCAGGGAACCCACTTCAAGGACCAAACTAAACCACCCCCCTTATCTCTGATCTTCCCTGAACCCCATCCAGGCAGTGATAATCTGTCATTACTTTGAGGTCCCAGTCACTGGGCGCTGACAAGGTGAAATGCATGGTGTTCCCCCAACTTTCAAGTAGCATCTCCAGTCTTCCCTGAACTTGGGAGACTTGGCAATGAAAAAGGCAGAGTCTCTGCCCTTGAGATGTTCACAGGCTGGTGGGCGGGAGAGCTCTGTAAATAAACCAGGACAATACAATGTGATAGGACTTCAGTAATTGAGGTGTGGGCTGGACATGCTGAGAGGAGGGAGCTCCAGCTCTGCCTGGGGCCGCCCCTGTGGATGCGTCTCTACAGCTGAGTCCTCTGCTCCTCTCCTGCCAGATCCACTTGCAATGCTGCACGAGGAGCCAGTTTGCCCATGTTGAGAGAAAATAAGCCAAGGACAAAATATTATCAGTCTTCAACCTCAGATCTGGGTCAAATATGCATATCCAGCTTCTGGTTGAGTCTGGGCCACGAGGGCAGGTATCCAAGGAATCGGGGAATGCCCACACCCACAGCCAGGCTTCACAACATAGCCACATTCCTGGTTGAAACTGAGCAATACCAGAAACGTCAGAGAAGAAAGACTTCAAGGAAATAGTCTAGTTGTTTGGCCAGGACATCTCAGATCCCATCTTCCCTGCTCCAAATTTGTTCCAACACTTTTCTTCACCCAAGCACTCTCCTCCCAACCAGAACATTTCATGTATCCAAACAGGTCTCCTCTATCTTTTTTTCCTTCTGTAATTGAATTGTCAACAAATACACAATCAGGCCATTTAAAGGAATGCTGATTTAAAGGAAGGCTTAACAATGGGACCAGGTTCAACCAGACTTCATTTTCTAGCAACATCAGTTGCTGGACCAGAATTAAGAACTAAGAAGAAATCAAGACATTCCTTTGTAAGACCAAAGCAGTCACTCTGAAATCTGTGTGTTGAGGCTCATCCACAGGATTTGCTGGAAAGTCTTTCAGGAACACACACAGCATCCGCTGATTCTTGTTTTTTTTGTCTGTTTTTGGATCTCATAAAGACAGAATTGGAATTGTCATAATCCCTGGATCATGTTACACACGATCATAGTCTATGCTTGGACTGCCTTTTAATTAGTCAGTTAATTAATTAGTAATAACATTACCAATTAACCCACGACATAAAAGGAAAGCCAGGACCTTGAGGGGTATCATATGAAGCCTCTTGCCACCACCCATTTACTGTCCTAGCTCAGGGTATTCCTCATCCTAAGTCCTGTGTTCGTCATTGTTTTATTCTCCTTTACAATTAGCTGTTATCATCGCGCACACACACGCATTGCTTTTAACTTCATATAACCTTGCTATATATAACCTCTGGGAATTCACCTTTCCACTTAAAGCATTCTGCTAAGATTCTCCATATCGAGGCATGCTGTGCTGTTCCTTCTTTTGAACGGGTGTATAATGCCTTATTTGGTGGCTTCAACACACTCTATTCACCACCTTGCCTGGTGACATCCAAGTTTTTGCCTCCATGGTGACTGCTGTGGCAGAGGTTCTCATATGTATCTCTCGTTGAACACGTGCAAGAGTTTCTCTTCGGCATGTGCTTAGGAGTAGACTAGTTGGCTCTAACCTGCTTGAGAATTATGATAAATCTAAAGGGCATAAAGACCTAAATGCAAGACTGTAAACCAGAAAACTCCTAGAGGAAAAACTGACAAAACATTCTTTGACATAAAATCATAGGAATATTTTTTTTGAATCTGCCTCCTAAAGCATATCTGTCTCCTAAAGGGGCTTCCCTAGTAACTCAGTTGGTAAAGAATCTGCCTGTAGTGCAGGAGACCCGGGTTCAATTCCTGGGTCAGGAAGATCCCCTGGAGAAGGAAATGACCACCCACCCCAGTATTCTTGCCTGGAGAATCCCATGAACAGAGGAGCCTGGCAGGCTACAGTCCATGGGGTCGCAAGAGTAGGACACGCCTTAGTGACTAAACCACCACCACCACCACCACTTAAAGCAAAGGAAATAAAGGAAAAACAAATTAATAGGACCTAGTTAGACTTAAATCTTTTGCACAGCAGAAGACTATCGATGAAATGAGAAAAGGTCTACTAAATGGGAGAAAATATTTGCAAATGGTATGATTGATAAAGGGTTAATATCCAAAATAAATAAATAGTTCATATGACTCCACATCATAAATAGAAACAACTCAATTTAAAAATGGGCAGAAGACCTGAATGAATTGAAGACCTCTTCTCCAGAGAAGACAAGCAGATGGCCAACAGGCACGTGAAAAGATGTTCCACATCAATAAGCATCAGTTCAGTTCAGTTCAGTCACTCAGTCATGTCCGACTCTTTGCGACCCCATGAATTGCAGCACGCCAGGGCTCCTTGTCCATCATCAACTCCCGGAGTTCACTCAAACCACGTCCATCGAGTCAGTGATGCCATCCAGCCATCTCATCCTCTGTCATCCCCTTCTCCTCCTTCCCCCAATCCCTCACAGCATCAGAGTCTTCCAATGAGTCAACTCTTCACATGAGATGGCCAAAGTACTGGAGTTTCAGCTTTAGCATCAGTCCTTCCAAAGAACACCCAGGACTGATCTCCTTTAGGATGGACTGGTTGGATCTCCTTGCAGTCCAAGGGACTCAAGAGGCTTCTCCAACACCACAGTTCAAATCATCAGGGAAATGCAACTCAAAATCACAGTGAGAGAGTGCTGCTTACCTGCCATAATGAGTGGCATCAAAAAGAATACAAATAACAAATGTCGGGAGGATGTAGGGAAATGATTGCAAATAGCCAAAACAATCTTGAGAAAGAAAAACAGAGCTGGAGAAATCAGGCTCCCTGACTTCAAGTTGTATTACAAGCTACACTAATCAATAAGTATACCATTGGCATGAAAATAGGAATCAATGGAGATCAGTGGGAAAGGATAGAAAGTCCACACATAAACCCAAGCACCTATGGGCATCTAAGCTATGACAAAGGAGGTTGGAGTACACTATGGAGAAAAGACAACATCTTCAATAAATGGTGCTAGGGAACTTGACAACTACATGCAAAACAATAAAACTGGAATACTTCCTAATACCATACACAAAAATAAACTCAAAATGGACTAAAGACCTAAATATAAGATGGGACACTATAAAATTCTTAGAGGAAAACATAGGCAGAGCACTCTTTGACATAAATTGCAGCAAGTTTTCCATTCACCTCCTAGAGTAATGAAAAGTAAACATAAAAATAAACAAATGGGACCTAATTAAATGTAAAAGCTTTTGTAGAGCAAAGGAAACCATCAACAAGATGAAGACGCAACTTTCAGAATGGGAGAAAATATTTGCAAATGAAGCAACTGATAAGGGATTAATCTCCAAAAGATCCAAAAATCACATGCAGCTCAATATTAAATAAACAAACAATCAATCCAATCAAAAATAGGTGGAAGACCTAAATATGCTGGTTGGAGCTGGTTTAGACGCTAAGTCGTGTCCGACTCTTGCAACCCCATGGACGATAGCCTGCCAGGCTCCACTGTTCATGGGATCCTCCAGGCAAGAATACTGGAGTGGGTTGCCATCTCCTTCTGCAGACCTAAATATA
This sequence comes from Aepyceros melampus, assembly GCA_006408695.1. Taxonomy (NCBI): domain Eukaryota; kingdom Metazoa; phylum Chordata; class Mammalia; order Artiodactyla; family Bovidae; genus Aepyceros; species Aepyceros melampus. The sequence continues at coordinate 170,407 of SJXQ01009308.1, read as the reverse complement.
CATTTCTCCAAAGAAGACATACAGATGGCCAACAGGCACATGACAAGATGCTCACTATCGTTAATTATTGTGTGTGTGCTTACTCACTCAGCCATGTCATTAATTGTTAGAGAAATGCAAATCAAAACAATAATGAGGTATCATTTCACATTGGTCGGAATGGCCATCATCAAAAAATCTACAAACAATAAATGCTCTAGAGGGTATGGAGGAAGGGACCCCTCTTCACTGTTGGTAGGAATGGAAATTGGCACAGCCACTATGGAGAACAGTATGGAGGTTTCCTAAAAAACTAAAACTACAACTACTACTATCCAGCAATCCCACTGCTGGGCATATGCCCCAGTGTTTGTTGCAGCATATTTATAATAGCCAGGACATGCAAGCAACCTAAATGTTCACCAGCAGATGTGGCACACATATACAATGGACTATTATTCAGCCACATAAAGGAACAAAACTGGGACATTTATCAAGATGTGGATGGACCTAGAGACTGTCATACAGAGTGAGTTAGAAAAACAAATATCACATATTAATACATATATATGGAATCTAGAAAAATGGTACAGATGAACCTATTTGCAAAGTGAAATAGAGGCGCAGACATAGAGGATAAATGTATGGATGCCAAATGGGGAAAGGAGAGATGGGATGACCTAGCAGACTGGGATTGAGACATATACACTACTGTGTATAAAATATAATAGGCCACTAATGAGAATCTCCAGAGAAGGACATGGCAACCCACTCCAGTGTTCTTGCCTGCAGAATCCCGTGGACAGAGCAGCCTGGTGGGCTGCTGTCCATGGGGTCGCACAGAGTCAGACACGACTGAAGCGACTCAGCAGCAGAGCAGCAGCAATGAGAATCTACTGCATAGCACAGGGAACTCTACCCACTTCTCTGTGGTGACCTAGATGAGAAGGAAATTCAGAAAAGAGGGGAAATGTGTCTTTATGTAGCTGATTCACTTTGTCATACAGCAGAAACTAACACAGCCTTGTAAAACAACTATGCGTGTGTGCTGTCAAACTCTTTGCAGCCCCAGGGACTGTAACCGGCCAGGCTCTTCTGTCTATGGAATTTCTCAGGCAAGAATATTGCGGTAGATTGCTATTTCATTCTCCAGGGGATCTTCCTGATCCATGGATCAAACCCAGCTCTCCTGCATTGGCAGGCAAATTCTTTACCACTGAGCAGAAAATAACTATACTGCAAAAAAATAAATAAGTAAGTGTCATCAAAGATGTAAAGAAAAGGGAACTCTCATACACTGTTCACTGTTGGCAGAATGTAAATTGCTACAGCCACTGTGGAAAACAGTTGGAGAGTTCTTAAAAACCTAAAAATAGAACTATCATATGACATGTATGACACATACTTCTGGGTATATATCTGAAAAAAATAAAAACACTAATTTGATAAGATCCATGCACCCCGTTCATAACAGCATTATTTACAATTGCCAAGATATGAAATCAACCTAAGTATCCATCAACAGAAGATGTGGTATAAACATACCACATGTAAAGTAGATACAGTATTTTATTACAGTGGAATACTACTTAGTAAAAAAAAAGACAATGGAGTTTTACCACTTGTAACAACATAGATGGACTTGCAGGGTGTTATGTTAAGTGAGATAAGTCAGTCAGAGAAAGACAAATACTGCATGATATCATTTATATGTGGAACCTTAAAAATATAACTAATGAATATAACAAACAAAAAAAAATAAGCAGACTCAGATGCAGAGAACAAACTAAGTGGTTACCAAGGGGGAGAGGAAAGAAGGGAGAGGTGATGAGAAATTAAGAGGTACAAACTATTAAGCATAAACTACAAGGATGTTTTGTCCAACTCAGGGAAGAGACCAGTATTTTGTAATGACTATAAACCTTTGAAAACTGTGAATCACTATGCTGTAGACTTGTATCATATTATACACAACTCGGTGGTGGTAGTGGTTTAGTGTAAATTGTGTTCAACTCTTGTGACCCCATGGACTGTAGCCCACCCCGCTGCTCCATCCATGGATTTCCCAGGCAAAAATACCAGAGTGGGTTGCCATTTCCTTCTCCAGATCTTTCCAACCCAAGGATTGAACCCAAGTCTCCTGCTTGGCAGGAGGATTCTTTACTGCTGAGCCACTTCAATATAATTAAATAAATAAACAAATTTTTTAAAGGAAGAAAAGTTCTTTCATCAAATAGCTTATTTCCCAATAGAACCAGAAAGGGGAAGCTCTGCAGCCAAGAACACCATTCCAGGAAGGTGGAGATCTGCCCTGGATTAGCAATCTCCTGGGAAGACTGTGGGTATTGCACAAGTCAAGACATACTAAGATGTCAAGAAGTAATTACTGAAAAAATGACTGGTTTTCCCAATTTGGGAAGCAGCAAGGAAACCTCCTCATTCCTATCCCAGCTCCCCATGCTAATTCCTCATTCCTCAAGTTGCATGGTACAGTGTGGGAAAGGGCTACTCAGCAAACAAGGGTGTGTAGAGATGGGTAGGGGGAACAACCAGTGAAAAGACACAGCGAGACCCTGAAAACATTGATGCCAAAAGCACCCTCAGCAATAATCACAAAGCTCAACTCCTTGCCTCCATTTTATAGATGCAAAGACCAAGGCCTGAAGAGGAGAAATGATCTAGACTCATCCTGTCTCAGTGAGACCAAGAGCTGTAACAGAAATCGATTTCAATTATCTCTAATAACTTAATTTCTCCTAAAACATCCCCCAGTAAGTGGTTATTCAGGTCTTGTATTTAGTCATTGGGCAGAGAGCTGCCACCTTTGGAAGCAGCATGGTTTATCTTTGAAGAGTGTTGATATAGGCTTAAAATTGAGCTGAAATATGCCTCTCAGTAAGTTTTGCTCCTTAAGCTCTGGGTTGCTACACAGACTGGCAAAATAATAACAGCACAATGATAATAATGTGTGTGCACATGCTCAGTTACCTAGCTGTGTCCAGCTCTGTGGGAACCCATGGACTAGCCCGCCAGGCTTCTCTGTCCATGGAACTGGATCTTCCCAACCCAGGGATCAAACCCACATCTCTTGTGTCTCCAGCACTGGCAAGTGGATTCTTTACCACTGCACCATCTGGGAAGGCCTAATGATAATAATCAATAACCTCAGATATGCACATGACACCACCCTTATGGCAGAAAGTGAAGAGGAACTAAAGAGCCTCTTGATGAAGGTGAAAGAGGAGAATGAAAAAGCTGGCTTAAAGCTCAACATTCAGAAAACAAAGATCATGGCATCTGGTCCCATCACTTCATGGGAAATAGGTAGGGAACCAGTGGAAATAGTGTCAGACTTTATTTCTTGGGTCTCCAAAATCACTGCAGATGGTGATTGCAGCCATGAAATTAAAAGACGCTTACTCCTTGGAAGGAAAGTTATGACCAACCTAGATAGCATATTGAAAAGCAGAGACATTACTTTGCCAACAAAGGTTCATCTAGTCAAGGCTATAGTTTTTCCAGTGGTCATGTATGGACGTGAGAGTTGGACTGTGAAGAAGGCTGAGTGCCGAAGAATTGATGCTTTTGAACTGTGGTGTTGGAGAAGACTCTTGAGACTGAACTGAACTGAACTGAATGATAATAATACAAGTCCACAATCCAAAAATGTGAGGGGGAAAAAAAAAATCTAAAAATGTGAGACGCAAATGTAAGATGCTGATGTGATGCATTTGGCACCAAACCTAACTTGAAAGCATAAGTGTGTGGGTGTGTAGATAAATCTCACTCAATATGAGCTGGCTTACAGAAATATCTCTGTGTTTGATTAGAGCACTGTTTCAGACCCACCAGAAAAGTGTTACATAATATAAGACATCTGGAATGGACAGTTTTGATGAAGCATATATATTATTAATATGGGTCAAGAATGGTCTGATACTGCAATTTGTTATGGTTCAGTTCAGTTCAGTTCAGTTCAGTCGCTCACTCGTGTCTGACTCTTTGCCACCCCATGAATCGCAGCACGCCAGGCCTCCCTGTCCACCACCAACTTCCGGAGTTCACTCAGACTCATGTCCATTGAGTCCGTGATGCCATTCAGCCATCTCATCCTCGGTCATCCCCTTCTCCTCCTGCCCCCAATCCCTCCCAGCATCAGGGTCTTTTCCAATGAGTCAACTCTTCGCATGAGGTGGCCAAAGCACTGGAGCTTCAGCTTCAGCATCATTCCTTCCAAAGAAATCCCAGGGTTGATCTCCTTCAGAATGGACTGGTTGGATCTCCTTGCAGTCCAAGGGACTCTCAAGAGTCTTCTCCAACACCACAGTTCAAAAGCATCAATTCTTCGGTGCTCTGCCTTCTTCACAGTCCAACTCTCACATCCATACACGACTACTGGACAAACCATAGCCTTGATTAGACGGACCTTAGTCAGCAAAGTAATGTCTCTGCTTTTGAATATACTATCTAGGTTGGTCATAACTTTTCTTCCAAGGAGTAAGCGTCTTTTAATTTCATGGCTGCAGTCACCACCTGCAGTGATTTGGGATGGTTCAGTTTAATGTTTTTCTAAAATCTGGTCCTAAGGACTTTTCACTGACAATCTGTAATCAAAAGAGGAGCTTCCACTTTTTGGCACCAGTCATGTGATGGATTCTACCCCCAAGAGTGACTCAAAAATAAATGTCTCCTCCCAAGTCTTTCCCCGGGACTCCAGACTTGTCATCCAACTGCCTCCTTGTAGTGTCTTCTCTGCTTGCGGTCTAAACTCACTTTAAAGGGTGCACATCTTGATCTGAGATGTGGAACTCCCACAGTCTTCCTTGTCTCCATGAAGAGCATCTCCACTCTTCTGATGCTCCAGGCAAGAACTTGGACCCAGATTTTTTCTCTTCTCTCTCATTCACATTCAGCTCAGTAAGAAATTATGTCTGCTCTATTTCAAAATATATCTGGAATCTGTATTTCTTGTCACTCTCCTTGCCACCACCCTATCCAATTCACCATTACTCCTCATCTAGTTTACATCAATAGTTTCCAATCTAGTCTCTCTGATTCCATCCTTCTCCTTTCAGGGTATTCTCAACATAGCAACCAGGATGATTCTTTTGAAGTTGAAATCAGAACCTGCCAACTTTCCGCAACATATCTTCTAAGACTTCCCATCTCCCAGAAGGAGAAGCCAAGTCTTACCCGAGTCCCACCCCAGAGGCCCTGTGACACTGTTCCAGTTTTCACAACCACCTTGATGCTACTTAAACACACTTGCTTCAAGGTCAGGAGCAATCTTCTATGATACCAGGCACCCACAGGGCTTCTCCTCATTCCAGGTCTTCAATCAAATGTCCACTCTCAGGAAGTTACTTTTTCTGACCACCTTATTTTAAATTACAACTAGGGTGACTCCCTAGCTCTCTTTTCTGTTTTTGTTTTTTTTTTTAAATTTGTTTTCTAAAGCACTAAGGCATCTACTATACCATAAATTCAACGTATTTTTTGTGGTCCACTGGCCATCTCCCCACACTAGACTACAAGCTTCATGAAACCAGGGATTTTTATGTGTTTTCATCACTGCTTTAGCCCATCACTTAGAACACTATCTTGCACTCAAGTACGTGAAGTCGCTCAGTCATGTCCGACTCTTTGCGACCCCATGGACTGTAGCCTACCAGGCTCCTCTGTCCATGGGATTTTCCAGGCAAGAGTACTGGAGTGGATTGCCGTTTCCTTCTCCAAGGGATCTTCCCAACCCAGGGATCAAACCCGGGACTCCCGCATCGTAGACAGACGCTTTACTGTTTGAGCCACAGGGCACTCAAGTACAGTAACTCATTATTTCTCTATAAGCTACTTACCCCTGCCTTGGAAGTGAGACTCTCCTTCTGCACTGAGAATCAAGGAGGAAGGGAGAAGCACATTGTAATAGCCAAAACAGATGTTTGTCTCACCAAAGAGGTTATACAGATAGCAATAAAGGGCATGAAAGATGTTCAGTGTTGTTAGCCATTAGGGAAATGAAAATTAAAACCAAAATGAGACAACCCTATACACTTAACATAAGAGCTAAAATTAAAAACTGTAGTAACTCTAAGTTCTGGAAAGAGGATGCAGAAAGGATGCTGGCTCTCTCACACATTGCCGTGGGAAGTAAAATGATCCAGCCACTCTGGAACAGAGTCTGGCAGTTGCCTACAAACTAAAGGCAACTGTGCCAACTGCATGACTCAGCAATTTCGCTCTTGGGCATTTACTCTAGAGAAACGAAAACACGTTCACACAAGAACCTGTACACCCATACATTCAGAGCAGCTTTATTTTGCTCTCAGAACACTAAACAGGAAATAACCCAAATGTTTAACTGGTTAAACAAACTGTGGGCCATCCATACCATGGAACTCCATTCAGCAATTAAAAGAAATGAAGTATTATTTATGTAATAATTTGGACAGAACTCAAGGAAATGATGCTGAGCAAAAAAAAAAAAAAGCCAACCTCTAAAGGATACAGACCGCATAATTCATTTATATGATGTTTGGCAAATAGCATAATTACCAAGTTGGAGAGAAATTTTGTGATTGTCAGAGGTTAAGGGACAAAGACTCTTGAGAGACCCTTGGACTGCAAGGAGATCCAACCAGTCCATTCTAAAGGAGATTAGTCCTGGGTATTCTTTGGAAGGAATGATGCTAAAGCTGAAACTCCAGTACTTTGGCCACCTCATGAGAAGAGTTGACTCATTGGAAAAAACTCTGATGCTGGGAGGGATTGGGGGCAGGAGGAGAAGGGGACGGCAGAGGATGAGATGGCTGGATGGCATCACTGACTCGATGGACGTGAGTTTGAGTGAACTCCGGAAGTTGGTGATGGAGAGGGAGGCCTGGCGTGCTGCAGTTCATGGGGTTGCAAAGAGTCGGACACGACTGAGCGACTGAACTGAACTGAACTGAAGGGAGAAAGAGGGGGAGGATGGCAGCTGTGACTATACAATGCAGCGTGCCAGATCTTTGGGTAGATATTTTTCTGTATCTTGACTGTAGTGATGGTCCCAGGAATCTATACATGTGATAAATATCACAGGACTAAACACATATACACAAAGAGTGCATATAAAGCTGGTAGAATCAGAATATCAATGTCAACTTCCTGATCATGGTATTATATTATACTCATGCAAGATGCTGTCTTTGGGGAAAGCTGAGTAAAGGGTATAAAGAATCTCTGTATTTTTTCCTCTGTTCCTGAGGACCCTCCAGGCAAGAATACTGGAGTAGGTTGCCATGCCCTCCTCCAGGGGATCTTTCCAACCCAGGTCTCCTGCATTGCAGGCAGATTCTTTACAGACTGAGGCACCAGGGAAGCGCATTTTTTCCTTACAGCTCTATGTAAATGTACCTCTACAATTATCTCAAATAGTTGTCTAATAGGTCTATGCCCTAACACTCTTATCCTCTTCCCACAGGAAGTTCCCCAGGCACAAATTCAGAATCCATTGACCCTTACTTTAAACAGAATTATAACAAGGCTGTGTGTTGTGTTCTAAGTCGCTTCAGTCGTGTCCAACTCTGCGATCCCATGGACATAGCCCACCAAACTCCTTTGTCCATGGAATTGTCCAGGCAAGAGTACTGGAGTGAAGTTGCCATTTCCTCCCACAGGGGATCTTCCTGATCCAGGGACTGAACCTGTATCTCTTACGTCTCCTGCATTGGCAAGTGGGTTCTTTACCACCAGTGCCACCTGGGAAGCCCCTAACAAGCTCATTTACCACATTTTGCAGATAATCAGATACATCAGAATGAGGAGAGTCTCCTGGAGTTCTGAAGGTCGCACAACCACGAGACTAAAACTGAGGTCTCCAGCTACCCAGCCTGGTGTTTTCAGTATTCTCCATTTTTCAAGACCTCCTTATATTGAAGATGATAATACATACCTCTTCATTTGAACCCATACACTTGCCACTTTTAAGACCGTGGCTTCATCAAGCATACCAACTGTCTAAAAAAGAACTACAAGTTTAAGTACACGTTTAAAACTCCCTCAAGATGATTTGATACTAAGTGTGATTACATGTTTAAAAGTTACAATAGCAAAGATTTAGGTTAATCTCAAGGAAAAGCTTCTTATTAGATTTGTTAAACCAAGAATAGGTAACCAAGGAACACACCCTTGGCTGAGATTCTTTGAGGATATGTTAGATGCTTATTTCAATAGGTGTTGGTTAAGATTCTATGGTGTGACAGTTACTACGTTAGAAGCAACAAGGAAGGGACATGTCTGCCATCTTAGATCTGACACTTTACTGAGCGTGATGAAACAGTCAGTCTAGTATGAAATAGTCAGTGACAGGGGAAGAATGGGAGGCTCTAAGAATATAGAGGAGCATTTCACCCCATCTTGGAGGCAGTGAGGTGCAGGGAAGGTTTCTACGTGAAGTTAAAAAAAAAAAAAATAGAGGTGTGGTGATATGAAAGGAAAGAAGTGGAAGCTTCCCAGTGGAGGAACAGCTATGCAACAGGGCTGCTAGCCCACAGCGCATGAGGGAAGCACAGCTTGGAAAATAGCAAGAGAAGAGCTGGACGTTGAGGAGAGGTGACGGTGGGCAGTCATGCAAGGTTTTTCCAAGTAGCCTGAAGGGTTCCAGCTGTGACAGAAGCAGAAGCAGCTGCTAAATGGAGGCACGAGTCAGACTGGTTCCCACCATGTGCCACAGGACACCCTAGAGCTTTCCTCTTTCTGCCACCCGTCTTTTTGTAGGGCCCTCTCTTCTTCTCCAGTATCACCCTCCCTAAGTTTCACGGTCTTGTTCCAACACCACCTCTTTCTCCAGGAAGCCTCTGCAATCTGCGCCTGGAAGGGATGACAGCCTGGGTGGAATGGGTGTGGGTGTCCGTGGACATGCAGTGTAATGGAATGGTTAGGAGTCTCTGGAACCAGCCTGCCCCGTTGCGAAGCCTGCTTCTATCACTTATTCTCTACTCTTTCATTTCCTTATCTGTCAGGTGAGAAGAGCAACATCTCTACACCAAAAAGTCATCTGAGGATGGAATAATTCATTGATACATTTCACTCACTCAGAAGAGTGACGGGCACAAAGCCAGCATTTAATCAGTGTTAGCCTTTGTTACATGTGATGGCCCCCAGGCACGCCCAGCTTGGGCTCAGTCAACTTTGGACTCACCAGAGGGTGTCCTCCCCGTATAGACAGTCACCTCTTATTACCTCATCCTCTTGCCTCAGACAAACACAGGTTGGTCAACACAAACTAAAAACACACTTTCCTTTCATAAGCAACTGTGTGAAAGAAGCTTAAAACATGATTTGGAAGAACTAGATCGTCTTCCTAGCTCCTGTGTCTGAATCCCTGGCTGACCTAGGGCAGGTGCCTTTTCATTTCGGGACATCAGTCATCCCATCTGTGCAATGGGAATAAGCTCCTAGGAGACCTGAAAAAGCAGAAGGCTTGGCAGCACTTTGCAAAGTGGTGAGGCAAACATGATTTCCATCTGCCAGTCCGCAAGCCACAGGGCACACCTCCCCATCCTCACTTTCACTTCCGGAAGACGCACACTCCCAGACTGGCACGTGGGCAGGCTTCCAGCAGCCCAGGGAACAGGTATGTTTTCATTGGCTCCACCCACTCACTTGAATTCTTTTTCTCCTCCTCCAGGGACTTTCCTGACTTCCTTCTGTAGATGAAGGAAGGAGCACATGAGCACACTGTATATAAATATGCTTGGGAAAGCTTTCTTCTTCTTCTCCTTCTTTTTTTTTTTTTCTTAAACCAAACTTGGTTTCTGTTGTAGGCGGTGCATTCCCTAGCGGGGTGGGGTGGGGCCAAGTGAGTTGTGGAAAGCGGAGGGGGGGCGGGCAAGGGGAGGAGTAGGCAGTGATTAATTCATCCACTGTGAGAGCTGGGCTTCTATTTAATGGGGGTCTCTCTGCCCAGAAGGAGTTGGAGGCAACTCTAGGAGCAGCAGGAACATGGCAGAGGGCCTGACACTGGGCTTCGGGGAAACGACCAGTGTGGAAATGCTGCCGGAGGATGGTGGCTGCAGGCCCAAGGCCAGGGCTGGCTGGCATCCAGGAGGAGCAGTGCACACTGGCCTCTGACCTGCTGCCTGCTGTCGATCCCCATCCTGGCCGCACTCACCACGTACCTGCTCGTCGGCCAGCTCCGGGCCCAAGGAGAGCCCTGTGAGCTCCAGGTAAGTGAGACTTCTCTGTGACCTGGGGGTCTGCAGACCTCTGGAGGCCACCTGGCCACTACTGCAGCTCTGGACAGGGCTCTAGGATCCATCGCGGTGCTTGCTTCCACACGCAGAGGAGAGGTAGAATGTGAGGGGTGGCGAAGTCCAAACTGGTTTTTACTCTTAACATTTCCAGGGTATGAACTGTGCCTTTGGATGTTTGTTTTGGAAAGAACTTCAAGCCACATAATTAGATATTTGGGGATATTCCTTTTCTTTAAAAAAAAAAAAAGCTAAATTATGGGGGGGAGTGCAAAACTAATACATAGTTGTCGAAAAAAGATAGAAAATACAGATAAAGGGAAAAAGATAATTATCATTACCCATAATGCATGGAGGTGACTACAACGAACATTTTGGGGTATATAACTTCATATTTTTCAATAAGATGGGTTTATTTTTGAGTCTCCTAATACATTGTGATTTTATTTATCGTTAGTAAATTCACAGCAGCATGATGGCATAGATGGTTGTAGCATATTGCTGTATATGTATGTGTTATAATGTATTTAATCAACCCCCTTTCTTGGGTTTGGAAATATTCTTTATCAAAGCTCCAAAGAGAACCTCCTTCCTGATTATTTATCTCTCTGGTCTTGGTCTGGGGGGAGTGTCAGGGAGCTTAGTCAGAGGATACTGGGTCTAGAAAAGCAATGATGCCGTGGTTGGAGAGTGCTGACAGGTGATGGGGGAGAACAGTTCCAGACTAGGAACTCCAGAAACCTCAAAGCCTGAAGAGGGTGTCACTCAAGCAACACCCTTAAAAAAAAAAAAAAAACCTCTCCTGCATAATCTGTGATAAGTTATTTAACTTCAGTCCAAAGTATTAAATTCCAGAGAGGAAAACAGTTCTTCAGTTGGTTTAACTGGAAACCTGTTCTCTAAACACTGCTGATGACTTGAAAGCAGAGACACGCTGAACCAGTCGTGGTGAGCGTAACTCTCACCAACCATCAGGGTCAACAGAGATTGGGACCCTAAGATTGACACTGGCTGAGATTCAGACACCAGCATCCATGGCCACACGCCACCATTCAGGAAATGTAGAACAGGCAGACGACCAGAATTGCTGCTCATAATTACAGGAGAACAGGAGGGCATGGGGGTCTGGGCTGTGACCCCTAGACCACCGTGGAGCTGGTTCCTACAAAGTCAAACTGTAAAGTCCAGTCAACATTCTGGACTCTACCCCTCTTTAGCCAGAAAGAGTCGGGTGCTCTTGAATGAGGCACTAAGTGCTTTCCACCCTGAGCTCTCCTTGGTTCTGATGCAAAACCCTGTCTCTGCCCCAAACGACTGCCCAAGGGGTGTTGATCTAAAAGTCCATTGGGTAGGATGCTGTGGTCCCACGGGGGCAGTGATGTAGCCAGTTGGGAAGAGAGTTGAGCCATAAGCTAGCACTAGGCAGGAAGCCCTGTGAGTGGAGGAACCACGTGCCTGCCCTGTTGTAGGCACTCAAGAGATGCAGAAGTTAATACTCCATTCTGTCATTGCTAAATCAATCTCCCTGGAGAGTGGACATGCGGGGACTTTTGGAGCTGTGGTTTGGTCAGGCTATACAACTTCTTGGTCAGAAGAAAGAGAAAGGGAAATGAGGTTAAGGCTGGGGAGGATGCAGGAACTGGAGTCCTGAAAAGAAACGCCAGCCCTGTTCAAAGAAGAGACTTAAATAAGAATGTTTCAAGAATTTAAAAGAGGTTCAAAGAAAGGTCAATTTGCTAAAACGCAGACGGATTAATGGGAACCACAGGGCTGGCAGCATCCTGGTGCTACCAACGGTATAGAGCTAGTCACCGCCTCTTGACTTGAAGGGGCAAACAGAGGGAGGCGCTTTAAAAGAACCCAAGGAGATCTAACTTGCCGGAGAGGGCTGCCTGGAGGGGCAACAGGGAGGCAACAGAAAGCGGGCAAGGGAAACTCTGAAGTGTCTGGCCCCAGCCTCTCATCCCATTGGGCAGAACTCAGCTGGAAGCTGGGTTCAAAAGAGCCAGCGAGGCAGCCTGCCAGGAGGGCAGACTCGCCAGGCACAGGACAGAGAGTGGACCCAGAGAGGCTAGCAGACAGAGGGGACAGAAAACAGTGGGATTCAAGAAGGAAAATCAGTTTACCAGGACAGCTTGGGTAGACATCGCAATGAAATGTCAGGGTTCTTAGCTGCCCGATTTTGAAGCCCAGCTCAGTAGCTTCCAGTTGTGTGCATAAGCATGAGGCTTCTCTGTGTGTGTGTTTGCCTGTTTCTCTTTCTGCCAAAAAGGATTCTAATACCTGTGCTCTGACAGCACTAATGAAGCACGTGCAGGTGCAGTTTACATGCTGGAAACATGGGGAGAGCCGCAGGAATACGTTCAGAGGACTTGCCGGCACCGGCTGTCACGCAGAGTCCATCCAAACTCCCTGTAATTGGAGTGACAGCTGTGGTCGCTGATTGGCTTTCTCCAGAGGAAAAGCCAACTTCTAATTTCTCTATGATAGAAGGTAGTTTTGCAACTCAGAGCAAAGTGCCCACCTAAATTAGGTACCTGCCTTTGCACTGTAACTGGGAGGTGGGGGCATTATCTTTCCTGATGTTCACATTTCAGAGAGCTGCTTCCAGGTCCAGGGAGAGGGTGGCGAGAAGAGACCTATGTGGTCTTTGAAAGAGTTTCTATACATTTCAAAGCAGAGAGAAAGCACTTATGAGTTTTCTAACATAAATGCTCAAAGAAAGAGGAAGGGAAAGAAATTTCCCCTATTTTGCACAGGGGGAACCAAGCTTCTTATTTTTCATTTGCACTTGTCCTTATGACCTAGATGCCACAGTTAGCAAGACCTAGACCCACATCTCAAGCCCAGATCTGCCTCTCTCAGAGCCTGAAACATTCCACAAGCCCTGCAGATACAAAGCCCCACTGTATCTGCCTGAGGGGGCTGCCCCAGATGCACCTAGGCGCAAATCACCACCTTCCCCACCCTCCCCTCCACGGGCTTCCCTTCTGTGTCCCCGCCGGCGCCTCCTCCTCCTCTTTACCACTCCCACCCAGCCCCAAAACCACCATCTTCTGCCAACAGCCTTCAATGAGATCCACGGAATCTGAGCTTGTTTAAGGAATGATTTTTCAGGCCCAGGCAAATCAATGCTAACAGAAGAAAAATTAAGAGAGGAGGGTCACCCAGACCTTCAAATACATTCACAGGCCTGAAGAGCCAGCTGAGCAGCAGAGGATAAACTGATGATAACACATTAAAGACAATAATGATGACATGCTATGAGCTCGCATCTACACGTGTAGCAAGAGCTCACAAACATGATCCCACTGGATGTTCATCCCAACCTAGAGAGGCAGTGAGAGAGGGAACAGAGGCATTTGGCAGACGGGGAACTTGGAGCGAGAGCATCAGTGGAGCACCCAAGGTCGCAGGCTAGGGGGATGGAGCAAAGCCTCAGAGTTGACAAAGCCAGGGTACCTTGGTTTCTTTGTTACCTCCCCTTCTCCACCACCCCATCCACAATCAAGCTTTCAGCCAACAAAAGCACTTTTCACTTGCCCCTTTGCATGGATGAAAGAGGGGATCACCCTCGTGTCCTGGGGAGTTGAGGAGCATAGGGAATAGGAGAACTCTGCAAAATGAGAGATCCTGTAAAGAGGGGCCTGACCCTGACTCTCCCCATGGGAGCCGCAGTGATTCTTGGGAACCTCTTCACTGCACTGCACCCTGGCCCCACCGCGGCGGCTTCATCTTTCCCCCCCTCACCCTTCTTTCCTGCCTCTGGCTCCTCAGCCCCTCTGGCTCCCTGAGGTCCCCTCAGGGCTCCAGTGCTCTTGCGCTCGAGGTCCTCACCTGGCCTCTTCCCCCTGTGAGGGTTGCGCTGAGAGACCTCCTCATTCCACCCATGGAACAACTGTAGGAGGCCAGCATCCCTAAGGATTTTTCTATCTACCACAGAAGAGAGCTGAGGCTTGAGAAGAGGAGGTTCAAAGGGGCTTGAAAGGAAGAGAGTGAGCAACGCGCAGAAGCTCCCCAGTTTCCGTTTTCCCATCGTTTCCCACCCCACAGAAGAGCCCTGAGGATCCTAAGGAAACTCCATAAGCCCTCGAAAGCACTTGGCAATCTAGGCACTGTTGGGTGTTTGTCCCTTTCTTTCTCTTAGTAGAAGAGAGATTTATAGAAATTAAAAGACGGAAATGCCCTTAGTCCAAGGGTCAACAGCTATGACCCATGCGCCAGGTCTCGCCCACTGTGTGTGGTGGAGACACAGCCACACCCATGTGCTCACACAGTGAACACGTTCACACTGGACACAACACACTGGACATTTTCATACAAAGAGCAGAGTTAAGTATTGGTGACAGGCCCTGTGGTCTGCAGTTAATATTTACTATGTGGCCCTTTCCAGGAAGTGTTTGCTGACTCTTGATCTAATCGAATGTTCTCATTTTACAGTTCAGGAAACCAAGAATCAGAGAAGGGAAGGAAAAGTCCAGGGTCACAGAGCAGGTCAGGGGCAGGCCTAGAATTAGATCCTATGTCTGTGTTTGCTTGGCTTCACTCTAACAGAAAACAGGACCAATTCCTTTCTTGCTGGGTCCCTAGACTAGACTTTAAAAAAGCAACAGCAACTTGTGAGTAGTCTTCCAGGTTTTTCTTAGCAGCAACAAAAATGGTCACCAACACTGTTAAAAAAAGAAAATACTTTAAACGAGACTCTTCCTTCAGGAAATGTGTTAGGAAAGATTCAATGTGACATATTAATCCAGTAAGTTGAAGAGAAGAAATAAAAATGAAATTTGAGAAGGTTGGGCTAGTTGCCTTTAGATGAAGTGATCATAAATATAACATCCATTAAAAATATCATGGTCCTTTCATGCATTGGGAAGCTAAAATGAAGCATCTCTGTATGAAAGGGTGGGAATTTCTTAAAGATGTATGTTAGGTAAAAAAACTGAAGTACATAACACATATAGAATGTGAAATACTTCATTTTCTGAAAAAAAAATGTATATTAATATATATGAATGTGTCTATAAATGCTTAGACTACCTCAAGGAAGATGATCAAATAGACTGATAACTCTGTTAGTATCCAAGTGGGGAAACTGGGTGGCTGGGTAACAAAGGAAATAGGGAGATATTTTTGAACCCATAACATTTTGGACAAAATATATTTGTTACCTATACAGGAAAAAAAAAAAAAAGAGAGAGACACAGTGAAGCATTTGAGACTCTTGAAGCCTGCTAGATAGATTTGCATTGTGGAAAAACCATGAGTCAAAAATTCAAACCCAATGTGAATTCTGGCTTAGCCACTTCTTAGCCATGTTACCTAACCTTCCCAGGCCTCAGCTTTTTAATGTATGAAATAGGGATAATTAGAAATAAAACAACTTAAAGTATCTGGCAGGGTGTGGAGTATTAGCAGTTGTAGCAGCTAGGCCCTGGGAATTTCCCTGCTCATGGAAATTACGTCAAAGAGGACGATTTCAGCAGCCTTCCTGGAATCTGCCATCAGCAGTCCAGAGAGCAGGTTCTGGCACTGGAAGGCTTTCCTTGTCTCTGATATTTGTGAGCTGTCTCCGTACCTCCTTCGTCATGCTGGTCTTGCCCCCTTCACCCACACTCCAATCCATCTTCTCTCAGCTGCTGTTGAACACGGCCTGGGAGTTCTTTTGGTCTTTAGTGGTGGTCTACGTCCCCAACTCTGGCCCACAGGTACCCGGAGCCTAGGCCTTCATCTTCCCACCAGCACAGAGTCTGCGCTCCAGGCACAGCTGAATGCACCGCACTGGCTCAGCCCGAACCCGGCACAGATCCGCAGGTCGGGCCCTCAGCGCTGTGTGATGAAGAGTCAGGAATACCCCCAGAGGCACAGCTTCCCAGGGCTGCACCACCGTCAGTTTCGGTCCTTCCCTCCAGGTCCTACTTCTAGAATCATCTGCATGCACTCTCCTCACCTCTCCTCGGTCCCCTCCAATCTCAGTTCAGCCCTTCCTGAAAATCCCTGCAAGGCTCCTGGTTCTTGTTCCCTGCACCCCTCTTTCTCCTACACATGGCCCCTGAGACGTCCTGGTTTTGCTCCAGATCAGCGGGACCCAACAGTGAGGCCAGCTCAGGCTTCAGCATGGTACACACTACAGGGAAAGCCACGGCCCTTCCAGGCCACAGCTGTGACCTTATTATAATTTATGGGCTTCCCTGGAGACTCAATGGCAAAGAACCCGCCTGCAATGTGGGAAACCTAGGTTCAATCCCTGGGCTGGGGAGATCCCATGGAGGAAAGCATGGTAACCCACTCTAGTCTTCTTGTCTGGAGAATCCCCATGGACAGAGGTACCTGGTAGGCTACAGTCCTTGGGGTCACAAAGAGTTGGACATGACTGAGCGACTAAGCACATTATAATTTATGATATACTAGACTCCATTCTAAGCTTTTCCATATTCAGAGTTTTGAGACAAGCACATGAGGCCACACCTATGAAGTTCATAATGTGGGATCCAGTATGTAACACGTGCAATGAATGTTTACTGTTGATGTTCAGTGCATCATCTCAGTTAACCCTTGAAATCACACCATGAAGAAAGTACTCTGTTTTAGAGAAGATGAATCTGAGGCTTAGAAAATCTAAACCACACACAGAGCGATATTGGGATCAGAACCCCCGTGCATGTTCGTTCCTCTTAACCGTGATGCTAATCTGCCTTTGAGTATAAAGCCAGCAAATTGTTCACTTGCTGGGGATAGTCAGAGAGGATTTAACAATGATAGCCTAGAAAATACCTTTCACATAATAAGTGCTCAAAAATGTGACTTCCCTTTCTCCTCTGGGGACACCTAGCAGTCCCTAGCGTACAGAAGGCACTCATAAGTGTTTCCTGGATGGAGAGAAGAATGGAAGAATGCACAAGGTACCTGACCTCCCTAAGCCTTAAACTCCCCATCTATAAAACAGAGAGAGTAACACATTTTCTTCCTAGTATTGCGTTGAGACTTCTGCACGATGTCCAAAAGTTATTGCCATATGGTAGATGCTCCACAGACATCATTTCTCTGCTGAGGCCACCTTCAAGTGTTTTATTTCACTGAAGCTGTGTCCTCTGTTGGATGTTAAGGATTAAGCCCCTTTGCTTGTCTAGAGGAAACACAGTTGAGAGAAGTGCTTTTTGTAAACTGCAGAACCCTGAGCACTCAGTGGCTGCCTCTGCTGTAGCCTCAGGGAGTCTGGGCACAACTGGAGGAGAAGCCCAGCCCACTCTCCAGGTCAAACCAGAGGCAAAGTGCAGAGAATCCAGAGGAGGTGAGAGTGAGCTGCAGAAATGAAAGGAAGGGAGCGCAACTGAGCAGGTATGTGAATTGCACACTTCCGCTGGAGCTCCTGGCTACTGACTCCATAATCCATCCATTCCCTCTTTAAAATAAACACACATCACTCAAGGCCAGCGTCCTCTTCCAACAGAGCACAGGCAGCCCTGCGGCAGCAGCACCGTGGCTCTCAGAGGTCATCCCCCAGCCTGGTGTCCTTAACGAGACCCCACAGCTGAAAGCAGCAACAAGCTTGGGGTTTGAATGGGTGAGGCTATATCCCAATCCTTCAACTCCTGTAGACTCTGCAAGGGCAAGAGTCTAGAAGCAAACTGTGGACTAAGGAGGCCTCTCCTGTTGGGAGAAAGAGAGAGCCATCCAGAGCATCAAAAGGATCCAAAAGTGCCACTAGTCATAAAGAGACCCAAGGGTGGCTTCTGTTTACCACTGCAGTGGTGGGGATGAAGGGAAGGTGTGTGGAACTGCTGTAGCCACATGTGCTGGGAAACACTCACTCAGAAGGACAATGCAGATAGTGGAATGCAGTTTATTACACCGGCGGGCCCAAGGCAGAGTCTCCTCTTACCCAAGGACCCTGACCAGTTTTTGTGAAAACCTTATATACCCTAAGTGTACATGCCGAAACCCAGCTCCCCAAATTCCCTGAAACTAGTCTGAACAAAGGAAAAATAAAGATACAATCAAAGTTAACCCGTGATTCATATGCTTAAGCCTGAGTACTGGAGTGGGTTGCCATTGCCTTCTCCAGATAGTTAACAGTGGACAATTATCAATAGGCTTGTGGTCATATCCCAATAAGCATAATAGAATGTATGATTCTATTCAGTTGCACAGATAATTAGGGTATTCTTTTAGGCTATGGAGAGCCCTGGGGCTCTTCCTTCTGAGGGCCTGGTTTTCCAGTTGGTATGTCGTTTCCATAGATACTGGGCATATAGCTCAAAGTCCATTAGTCTGGCCCAAGATGGAGTCCTGCTTTCAAGATAGAGCCTGTTCTGTTTCCTCCTTCAGAACCAACAACACATACCATAAGGACTGACTGAGCCCAAGCAAAGAAGGAAGATGAACCGGCTTTCTACTCTATGCACATGGTCTTTCTTAGCCATCACAACAGTCTTGGGAGGAAAGAATCCGTTTGCTTTTATTGATGAGATTATCTCATTGAGGTTATCACGTGTATGTGCTCAGTCACGTCCAACTCTCTGCGACCCCATGGACTGTAGCCCATCAGGCTCCTCTGTCCGTGGGATTCTCCAGGCAAGAATACTGAGATGGGCTGCCAGTTCCTCCTCCAGGGGAATCTCCCTGATTCAGGGACTGAACCCGCGTCTCCAGCATCTCCTGCATTGCAGGCGCATTCTTTACCACTGTGACCACTAGGAAATAATAAAGTTGAGATTTCCACCTTTTGTTGGGCTGCAAACACCACATTCTTTGCCTTGCACCACCTGGAGTGTTCCATGTAAAGCTCCATCCAGCGTACCTTGGACATCCAGCGTACCTTGGAGGAGGATGAAATGAAATGGCTTTGGCATCAAATATTTCTGGGTTGGGTATATCCTTGTGCAAGTACCAACAGGAAATTGCAAAAGGAAAAGGCAAGGCATCAAGCATCTGTGTATTTCTCCTAGAAGTGCTGGGAGAATGTTATGGGTCATAAAGCATTTATGTCTTTGCAATTATGGTATTTATGATGGTAAGAAATAGATGTCTCTTCCTGTTTATGAATTACTGTGGGGTGAGTACAGACTACGGGAGAAAGGATAAGTGGATCATTAGTTAAAATATGTTTAAGGGATTTTTCTGGGGAAATGCCAATAAGAGAATCTCAAAGACCATATCACTTCAGGCTCATCCATCATGTAGTCAGCTAATGCTTATGGGGCTCCTGACATGTGCCAGTCTGTACTTGGTCTAAAGGTTCAGATCCCTCACCCTCTTTGTCTTTGGCTTATAAAGACGATAAACAGGTGATAACCTCTCCTGAGAGCAACTGGAGTACTAGATGAGGCAAGCACAAAAGCACTAATAGTACCTGGCACCAAGGAGCCCTCAACTAGACTACAGTCTCCTCCTTCCCTCCATCCTTCGTTTCTCCTTGTTGGAGGTATTACAGAATTTCCAAAATGTCTGAAGTAATAGGTCACGGTGAGTTTGAGTTGCTGCTGCTGCTAAGCTACTTCAGTCATGTCTGACTTTGTGTGAACCTATGAACTGCACCCTGCCAGGTTCCTCTGTCCATGGGGTTTTCCAGGCAAGAATACTGGAGTTGGGTACCATTTCCTTCTCCAGAGGATCTTCCCAATCCAGGGATCAACTGGGCCTCTCGTGTCTTAGCTGCATTGACAGGCAGGTTCTTTACCACTCAGTTTCCCAGTGGCGCAGCAGTAAACAGTCTGCCTGCCAATGCAGGCAAGACACAAGAGACGCTGGTTCAATCTGCGGGTTGGGAAGATCCCCTGGAGGAGGACAAGGCAACCCACTCCAGTATTCTTGGCTGGAAAACCCATGGACAGAGGAGCCTGGCAGGCTACCATCCGCAGAATCGCAGAGTGGATCCTGACTGAGCATGCACACGCTATGCACACACTATGGAATCTGTATACACACGGCCTCCTCAAAAAAAAAAGGGGGGGGGGATCAAATGCAAGTGAAAATTCCCTGATCTATAAGAAATATCTTCCCTGGTGACTCAGATGGTAAAGAATCTTCATGCAATGCAGGAGACCCAGGATCAATCCCTGGGCTGGAAGATCCCCTGGTTGGGAAGATCCCCTGGAGGAAGAAATGGCAACTCACTCTAGTATTCTTTCCTGGAAAATTCCATAGACAGAGGAGCCTGGCGGGCTATGGTCCATGGGTTCCCAGAGAATTGCAAGTGATTGCGCAACTAATACTTTCAATTCTACTTTTATTAACTAACTTCATAAGAACTAAAGGGGGAAAAGCATGAGTTTGCTTTGCTTGGGCTAATAAAATACCAAAGTAGCAAGCGTCCTACTCACCCATGAACATATATACTGGTGTGCAGACACATTTGCATCTTCTGATTCTGATCCTGGCCAGCTTCCACAACTTTCAACAAGTATTTCTAGAGCTGTGACTAAGCAGAGAGCAGAGCCTGATGAACACAACCTCTGGAGGCCTCTGTACTAAACGATTATGGTTATCCACTTCCACCTAATCATTTTGTTTTTTTTTTTTTTTTAGATTTAAACAAAATCTCAAAACTTTGCATTTAGAATACGTGCAAAGTTTTGGATTTCTTTTTTTTTATATACAAATTTATTTATTTTAATTGGAGGCTAATTGCCTTACAATACTGTATTGGTTTTGCCATACATCCAGTTGTAAAATTCTGGCTAAAGTCCGTCTTCTGCTGTCTCTTCTGTCTGTCATTCTGGTGCCTGAGCATCAGTTGGACAATCCAGTGGGAGAGCCAGGCACTGTCTGAGGGGCTAGGAATGTGGGGGTGAGCAGGCCAGACCAGGGCCTGCTGGACAGACAAAGCAATAAGCCACAAATAAGCAACAACCCTTGAGGGAGTGATAAATGCTCCTAAGCGGAAATAAAACTTGGATCCTTGTTCTCAGCCAGTGATTTGAGAAAGCATTTAATGGGAAATAGATAAATTATATTTCTCAGGGGTGCTCTTATATTCAGATTTGTGAGCTAATGTTGCAGTAACCAGGATTTCTCAGGAGCCATCATCTCCTTGGTACCCCAGAATAACCGAAAGTGATAAACAGCAGTCAGGGTTGGAAGACAGTTACCACTTACTGACATTTTCTCTAAGCAACCACCTTGAGAGCAATAGGCATTGAGCCAGGGCACATGCATAAACGTTGCCTCGAAAACTTTCTGTTTCATCCTCTCAAATCTCCTGTTTATTCATTCCTGCTTCTCATCACAGTCATCTTCCTTCCATGATAGAGTGATTATTAAGAGAAAAAGTGGACTTTCCTGGTGTTATTGTGCATAAGAATCCTCCTGCCAATGCGAGGGACACGAGTTCAATCCCTGATGCAGGAGGACTCCACATGTCATGAAGCAACTAGGTCCATGGGCCACAACCACTGAGCATGTGCTCTAGAGCCCATGAGTCGCAACGACTGAGCCTGCGTGCCCTCGAGCCTGCGTGCCCTAGAGCCTGTGCTCCTCAGCAAGAGAAGCCACCGCAATGAGAAGTGCATGCACCACAACACAGAGAAGCCCCTGCTTGCCACAACCAGAGAAAGCCTGCGTGCAGCAACGAAGACTCAGTACAACCAAAAATAAAAATAGATAAAGCATTTCTTAAAGAAATAGCAATGGAAGGCTTTAGATGCTGTTCTTGGAAAAAGAGTCCCAGCTGACCTTCTTCTTGGAGACTCTTGGAATGCTTTGTTCTCCAAACCTGCCAACTGGCAGGCACTATCACAGCCTCTAGATGTTTGGTAGCATGCTGGGTGGGCCACTTCAAACCCACACACATCCATCCATATATGAAAATAAAATGTGTGCCCAAGTTACAGAAATCCAGCAGAGCAAATAGGGAAATGTGTTCACTCCCAAATTCTTGCTAAAGACAATCGGACTCTGAGCCATGAGAAATGCTCCAGACTCTTAGCTGAAAGTCTGCTTGGACAAAAATAAGTAAGATGTTCACAAAGATCTCTCAGCAAAGAACTAAATGAAGTAGAAGGCCAACCAGGGAAGGTACCGTTTCCTACACCAAGGGATGCAACCAGGCTACCCAGTTCTCTCTGAAAACTCACCTTCAGTTTTCTACCTTGCCAAAGGATCAAGTCCTTTTCAGCTCTGTCAATAAAAAGTAAGGAAACAAGCTACAGAGTAAGCTCATTTCTAGGCTGCTTCCCTGCCTACCAAGCTCATCCAAGTTATTCATGCTGGATAAGTCATCATGTTGACTGGGTTTAAGTGTTCAAAGACGATTGTGCTCATGGAGCTATGCTAAAAGCATATAATGTGTCCATTTGGCAGCAGAAACCCCAGTTTCCCAACTGCTCCTGTGCTCTGTTGAGCCTCTTCACTCTTGCACCAGCTTCTGGCCTTGTCTAAAATGGTCATTATCTTTATTACATGGCTAATACCTGTAAGACTCAGTTCAAAGGTAATTCCCCCTGATTCCCCCACTTCTGGGCCAAGTTCCTGTTTTCCAGACTCTATGTTTCCCCCACTGCTACACCGCACGGAACCTCTAGCACTTATCCATCCACCTCAGCAGATGAGGAACTTGCCCAGAAGTTAGAAGGAATAATGGCTGAGGACTTAGGATTCTGGAGTCAGCTGGCCTGGGCTAAAGCCCTGCTCCTCCACTTTCCAGGTATAAGACACTGGGCAAGTTTCTTAGTGTCCCTAGGCCTAATTTTCAATATGAGGATATAAAGAGCATTCACTGCAGAGACTCACTGCCAGGATGAAGGAGGTAACGCACATGAAGGGCTTAGCACAGCACAGTGCCGCTACTCAGGGAATAAATAAGGCTGCATTTCCTGCCTTTTTCAGGCCTCTTGAATCATTCACTTAGTTGCCTCTCATGACTGGAGTAGAGAGAACCTGCTGCTTCTCTTGCTCAGTCGCTTCAGTCGTGTCTGACTCTTTGTGACCCCGGGGACTGTAGCCCACCAGGCTCCTCTGTCCATGAGATTCTCCAGGCAAGAATAGTGGAGTGGGTTTCCATGCTCTCCTCCAAGGGATCTTCCTGATGCAAGGATCAAACCTGTGTCTCAAGTGTCTCCTGCACTGCAGGCGGATTCTTTACCGCTGAGCCACCAGGGAAGCCAAAGAGAACATGGAAGGGGATAAACAGTGGAAACAAGGCTGGGGTGGGAGCTGGGACTTTAATTCCAACATAAGCATTTAGCACAGTGTCTGAAAGGTTATAGGGGGCACTGAAGGTTTAGGAACAGAGTTGTGTCTCAGAGTGATGCTTTAGAAAAAGCCCTTTGAAGGCAGCGTAAGAGATGGGTTCAAGAAAAGAAGGAACCAAGTGGAGGAAGACCTGTTAGGAGGCTGTGGGAAGGATCCAGGAGAGCAGCGTGCTGAAACCTGGAGTAGAGGCATGAATGACAAAATTTTCAAAATAAAAATAATACTTGGGTTTGTGTAAGAAGAAAGAAGCCAGCAAATTTCAGGCTTGGTAACTGAAGAGAAGCAGTAGCGGCGCCATCAACACAACCGGGAAGTGGAGAAAAGGGCACTGGGAAGGGGAAAAAATCATTAGGCAATTCGGGTGGGGGGGCTTCTAGAAGAAGTTAGGCAACGTATCTTGGGAGTGACACAAGCCTGGTGGCCTGGGCTCTAACAAGATCACTGTTATCACAGAACTGCTCCGACCTACACCCACCAACAGCCCAGTTACATCCATAAGACCACATGTGCACATGCAGAGAATCCACACCCACAACATGTATAGACACACAGATGCAAAAACACACTGACTTACACCCTCTCCCACTGATAAAACTGTCTTCTCCCTTACTCACACAGTTTCTCGTTCACAAGCACACACACACATACACACATGAATTTAAAAATGTAAAATTAACCAAGTGCTCATGGTGACACTATGATCAGTGGTCACGTGGACTATGTAGTTACAAGAACCAAATCAGAAGACTCTGAGTGGAGTTAAAATTGTAGCAGAGAAGAGAACATTGGATAATTTAAGACAGTGATCTTATTCCTAAACTAAGAACTTAGTTTTGCTCCTGAGTTTGCCTGCAGGTCTTATGAGTGGTGGTTCTTCATCTCCTGGGCCTTCTCCACACTGACTAATACACTTTCTTCATCTCTGACCCAGGGGTTATCTGTTGCTGGGGATGTTATTATTCCCTTTTTCAAATGAAAATGCCAAAGCTCGGAGTAGAAGTATCTTGCTCAAGATTATACTGTTAATAAATCGTAGAACCAGGATTCAAATCCAGTCTGTCTACCCCCGAAAGCAGTTACTCTTTAACTCCCCTTTGGTGTCTGAAATGGCTCACAAACTAGGGTTGCAAGAATGGAAAATTCTTCATATATTACAAATCAATAAGGCAGAATTATGGAGGGTGATGATGAGAGAATATAGTCATTTCTTTTTCAGTCTCATTTTTTGCAACAGTTCCAATTTTTAAATTGTGCTGAAGAAAAGAAAATAAAGCAACTGTGGCTATTTGTTCAAATAACAGAAGCAACGATAAGATGTCAGAGTGCCCTAGAATGGAGCAGGAAAAGCTCTCAGGACAAAATTTTAAAGCTGAGCTTCAGAGACAAGCCTAGGAGACAGAAAGGTCGTTGGGGTGCTGGAAGAGGAAAGGAGAGTGCTTGGGTGCAAGACTTCCATCAACTCAATATTCCCAAGCCCATCTCCCTTATCTCTGAGGACCAAGGCTGGGTAATAGCAGCATCTTAACTGTGCTCATGATATGGGCAGTGGGTCAAAAGGACCACAGCTGACCTGAACCATGTCTTTCTTTCCCAACAGACTCCAAAAGAAAAGGAGATTGGACCTTCACATCAGCGAGCTTGTAAGTGTGTTTATATATTATGCCATTTCTTGTGGGGTGCAAGAACGTTTCTTGCAGTTCTGGTATGTGGGAAGTTCAGATGCAGACTCAGAGGAAAAGTGAGGCTCCTCCTCAGTCACTAGGAAGGCAGAAAGGTGCCATGGCCAAGTGTATGGCCTGTGGAGTTGACAGTCTTTAAACAAATAATTTCACCTTCCTCAGTCTCAGTTTACTCACCTATAAAAATGGTGATAATAGCACCAACCTCCCAAGGTTAGTGTGGATTAACTTAACTCCTAGAAAGGTATTTTTGCAATACCTAGTACATCAAATGTATGCAATAATTTTTCTTTTTATCATCAATAACTCATCTTTATTACTATAGTTAGAACACAGTTATCCAATATAATTATCTCTGAGAACTGACAGGGAAATAGAGGTCCAGAGAGGGAAGGGGATTTGCCAAGGTCACATAACTACAGAGCAGTCCCCAGCTAGTTCTGTTAGCACATTCAGATGACTCAGAGAATACAGTTGAAGGGACAATGAAGAAGGCCAATCAGCTCCCACAGAACAGACAGAAGCAAAGGAAAGGCGAGATGAGCTTTGCTGAACACCAACCATGTGCCAGGAGTCATGTTGAGCACTCATCATCCATGGTAGGAATTGATGTGCCCATCTTCGATATGAGAAAATAGTTTCAGGTTGGATAACTTGGCCAAAGTCATGCGGTCAAGATTCATTTGTGTTCAAGGTTATTTCTTCTGAGGCTGCCCTGTCCCTGGGTTGGGGGGAACCCTGAACCAAGCTGGAGGAGAAGAATGCTTCTCTCCGGTTGCAGGCACCATGCAACTCCCCAAATGGTGTCTTCACTCCAGTCACCCTCCCACTCATACAAGCATGTTTCTCCTTTCCTTACAGACGCACCTCCTGGAGCTGACAGGGAGAAACCAAGGGCACACCTGACAGGTACTATCTTCTGAGTGTGCTTTCGAAGAGGCTACGGGCCACGGACCTGAGGTTTCTTTCAGTGTTTGCCAAAACTCAAGTGTGTAGCTTAAAAACAGAAACCACACCTCTTGGTAACAAGACTCCTCTCAGTCAAGGGTTTTCAGATTTCTTCCTCCCTTGAAGGGTCCAA
This sequence comes from Aepyceros melampus, assembly GCA_006408695.1. Classification (NCBI taxonomy): domain Eukaryota; kingdom Metazoa; phylum Chordata; class Mammalia; order Artiodactyla; family Bovidae; genus Aepyceros; species Aepyceros melampus. The sequence goes on along the minus strand of SJXQ01009308.1, from coordinate 144,251 downwards.
AGCCCCTCTGTTTCTTGGGCATTTTCTTTCAGATTCTATCAGCTCTCCTCCTTCTCTATCATTTCTCCCCTCATTCTCAAACTTGGTCATTCAGAAATGACTTTCCTCAGATTCAGAGAGTCACATAATTATAAATCTAGTCAAAGATGAATGCTCCCCTGAGTTGCCAATTTATTGAGTCCATCTGTACTCTATTCAAGATGAAGTTATTGGACATTTACATTCAGCTAGGTATTTCTAAAGAATTTCATTTGTGAAAAGATTAAGAGCAATCTCTTAACATCACCAGTTAGTAAGATTCCCAAGTTTAGTGTTGACATTCCTGACACCTTGTGTCTGGAGTCACACATACTTCTAAGACTCCAGAGTCTAAAGCAAGACAGTGCAGAAGGATGTATTAAAAACTCACTGAAATACTAGAGCGTTAAAAGAAGCATATTCTTCTGACCTATAACAAAGTCTGCAACCCACAAAGGGATATCCCTGTAGCCCACATTTGCCTTAATGTTTGACCAAGTGGGAACTGTGGTGAGTCCTAAGTGAGGATGAGGGCCAGGGAGATGTCAGTTGCTATCACTCACCACTTACCTATGAAAATGGGAGATACTGAATAGGCTTGGCAGGAAAATCCTAGAAATCAAGTATGGAGATGCCACTCCTTTTCCTATTGAATGGGGGGGAATGGAAATTGGGATAGGAATCTATCCCAGGTTTACTGAGCTTTTAATATGTCTCAAGCACTGCTGTTTTCCCTGGTGGCTTATGTAGTAACAAATCTGCCTGCAATGCAGGAGACTCAGGTTTGATCTCTGGGTCAGGAAGATTGCCTGGAGAAGTGAATGGCAACCCACTCTAGTATTCTTGTGTGCAGAATTCCATGAACAGAGGAGCCGGGCAAGCTACAGTCCATGGAGTCTCAGAGAGTCAGACACAACTGAGCGACTAACACTTTCAAAAACTAAACACTATGGTAGACATTCTACATTCATGATCTCTTTCAAGCTGTGTATCAGCCCAATAAGATGGGGAAACGGAGGCTCAGACAACTAAATTCACTTTCCCAAGTCACAGGATGAGGAAGAGTTGAGATTTGAGACTGACTCCAACTATTTCCACTACAACATACTGGCTGCTCAAAGTCCTGCTTGCTGCTGTGTTGACCTTGCTAATTGCACACCAATTTGACAGAACTAACTTTGTCTAGAAAATATATGCTTTTGCTTCTAATCATCTGAAATTAAGTTTTTTTTTTTCTAATTTTTGACTGCACTGGCATACGGGATCTTAATTCACTGACCAGGAATGGAACCTGTGTCCCCTGAAGTGGAAACGTGGTGTCTTAACCACTGGACTGCCAGGGATGTTCCAGGAGATGACTTTTTAAAATCTATTGCATTACCCACAAAGAAGGAGTAGAGACTATCAGAGGTGACTGGTAAAAATGGCTTTTACAGATTTTGCAAAGAAACAACAGAGCTGTCCAGGGCCCACTCAGTGCAGGGATCAAGAAAGACCACACACATTCTAAACATGTGTCGTAATCGCAAAAGAAGTCACAATGTAGTCAGCAATGGGAAAGACACTTTAGAAAATCCGGGAACCAGGTTTTGGTCACTTAACAGGTGAGAAGTTTGCTGAACACGTCTTTAAATATAACCTATCCCCAAACTGTGGCCAACAGTACATAATGGTTATTGCTATGAATTTCAAAAGCAGTTGTAGGAAATTAAAATGTGTTTTTATTTTTTCTGAAAAGTACTAGTTTTATTGCAGGTTATCTTATTCGAAATCAATGGTTTGAATCAATGGTTTAATATATTCATTTTTTTTCTGCTATCGACAAAGCCTCAGAAAAAGTGTTCATTCATATGTTCTATATAATGTATGTGAAAATGAAAATGTTAGTCGCTCAGCTGTGTCTAACTTGCAAGCTCATGGACTGTAGCCCGCCAGGCTCCTCTGTCCATAGGATTCTCCAGGCAAGAAAGCTGTAGTGGGTAGCTGTTCCCTTCTCCAGGGCATCCTCCTGACCCAGGGATCAAACCCAGGGCTTCTAAATTGCAGGCAGATACTTTACTGTCTGAGCCACCATGTTTAATAATGCAAACATAAAAACATAATAAAGTATATATGAAATGAAAAAGGTTTATTATTTAATGTCAAAATGAAAGATGTTAGCTTATTTGGGGAAAGAGAATAAATATATACAGAAGTAACACTGTATCCAGCCATCACGATAAAAATGTCCATGTCTCTTCCATTCGTCTGCTCTTTAGAACAAGACTATGAGAGGCTTTGTCTCCAGTTCACAGACAGGAGACTGAGTTTCACACAGAAGAGCCTCCATGTTACAGAGTCAGGATGAGAACAGGGCTTCGGTGGCCCAGAGTCCCGGTCTCTTTCACTCCTCAAGTCTGTGGTATTTTGGCTTACATTTTGGCCCTTTTGATATGGGAGAAGCATTGCAAAATCTTCTGGATCTCTGGTGTTCTGCATGCTAATTTTTTTATTAATTACTGCCTGTGTTTCACATGGCTTTGGAATAGGCATTGGAAGGCAGTGATAGGGAACATGACTCTCTCTGACATCTCTCAGTAGCAGAGCATTTCCGAAACCAAAAGGCTAGTAAAAGTGAATGTAGTTTAGAGGATGTTCCTGACATATATTCTCTCTTAGTCCTTTCCACTGGTATTATCTCCTTTTCATTTTCATTTTTTTTAATGTTCTTTTTTTGTTGTTTTTAAGGAAAAGTATATTAAAAAATCCTCTTTAATAAATACTTTATGCAAAAGGATTATTGCAAAGTGGGGAGGTCGGAGAAGGAAGAGACTTGCAAACGGAAGGACCTCGGACCATAAAGTCTGCAAGTTTCTCAAGAGATAGGCTGAAGGGTTTTCCTTTTATAGAAGGGAGTACATACAGCTAAAAAGAACCATGTATGGGGAAGTGGGATGGAAGTTTGGCTTGATCAGCTCAGTTCAGTTCAGTTCAGTTCAGTCGTTCAGTCATGTCCTACTCTTTGCAACTCCATGAATCGCAGCACGCCAGGCCTCCCTGTCCATCACCAACTCCGGGAGTTCACTCAGACTCATATCCATCGAGTCAGTGATGCCATCCAGCCATCTCATCCTTGGTCATCCCCTTCTCCTCCTGCCCCCAATCCCTCCCAGCATCAAAGTCTTTTCCAATGAGTCAACTCTTCGCATGAGGTGGCCAAAGTACTGGAGTTCCAGCTTTAGCATTATTCCTTCCAAAGAAATCCCAGGGTTGATCTCCTTCAGAATGGACTGGTTGGATCTCCTTGTAGTCCAAGGAATTCACCCATTCCAGTCCATTTTAGTTCACTGATTCCTAGAATGTCGACGTTCACTCTTGCCATCTCCTGTTTGACCACTTCCAATTTGCCTTGATGCATGGACCTGACATTCCAGATTCCTATGCAATATTGCTCTTTACAGCTCAGTGAATGCTTTATCCTGAGGCCAGTATATTTTCAGGAGGCTGGCTCAGGTTGAGGATCAGGTTGAGGGTGGACAGAATTTCAGGTGCCTGAAAAAAAGACAGTAGGAGATTTTTTTTAACCTTCTTTGGTTTCCAAGATCAGAGGGCTCAGAAAAAAATTCAAATTTATCAAACAGGAAAATTCAAGTCCAGAGAGGCAAAATGCTTTGCTTGAGGTCACATGCCTAAGCTGCTACTCTCTGAACAGAAGAGTATGTCCATTCACACATCCTCTACTCATTCCTTCTCAAGGAGACTGTTAGCGTTGGTTTTATCCAGTCTCTTTACTCTTTGAAAATGATGTAAGATTCTTCTTAGCAAATTCCTTAGGTTCTGACACAAGCATTGAAACCACTTTCTTGTCTTTGCAGTTGTGAGACAGACTCCCATGCAGCCCTTGAAAAATCAGTTCCCAGCTCTACACTGGGAACATGAACTTGGCTTGGCCTTCACCAAGAACCGGATGAATTACACCAACAAATTCCTGGTGATCCCAGAGTCGGGAGACTACTTTGTTTACTCCCAGGTGACCTTCCGAGGGACCACATCTGAGTGTGGTGAAATCAGCCAAGGGAGGCAACCAAACAAGCCAGACTCCATCATCGTGGTCATCACCAAGGTAACAGACAGCTACCCTGAACCAACTCAGCTCCTAATGGGGACCAAGTCAGTGTGTGAAATAGGCAGCAACTGGTTCCAGCCCATCTACCTGGGGGCCATGTTCTCCTTGAATGAAGGGGACAAGCTGATGGTGAATGTCAGCGATATCTCTTTGGTGGATTACACAAAAGAAGATAAAACCTTCTTCGGAGCCTTCTTGCTATAGTGGTAAGACGATGTCATTGTATGGAGGTCCTCTGCTTCTTAGGTCCTAATTTTCCTCACTCATAATTATAACCAGGAGGCTTTGTCAGCACATTGATAGAGACAGTGGTTAAGAAATTTAGGGGCCAAAAATTCATACTTTATGTACCCGACTGATGAGAATACTAATCAGAAAAAGGCAGAAGAGAGCAGACCTATTATCAGAGATGCCTGGAAGAGTGGTGAGTTTCTAAACATTAAAACACTGATCACCAAATGAATGGCACATTTCCATGCCTGGCTCCTATGCATTTGGCAAGAAGAGGGCCTAGGTACTGTTCAATCTTATTATGCAGCATTTGCTTCAGTTCAGGAAACTTAAAAACAAAAGTCAAATAGTCCAAACACTTCAGAGGCAAAATCCTTCATCAGTTCCCCCAAACACATACTTTAATGCCTTACCAAAAAAAAAAAAATTGAAAAAAGAACTGATATTTCTTATAAATGTTCTTAAGAAAAGCAATTCATTTTCATGCCATCTATGCCAAATGAGAAAAACTACCTTTCTCCTTATTATGTACACATGCATCAAAACAAGCAACTGTGAGTTCCACATGCATATTAAAAATACAACAGCACCTGTTCAGCACAGAGTTCTTGAGTACCTTTTATGTGTGTGCTAAACCAAAACACGCTATGAAGAACGAGACAGACTCTACCCAAATGTATATGAATACCTGGCTCCTGGTCAATTACCACTCAACGTATTTTAAGGTCTAATTCCAACTCCTAACAAATATCACCGATACTGTTAAACATAAGATTTCTGGAGCTCTCCTCACTATGTAAGACAACCAGCTGATTAGGCCACTCAAGAAACTTGAACACAAGAGTTCTAGCAAACAGACCAATCATATAACAAAGTTGATTGATCCCAAGAGATGATGGACTTATTCCCTGGAGGGAAAATGCCAATCACCAAATCTGGAGATGTTAACTGAGATCTGCTTTGAGGTTTGACTCACTTTATATGCAGAGTGTTATATGGGTACTTGAAAATATTCAAAGGGATTTAAATGTGGAATTGGCTCATCAGCCCAGCCAAGGCGTCTTTCCTAAAGAAGAGGCAGAACACTGAGAAGGTCCTTCCTGTGCTTCTATGAATTCATATCCTCTATGATCCTCAAATCTGTATGATTTTCCTGCACCCATGTGTCAAAGGTTGGAGAGACATTCTTGTTCTCTTAACCTCTCTTGATTTGTCTGTAAAGGAGGAATCTGTCAATTTGTTTCCCAGGATCAAATGAGCTCATGGGGATGAAACATGTTAGCTTTGAGCATTCTGTGAAGCCTGCGAGTGTGTCAGCGTGACTTGGGGAGTGGTCTCCAGCACCTTGGCCTTTGTTATAGATATCCCCTCTTGTGAGACCTGACAGATGGGTTTGCAGGCAAACCTGGCAATGACATCACTCTTACTTGGGCTTCTCTGGTGGCTAAGCTGATAAAGAATCCGCCTGCAATGCAGGAGACCTGGGTTCGATCCCTGGGTTGGTAAGATCCCTTGGAGAAGGGAACGGCTACTCACTCCAATGTTCTGGCCTGGAGAATACCATGGACTATTCCACGGGGTCACGAAGAGTCAGACATGACTGAGTAGCTTTCACCTCACTTCACTCTTACTCGTTACCACAGAGGCAGAGCCGTGTATGATGGCCTTCCTGAACACGATGACTAGTGGAGCAGTACTTGACCAACACTTGTTGAGCTATAAGTAAATAAAAATTAATTTCTAATTTCTTAGCTGGGAAGTTAAGGCTCTGAAGCCCTCAGTTTCTCCAGTCAGCAAAGGGCTCAGCATGAGCAAAGAGCAGGGCATGGTCCCTTCCACCTGGTTCAAAAGTTTCTTTACAAGGGAAGTGAAGCTTGAGCCCTGAAAGGAGGTGGGCGGGCAGCAGATGGCCTGGGGAAAGGGCATCTCAGTCAGAGGAATTACCCTTTACTTAAAGCAGAAAGGAAAGGTTTCTCAGTAACTACAAAACCAGCTTGGTAAGAGAATGTTTCCTCCACCAACTCCTGAACAATATTTATTTGCAATTCAGGAATGTTTTTATCAATGACTCCAGCCTGGCTCTAGATCAGAACTAACATCCTGTTAAGGAAATAAAATGCTCTATCTGCATCTGCATGTGAGCACCAAGCAACTTGGAATGTGGAAAAGGATTTTCATAGAGGTGCCCAGGGTGCCCTGCTCACTTTTCCCTCCTCTGAAAAGAACCCCTTACCAAGGGCCTTCAAATCTTCCCTCTGTTCCATAGGGAATCTGGTGAATTTGGAAGTTTATCCGAAAAATAAGAATTTCCTACTCTCCTGAAAGACTTGAGGCTTTGGAAAAATCCCCACCACATATTTGTTTTGCTCTTGATTATTGAAGATTGTATTTTGCTCAAGTTTTCATTGGTGAAATGAAATGTTAACTTCTCTGTTAATGCTGAATTTGTTAAATCCTCTTTGATATTCCTTTTATTGTTTAAGTAGGCCAAACATTGCTAATGGGACTCAAGTCAGAACTTCTGTTTCCTTGGCATTATTTCCATGACAAAAATTAATACACTAGTTGTGAAAATGAGGTGAGGAAATGCTTTCTAAGTTCGTGATGGTCCCCTAAAAGGAGTAAACGGGGTGCATCCAAAGATTTAGAAGGGGAAAAGGAACATGCTTACATGCTTTGGAAAATAGTTAATTTAGGGAGAAAGTGTTTTACTGGTTCTAAGTCTATGAGAAGGCTGAACTCAAATCAATTCCACAAACATTTACTGAGTACCTACTTGTCCTGAGGATACAAAGATAAATTATTTTCTCTTCAGATGTGTTCATTCTAACTGCTTGGCGCCCCCACTGTCCGTAGATCTTTTAATTTATTTTGGTTGTATTAGCTAATTAATTTGCTAGCTTTAGGCATGTGGGTATTTTCTCATTATGAAAATGGGTACCGTTTGATGAAGGGTAATCATTAACAAAATGACTTGTGCTTACCCTAAGTGGTTTTTCAAATAGCTATTCAAGGACAGTTCTCCATAAATAAAAGGGGAGAAAACAAGATACTTTCTATGGTAAAATCCACTAGCTAAGCCACATATAGAAAAAGGTTTTTATTATCTCCTAGACTAGAGAAGATAATCCATCAACACAAATGACACTATTGGAACTTTAAGGATAACTCAGATGTTTTGGAAAGCCTGTGTTTCTCAGCCAGTACAGGAACCACGATCAAAATGCATGGGGTCACTAGCATTTTGACCCTGGTTTAGATCTATTTGGTAGAACAAACTTGCTTAAGCTACTAAGCCTCCTGAACTGTTTGGCTAAGGTACGGTAGGACATGAAGCAGTGCACTGTCACATCCTGGAAAGTGTTTGGTTCAGTTCAGTAACAGGGCATGCCAGAGCCCGGGGCCCCATTTCAATCAAAGCTACGCCACCCCAGGGGAAATGCCACTCCCGTGGCTTGTTGGTAACCCCTCTGGATTGTAAAAGTTTAACTAGCTCACTGCACAGGGCATGTCTGTTGCCAAGCTTCTCTTGCAAGGTATCTTCCCCAGTCCTTTCCCAGTCGTATGTTCATGATTGTGACACTGGGGATTCATTCTTTAGGTCAGGACTGTTTATACATTGCATCTTGCAAAATACATGTGGAAGTGACTTTCCTCAAGATTTCTCACTTTCCCAGGACCAGAGCCCTGGAAGGATTCTGCCATTTTTAGAAGAAGTTTTTTAAAGGATGCACCACTATCCTGGATATTAAGAGCTATTGCATCCTGTTGGCAGCTGGGCCTGGGAAGAATTCAGTGCACTATTAACCCCTGAATGCTTTTGTTCCAACAGTGAGAGAGTGAGAGTCAGAATAGTCACATCTATGCCCTGCCCCACTCTGACAGCCATATTTACAACTTTCCAAGCTCTGATACACATTTGCCCCCTGCCATCCCTTCTTCTATCATCCCATTTTAAGAAAAAAGTACCATGCCAGCCCATTCGGAAGTTATTCAGGACCACACAATGAGCTAATGGCAGATCTAGAGCTGGGATACTAGCTTCCTGAATCACAATCCGAGGCTCACCACTACCCTCTGCTCTTATTAAACAATATTCCTCTTAATAACTGGAGGAGAGATTAGAGGAAGACGTGAGAAATATCAAGTATCAATGGGGTGATGTAGAAAGGGGAAGAGATTTCTTATTTCCCTAGAAGAAAGAACTAAGTCTAAGAAGTTGGAAGTTACAGCATCACCATTTCTGCCTTGATATCCAAATGAACTTTCTATCCCTGAAGAGAATGTTCCCAGAGAATGATTGTTTAGTACCAGAAGATATTCAAGTGAAGGACTCATCTTAAGGCTTTTGCAGAAACCATTCCTTCATTGAGGTGAGAAGAAGAATTGAGTCAAAGGATTTCTGAGGTCTTTTCCAAATCTTTGTGGCTATTTTAAAATTGATTTATGTGTGTTCTATTTGATTATTAAGAACCTGGAAGGCCTTGTCAAGGTTTCAAGGTTTCTAGCCTAGAAGTTGGGCACCCCACTCCACTACTCTTGCCTGGAAAATCCCATGGACGGAGGAGCCTTGGTGGGCTGCAGTCCATGGGGTAACGAAGAGTTGGACCCAACTGAGCGACTTCACTTTCGCTTTTCACTTTCATGCACTGGAGAAGGAAATGGCAGCCCACTCCAGTGTTCTTGCCTGGAGAATCCCAGGGACGGGGAGCCTGGTGGGCTGCCGTCTATGGGGTCGCACAGAGTCGGACACGACTGAGCGACTTCGCAGCAGCAGCAGCCTAGAAGTGGTTGCCGTTTCCTACTTTCTCAGAGACTGTCCAACCAAGCGACTCTGAGACTGTGACCAATAGAGTGTGGCATTGAGTTTTAGCGAACTGTAGAGTTTATTTGCTCCAAGATACATCATTTTAAGGGTGAAGGAACCCAGACTCAGAAAGGTGATGTGAATGGCCCAATGCCAGGCAGTAACAAGCAACAGTGTGAGGCTAGAAGGCAGATCTCCTGACACCCAGACTAGTAATCTTTCCATGTTATCCGTGGCTCACTTACTTTCTTGCACATCTGTCACATGACAGTGCTTACCCAGATGTGAAGAGTTGAGACAACAGAGAAAATGATGGGCGAGTCCCACTCCTGTGTTGTGTAAGTTCAGGTGGAGGGAGACCAACGAAGTTGAGTAATTAAAGAAGCTGAACTTCATCAGATGACTTTATTTGTAAAGTCAGGAAATATGTAATCTCCCCCCTTTTGTTTCAGGGGTGAAAAGATTAAACAAATGTAGGTGTTTATTTGGTTTTAATGATAAGCCCCATGTGCTTTTATTGATTTTATGTTTTATGTTAAAACATCACAAACCCAAGGTAAACTGCATATTGTATGCTGTTGGATATGTTCTTAACTAATCACATGTCTTCTGGCACTACTGTATGTATTCAATCACTGTGAATGATACATGTACATGTTAAAGTATTTAATAGATGTAACTTAATAAACTGGCATTGAAGGCCACAGAATTTTAATAATTAGACCAATTCTTTTGTCCATCTGTGCATTTGTTTTTCTTTCTAGATTAAGGTCCAAAGATAATCTCTTGAAGTTTTAAAATGCATCTAGTTCTCCATGTATCTTAATCCAAAATGGCAACTGATTTTTCACAGGTTATAATAAACCTTATGACAAATTGATTGTGAAGCCCAACAGATTGTACCACTCTGGTCAGATGGAGGAAAGGAAGAAGAGCACAGAATATGATGAGTTCCTTTCATGAATCAGGGGATTCTGTAGTTAAGTGGCTTAAGCTCACACTAAACATCCCTAAAGAAGGAGAAAAAAAGGCCAGAGAAAGTCATATTAGTATTTGATAGAGCCAGAATTTGGACCCAGATCTTTGAAACCACACATTCTGTCATTCACGACAACAGCAATCAGCCAGAATTGAAGGGGTTAAACTCATTCATCTCTTTCCATTTCCAGAGCATTATCTGGAGTCACCACTGATGCTCACCCAATATTAGGTTGGACCATATTAAACTGCCATTTCTGTGGGTCAAAAAATGGTCACATTGAAATTTCATTTGTTTCTAGCTAGTGGTTGTAGGTAAAATGAAACATGATTGAGGGAGAAGACGATAAATTCTCCTCCAAAAACTCAGTTTCAAAAATTTCCTTCTCCCTGGTGGCTCAGATGGTAAAAGAATTTGCCTGCTTCGTGGAAGACCTGGGTTTGATCCCTGGGTTGGGAAGATCCCCTGGAGGAGGGCCTGGCAACCCACTCCAGTATTCTTGCCTGGAGAATTCCATGGACTCATGAGTCCATGAGATAGCACAGAGCTGGACACGACTGAGCAACTTTCACTTTCAACTGCTGGGAGTGATAAGAATAAACCATTTTTTATACTTATGGGGAAAAAATGAAATATTTGCCCTAAATGTATTAAAAGTCAAACATCCACAAAAGTCATAATACCAAGGTCTGCAGATGAAAAATACTGGAGAACAAAATCCAGCTCCCCAAACACAATTTTTGTTCTCAAAAGGACTCTAATCCCTAGGAACTTCAGAACAAAGAGCAAAACTAACCAAATGTTATATACTTTGACTGCCATCCCTGTTTACATTGCTTCTACCCACCCCCTCCATACACACCAAAATAATAATAACAATGATAATGATAATAATAATAATGCTTCAGGGTGGAATTGTAGAAAACACAGTGGATTTAGTGTCAATGAACTTTGTTCCAGGCCCCAGTTTGTCAGCCGGCAAATTCTGCCACCTTGGGCAAACCACTTTATTTCTATGAATCTCAACATCCTCCTGTGAGCATCATGAGTGAGTGCATGCTGTCGCTTCAGTCGTGTCTGACTCTTTGCGATCATATGTACTGTAACCCACCAGGCTCCTCTGTCCAGACAAGAGTACTGGAGAGGGTTGCCATGCCTTCCTCCAGGGGATCTTCCCAACCCAGGGATCAAACCCTGCAATGCAGGGGGATTCTTTACTGTCTAAGCCACTAGGGAGGCCCGAGGATCGTGAATAGAGAAGGATCAAGTGAGCTAAAGCCCCTTCCATTTGTAATTTAGAAGCAAGTCTCAATAACTCTATGCTCATAATGCTTGACTTTCAAGTGAGTTCCCTTTTTCAGTGTATTGGGGGAAAGAAGAGGGTTTCTCCAAGAGAGAGCAAAATTCCCCATGTACCATATATCTCGAGTACCTTACACTTAGCAAATGGGGACTTTTCATTCATCCAGGGCAGGAAATGGAAAGGTGGCTGGAACTGAGACACACTCCGGGTCAGGGAGTGGTGTGCCATCTTGACAGCACTCTTCCTGCCCCTCTGCTCCCCCCGCCACCACCACCCACCCCCAGACTTTCCACTGGGCTTGGCAGCCCTTTCACCAGCTTGGGTTTCTAAGTTCACTTCCAGCCTAAGATTCTAGGTTCACAGCTAAACAAGCCAGAATTGTCATCATCCTCATAATACAGATGAGTAAAGTCAGGTCTTGCTTTTGAAGGGAAATCCTACCCAGAGCCCTCTCCTCTCCAGGTTGTGCATTTATCCCAGGGGACCAGGATGCACTATCATTAAAGCCTTTCCCAGGAAGTTCTGCCCCCAAGCAAAACTGCTTGACTGGCTCTATGTTTATCTCGTGCTTTTCAGGGCGATAGATCTCAATTTTGACTACGCATTGGCAGAAGTGGGAGATGGGGCTAGATTTAAGAAAAAACCCTTGATGTCCAGGCAATATCACAGACTAATTAAATCAGAATAATAGAAGGTGAGGTTTCCCAGGTGGTGCTAGCAGTTAAAAATCCACCTACCAATGCAGGAGCCACAGGAGACATGGGTTCGATTCCTGGGTCTGGAAGATCCCCTGGAGGAGGAAATGGCAACCCACTCCAGTATTCTTGCTGGGATAATCCCATGAACAGAGCAGCCTGGAGGGTTACAGTCCATACAGTTGCAAAGAGCTAGATACGACTGAGCACACGCACGCACACAATGGAAGACAATCAAACGTATTTTTTTTTTACTCCAAGGTAATTCCAATGTGCAGCCAGAGTTGAACCAGAAATTTCTTTTTATTGGAGTATAGTTGCTTTACAGTGTTGTGTTAGTTTCTGCTACACAGAAAAGTGAATCAGTTACGCATTACAAACCCCTCTTTTTTGGATCCCCTTCCCACTCAGGACACCACATAGCACTGAGCAGAGTCCCCTCTGCTGCAGTCGGTTCTCATCAGCTATCTGTTTTATACGTAGTAGTGTATATGTGTCAGTCTCGATCTCCTAATGCGTCCCACTCCCTTTTTCCCTCAGTTGGTGTCTATATGCTTGCTCTTTACATCTGTGTCTCTATTTCTACTTTGCAATAGTGAACCAAAATTTTTGAAACACTGACATAGGAAGCAAAGAGCAGGGCCCTGAAGCTGGACAGACCTGTGTTGCATTCTCAATTCCACCACGCTCCAGCTATGAGACCTCAGACAGCTGAGTTAGTCTAGCTGAGCCTGGCTTTCCTCATTTGCAAAATGAGAAGGAAGGCAGTGCCTGCCTTAGGTGCCCTCATGAAGATAATATGAGACTTTGCCCATCAAAGTGCATGGCCTCTGGTCAGAGCTCAGTAAATGACAGTCGCCTTTCTGTCATAACCTAGAGATTATGCTCTCTGTATTTCTTCTCTTCTGCCTTTAAGGAAGCAAAACCAAATTATAGAAAGTATAATGAAATGGGGTAGAGTAAATGATGAGCTACAGACTGGGTTATTCATTCTTTCAACTGATGCTTAATAAGCACCCTCAATGTATCAGGCTCCTGTTGGGAGCTGTGAGTGAAATTGACATGGCTATTGAGCTCACTAACCTTCCAAGCTACTGAATTGAAATTATGAAGGGGGAACCATAAAGAAATAAAATAATGACAATACATCCTGATAAGTCATCACAGAAAGGAAACAAACAGGGCGTGAAGACAGAGAACCAAGAAGAGGGATCCAACCACAGAGGCTGATTCAGTGTGTTTGATTTAGTTAACATTTGGACTGATGACTACACAACACAATTACTGATTGATAGCAAGCATGACTCATCCAGCGAGTACTGCCAATTACTAGGACCTGCAGGGGCAAAGAATAAGATGACTGAGCACTGGCCAGCTGCCAGCTGTCCCTGAGCCAAAGCAAATGGGTTGCACCTTGGACTCTTCTGGCATGGTTGGTCACAACCACCCCACCAATCCCTAGCACTCCATTCCATGCTTTCAGACAGGAAACATTTCTCCTGCACCACGGCATGGATCCAGAACCCTTCTTGGCCCTTCTTGCCATTAAAAAAAAAAATATTTATTTACGTATTAGGCTGTGCTGGGTCTTTGTTGTGGCACATGGGATCTAGTTCCCTGAGCAAGGATGGAATCCAGGCCCCTAGTACTGAGAGTGTAGAGTCTTCACCACTGGATCATCTGGGGAATTCCCAATTTTTTTTAGGAATGATACGAACCGGAGTTTGCTTCCTGCACCAGGGACCTTTCCCTAGTGTCCTGGCACTAGGAAACACAATTTGAAACCGTAAGAAAAGGTGCTGGCATGTATCTCTTCTCTCAAGAGTGCCATGGGGAGGAGAATCGGATCCAGAGGACAATAACAATTTTATAGAGCAGCAAACAGGCCTAGAGAGGAAACTGTTAGGCCCAATGGAGCCTGATCAACCACACTACACTGTTCCCAGCTCCTGTAGTGCCTCCTTAGAGGGCATGACCCCTGGGCAAAAGGGCCAGAGACGTCCCACTCTGGAAGTCTACACAGCCAAATTAAACCCCTGTAAGTGCTTGTGGGTGTGATACAGACAGGAATACAGGAGTAAGGACCGATGCACTGGGACCTTCTCACGTCTCCAAGACCTTGTCTGGTCTTTTCACCGTGAGCATCTTTGCCACTGACATCTTTGCTGCAAGCATTTTTATAGTATAACTACTAACAGGTTGTAATGCAATTTTCCATAAAAGATAAAATAACAAAAAAGAGGGACTTTAAAAGGATATAATGACTTATTTATAAAACAGAAACAAACTCACATACTTAAAGAACTTATGGTTAATAAGGGGAAGGGTCAGAGGTAGACTGGGAGTTAGGAACTGACATGAACACACTGCTGTATTTAAAAATAGATAACCAACAAGGACTTACTACATAGCACAGGAATGCTGTGTGATAACCTAAATGGGAAAAGAACCTGAAAAAGAGCACACACATGTGTATGTATAACTGAATCACTCTGCTGTACACCTAAAACTTGGACACCATTGTTAATCAACTATGCCCCAATATAAAATTTAAAACATTCAAATCTACAAAAGGACTTACGGGGGTGGGGGTGAGGAATTAGGAGACTGAAGAGATTGACACATAAGACATTATGGGAGCATGTGACTCCCTGACAGGCCCCCTGCATTGGGAGCAGGGACTCTCAGCCACTAGACCACCAAGGAAGACCCACATATGCTCCATTGATACTATTTATAAAATAGGTAACTAATGAGAATCTACCATACAGCACAGGGAACTCTACTCAGTACACTGTGGTGCCCTGAATGGCAAGGAAGTACAAAACGGAGAGGATATATAAGTATATATGTATATGTATATATATAGCTGATTTATTTTGCTGTATAGTACTTTGCCAACAAAGGTCCGTCTAGTGAAGGCTATGGTTTTTCCAGTGGAAAAACTGTGAAGAAAGACTGTGAAGAAAGCTGAGCGCTGAAGAATTGATGCTTGTGAACTGTGGTGTTGGAGAAGACTCTTGAGAGTCCCTTGGACTGCAAGGAGATCCAACCAGTCCATCCTAAAGGAGATCCGTCCTGGGTAATCATTGGAAGGACTGATGCTGAAGCTGAAACTCCAGTACTTTGGCCACCTCATGCGAAGAGTTGACTCATTGGAAAAGACTCTGATGCTGGGAGGGACTGGGGGCAGGAGGAGAAGGGGATGACAGAGGCTGAGATGGCTGGATGGCATTACCAACTCTATGGACACGAGTTTGGGTGAACTCCGGGAGTTGGTGATGGACAGAGAGGCCTGGCGATTCATGGGGCTGCAAAGAGTCGGACTCGACTGAGAGACTGAACTGAACTGAACTGATAGTAGAAACTAACCCAATATTGTAAAACAACTATATTCCAATAAAAAATTAACTTTAAAAAAATTTTAAAATTAAAATGTCGAATGTGAAAATGAATGAATAAAATTTTTAAATGACATAATGAAACATGAAAAATGAATAAAAAATTAAAGACTTTATTGCAAACTATAAAATATTCAAATATGTTTAAAATTTCTACAGACTCATGGCAATGCTGTGCAAGGAACCAATTTTATTTTGTGGGTTATACCTAAACAGTTGTCTTCCAAGCCTTTGTTCATGTATTATACATTTTTTGGCTTATTGACTCGTCTCATTCAGCGTCATATTTTTTCTTTTTGGCTAAAATTTCTTCCTTTGTTAAGAGAGATTTCCAAATACTAGGATGCATATTTGTAACTGAGCTCTGTATTGCCTGGTGAATGCCTATTGCTTATTCTTGGAGTATTGTCATATGTCTGTTGATAGACATTCCATGGGAAAGGTGGGTTCAACTCTGAGCCTTCAAACCCCTTGACCTGTTTCACTCCAATGTAATGTGTTTCAAAACAAGAAACCAATTCTTGGGGCAAACCTCCATGCTCTGTCAGCTTGATAAAGCCATCATTAACGAGGCTACCTTAGAAAAACACTATTCATTCCAACCATTTGAAACCAATCTGTCAAACCAAACTGTCAGTCAGTTATTTTATCTTTCAGGGCAAAGCTGTCGTCCAATCAATTAGTTATGTAGCAAAAATGCTGTGGCAAATATGTTTACAGCAAAGAACTTCCCAGCAAAAATACCAATAATCCCCAAAGACATTTTCCCTGTCCATATATTCATCAGCGCTAGCACTTCAGAGGACTTCCCTTGTGGCTGAGACGGTAAAGCGTCTGTCTACAATGTGGGAGACCTGGGTTCGATCCCTGGGTCGGGAAGATCCCCTGGAGAAGGAAATGGCAATCCACTTCAGTACTCTTGCCTGGAGAATCCCATGGACAGAGGAGCCTGGTAGGCTACAGTGGGGTCGCAAAGAGTCAGACACGACTGAGCGACTTCAATCACTCACTCACTCACAGCACTTCAGAGTCACCACCATCTTCCACCAAGTGTCCAAAAGAGAAGGAAGGAAGGAAAGAGCAGGGGAGGGAAAGGGTATCTACCATCAGTGAGAACCTCCCCTGAGGCAAGCATGACAGAGGTGATTTACCCTTGTTAATTCATTTAATGCTACCTAAAAGATAGGCATTCATATTCTCATTTTACAAATGAAGAAACTGAGGCTTAGAGAGCTTAAGAAAACTGACAATCACTGCACATTTCATAAGCACTAGAACTCAGCTTTCAGAGCCCTTCTTTCTTCCAAGGTTTACATGTCTGACCTGATGCAATCTTCTAACCCAACTTCCTGCATAGTCACTCCCAGGAAATGGCTTAAACAGAAATTTGACAGTTCAGCATCAACCTGAAAGACTATAAAGCAATCAACAGTCACTCCAGAAGGACCAGGATAAACATTCAGATTACTCAGGAAGACAGAGAAGTAGCCTCTGATTGCATCAGAGAGATGCTCTAAGCAGTGTCCCATGGCTTTGGTAAATGAAGAGGGAAGCTACAAAGATAGTACTGAAAAACACTGGACATTTCCCTGTGCTTCCCCCATAGTCCCCCAAAGCGAATCCTGAAAGGTTAAGAGTGGTTTCATCACAAATGTGGTTGTCAGTTTCATAAAGCAGGGAAGAAAAAGTCATTCACGGGGAACTTAAGCCTTCTTTTTACAAAAATGAACACTGCACCCCTCAATTCATAACCAGAGAGAGAAGAAAATGAAGCGCCATACAACAGAGCATAGAAAAGCAAGAGCAGGAGGCCAGAGGCATGGGGTCCACACAGTAGCCCACCACGATCCCTTATCCAGGCCACTTGACAAAATGACTGTGCACTCCTTCAGCCAGCACCTGGCTCAAAACACTGCTCTAAGCTCTGAGAAAACAAAGATTAGGAAGACAGTGGGCCCTCCAGTTCTGCCATGGAGAATAATGACTAAAAGACTTAACCTCCGGTCGTAACAGCTGTAAAACCGGACCAAGTTTATGAAGCAACTACTTTGGGGGATTGGGCAACAGATAATATAGTTCTGTGTCTTGAAAGAAAGGAAACATGCGACATGAGCTCCCCGTTCATCTCAGCTTCTTGCTTGTGCAATTTTCAAATGGAGACAGGGAAGTGGTGCCCAAAGAGAAAGCAGCAGTCTTACAAGGAAAGGAAACAGACATCAGCTTTGGGGGGCTGCTGAGGCAGCTAGAATTGGTGAGGAATGATACATGAAAGAAGGAAGCTGTGCAGAGAAGCAGCAGAAGTTTTTGTGTAGGTTCCTTTGGTTAAATATTAAACTGCAAATGCAGAAGCCTCAGGAAACAGCTACAGGGAAGTGACAAGCTGAATGGGGATTGCAGAAGCCACACACTATTGAGATATCATGCAATTCTGACCAACTGGAGTGGAGACAGATGACTGTAAGCCCAGGTATTCACTTGAGATCCTAGAAAGACAACATTTAGGTAGACATTTGTCTCATCCTACCAAGCCCTTTGAACATGCCTTGACAGGATCAAAAGCTCCAAGGAAAAAACACACATGCGAACAACAACAACAAAAAAAAACTTAACATTTTTCAAAAGAAGACAACAAAAACCCTGGATTTCAACAATTTGGCATCCACAATATCCAGCACACAATAAAAAGTACCAGATACGGGGAAAAGTCAGGAAAAATGTGACACACAGCCAGTAAGAAAAAGATCATTGAAACATGCCAGCAATGGCAGAGCTGTTGGAATTAGAGGACAAGAACTTTTAAACAGGTATTATATACCTGGTCATAATTTCAAATGAAAAAATGGATATAACAAGTGAACATCTAGGAACTCTCAGTAAATGAAAGCTATAAAAATAATCAAAAGAGAATTCTAGGAATGTAAAACACCACATCGTAAATTTTAAAATTTGGGGGGTGGGTTTAACAGTTTATGGACATTTCAGAAAAAAAAAAATTGTTAACTCGAAGATAGGTCGATAGAAATTAATCAAATTAAGACATAAAGAGAAAAAATATTGAAAATATTAACTTGAGGGACAAAATCAGGTCCAATATATGTTTAATGAAGTCCCAAAAAGAGAGGCGAAAACTAGTTGAAGCAGAAAATGTACATAAAGAAATAATAGGAAAAATTTTCCAAAATTGATGAAAAAGAACGACTCATGAACCCAAGAAACTCAAAACCACTGACAGGATACATTTTTTAAAAAGAAAGAAAGAACACCAAACAAAGGTTTATCACATTCAAATGAATGTAGAAAAGTCTTAAAGTAATCAGAGAAAAATACACATTACATTCAGGGAAACAATGAGAGGGATGACATCTAATTTCTCAACAGAAACAAGACAATGAATAACATCTTTAAATTGCCAAAGGAAAAAAAGTACGTATCAACACACAATTCTGTATTCAGTGAAACTCTCCTTCAAAAATGAAGGCAAAATAGAGGTTAGATTGCAGCAGGCGAAACAGGAGAGAATTGCAGTAGTCTAGGGCTATCTACGAACGATCGTGAATTACGGCTCTCAAGCCCTTACATTAAAATCTCAGGGAATGAAAGAGATGATGACAACTTTACTGACTCACCATCAGAAGGGCAATTTCTTCTAGTTGCTCACCCAGAAATAGCTTTTGACTACCAAAAATTTTCGAAAACTTTTCTATGGAAAAAATTTCTCCTGGAACCTCAACAAAAGAGACAAAAAGGCACATTTCTTGGGGGACAGTGAATGAAGAGAGACTGCCAGAGAGACTCTCTTCACTCAGTGCTCCAGCTTATAGTACAGAGACAATCTGGACAGGGTTTTCATGGAAACCATACAGTAAACACAATCAGAAAGCATTCTGTGAAGCATCTAGGATTCCCTTTGTAAAACACTCCAGATACTCTCACTAGGGGAATTTTCCTGTGACCAACAACATTATCAACAGAAAGGACCTGTGGGCTTGATACCATTGTAGGAGGCCAATGCATTGAGTTCATTCCTTAACCTAATGTTTGTTGAGTCTGTGTTCTATATGCACTGACTATTTAACCTTTAACAACACAAGCAGGGTCTCTGCTCTCAAGAAGCTAATATTCTCATAGGTCAAAGCAGAAAAGCTTCTCAAATTATTTTCCATGTCAAGAGTGATGGGGCTGGGGCCAAGATCTTAAACAAGGAGATGATGATGATTCTGAAATACATTTAAAATTTTTTTTCAAGTGAAATGGATGTTGATTACAAAGCTTTAAGTGTACTCCTAGAATCATCAAGTCTTTCAAATGAAGTAGTTGAATATCTGGGGCCCTGTATGAATCCCCCCATTGAATTGTGGCCTCTTCCTAATTCAACAGGTAATAAACCCCAAGTTGAAGAAGAATTTTCAAATGCTGAAATGCAGAATCCAAATACCTGGAACAAGTTGGTCTGGACTTGTTCCAGTTGACAATCCTGGTATTCAGGGACCAGGTGACTCCTCAGAAGTCACCCTGGGCCTTTTGGACCCCAATTCTCAGTGACAGCTCTTTCAGGAGACAGACACACTAACATTTCAGCAGTTAATGCAGCTCAGCCGCAGCAATAAGCAGTAGCTCCTCTTCCGCAGCCACACATAGGAACTCTTCTAAGATGGAATGAAAGGAAACCAGATCCCATGTGGCCACAAACCACCTGAAATGAATCTACTCTTGTCTTGGATAGTCTGTTGAAACCATCCGCCTCATCCATGTTTTTATCAGTCATTATTCAAAGTTGTTCAATTCACTGAGTAGCTTCTTCGTGAAGATTTCCCTGCTCATTCTACATCAGGGAAAGATGTGGAGATGTTCAGCCCTGTGCTATTGTTTCCTTCATAATACCTCACATAGTTTATTTTTCTTAATTGAAGGATAATTGCTTTACACAATCTTGTGGTTTTCTGACATTCATCAACAAGAATCGGCCAGAGACTGATGCTAGACTCTCACAGAGCCCATTGGAGCTTCCTGAGTCATACAGCAAATTCCCATTGGCTGTCTCTTTTACATATGGTGTTGCAAATTGCCATGTTGCTCTCTCCATGCATCTCAGCCTCTCCCTCCTCCCAGGCCCCTGTTGTCCATAAGTCTGCTCTCTATTTTTAAGTGTTACAAGGCAGGAGCATCTACCTTTTCACTGCAGAGTCCCAGCGCCTAGCACAGTGTCCTAACTATGTATGTGTGCTGAGTCACTTCAGTCATGTCTGACTCTGCAACCCCATGGACTGCAGCCCACCAGGCTCCTCTGTCCATGGGATTCTCCAGGCAAGAATACTGGAGTGGGCAGCCATGTCCTCCAGGGATGGCATGCCCTCCAATCCCTTCCCAATCCAGGGATTGAACCCACATCTCTGACGTCTCCTGCATTGACGGGTGGGTTTTTTACTGCCTGGAAAGCTCGCCCTAACTATAGTGAGTATGCAACAAAAAGTATGTTAATGAAGAAATAGTCAACAGGAAAAGAGCTTACTCAAAGGAAGAAATGCAGATATTATACATCTTTAAATATTTACACTGAGTAGTTTTATAGTTATTAATTATGGCAATTCTGTAAGGCACAATTTTAAGTTGAAATTTAAATATAAAGCTGTAAACTTTCTGGGCTTCCCTGGTGGTTCAGTTTGTAAAGAATCTGCCCACAGTGTGGCAGACCTGGCTTTGATCCCTGGGTTGGGAAGATCCCCTGGAGGAGGCCATGGCAACCCACTCTAGTATTCTTGCCTGGAGAAGCCCCATGAACAGAGGAGCCTGATGGGCTATAGTCCATGGGGTCACGAAGATTTGGACACAGCTCAAGCAACTAAGCACAGCATGGCACACAAATATTCCACAAAGAGTGCTAATTCTATTCCTCAGATGCATGAAAGCTATGAAACATGTGAAAATATTGCAGCTTAAACTTGATCACCAAAAAGAAATTTTTTAAGCCACAATATACCTGCACTTTTTCCTCTTTAATAGAGAGTTCCATATACTGAATTTTAAGCACATGTGAATTCTATTTTGGTAACCTTAAGAATTTGAATTTTTATCTAACCAAATAATTCCAATTGGTTGATAGTTATTTTAAAAAGTTCCATCAAGATCAGAGGGATATGATGTTTTGGAATTAAAGAAAACTTTAGCTTTAACAAGCTTTGATGAAGATGGAGACAAATGAGAAGAAGATCCAGAAAAGAAGAACTCCAAATTTTGTTGACATTTGTAAACTTTTGGGTAGAGGACCAAAACACGAACACACACACACTAAACACATAACACTTATTTACACACACATACACTTATTTACACCCACCTCTTCTTCTCCCTCATGGCTCAGTCAGTAAAGAATCCATCTGCAATGCAGGAAACTGGGGTTTGATCCCTAGATTGGGAAGATCCCCTGAAGAAGTGAATGTCTACACACTCCAGTATTCTTGCCTGAAGAATCGCATGGACGGGGAGGAGCCTGGCTGGCTACAGTCCACAGGGACACAAAGAGTCGAACACAACTGAGCGACTAACACTTTCACTTTCACACACACCTCTTGAGACGTACACACAAACAAATGTACCAGCATCAAGTCGGAACTAAAGAAGAAGAAAAGTGTCTAATAAGCAATGTGAATGCTAATTGCAAATTAATAGTATTGGATATTTTGACAGCCAAGACTGAATATCAAATGAGTAATTACATAATAGAACTATAAATTGCTTCTAATTTCCTTAAAACGTTATTAATATTGTCATTATTTGGTGTACTACTCTTTTATTTCATCCTTATGAAAATAAAAATACTTAAAAGGGAATAATGAAGGCAAAATAAACCATCTAAAATATACAAAAATTAAGAGAATTTATCAGTAGTAGATCTGGACTGAAAGAAACACTAAAGGAATATCTTAAGGTTCGAGAAATGGAACCACAGAAAACAAAGATCTATGCAAAGGAATGAAAACACCAGAAAAGGAAAATATAAGAGGGATTATAAAATAAATTTTCCCATATTTGTTCTTCTTTTAAAGACAATTGGTCATTTAACATAGAGGTCATCAACTGAAGACCAGCAGGGCAAATCTGGTAAAGCCCACAAAATAGAATGGCTTTTATATTTTTAAATGTTGCATGGTTGAAAACTGATCAACAGAATAAAAACATTTCACAATGTGTGGCAATTATCTGAAATTCAAATTTCAGCATCCATAAAAACACTGCATGGAACACAGCTCTGCTCATTTGCCTGGGGAGCATCCATGGCTTTGCTTTGCACAACAATGGCAGAGTGGACCAACAGAACAGCATTTATCACTCGCGTCGCCTCTCACACGTATGTGGTAAACTGCAAACCTGTGATGCAGTCATAACTTAACAGCACTTCCAGTCTATCTGCGATGCAATTTTTTTAATATTAACAACGCAAATCTGTAATGTTAAAAAAGAAAAAAGAAAGAAAAGTGGACTTCCAATGTCTCACTTTAAGGTACAGTGGAGTGGGGATTATTTCTTTGTCAAGTAGATGGCAATACAGTGTGTTTATTATACAATGGCACTATAACTGTATGGAAAGAAGACAATATATCTCAACATTACTAGACTAACATTTGTCACAATATTCCCTATTCACAAGCTAGCAATAGAAGAATTAGAAAATTTAAAATAACAAATCTCCTCATAGAACAACCTCTTCACAAAAATGATAAATGGAAATGAAGCCACAATCTAAGTTCCAAGTGGCTCATTTGTTACACAAGCAGAGAAGATCATTCACCAGTGATGAGTTAATTAAATTATGTTTGCAGCAGCTAAAGAAACGTGTCCGGAGGAAATAAACTTGTTTAAGACTATTAACCTTTCGGCAAGAAGAGCTGATTGAATTGTTGAGGACACTAGGAGCAACATCAATAGTCAATCAAAAAATAAGACTAATGATTTCAGCTATTTTCCTTGGCTGTCTGAGTTGACAGATGTTACAAATACTGCTTTGTTGTTGTCTATTCAAGAAGTCACTGCCAAACTTGAAATGACTAAAGAACTGGCCTCTATGACTAGTTTTTGTGTAACAGCTACAGGTAAGAATATTTTCAAAGAGGTTGAGAAAACACTAGTTGGGATAATTTGAAGTAGAATCTGATAAGATGGGTTACAACTGATGGTGGTAAAACTGTGTGCAGAAAACAAAATCTCTTACTCATACAAATTACAAAGCTAATGAAAATGTGAGATGTTTGAGGTCAATGGTTTATTTATCAGTAGTTACTTGGCTATTTATCAGTAGTTACTTAAATCATCCAAGTATTATTAAACCAGACCACTAGTGTTACTGGTAGACTTCATTCACTTCCATATGAATGAAGTTCCATGTCAGCTTCACAAATTTTTGGTGAAAATAAAAGGGAATATTTTCACTTGCCCTACCACATAGTAGTTTGACGGCTTAACAGTGGTCTTTCATGTCTGACTCTTTTCGACCCCATGGACTGCAGATCTCCAGGCTCCTCTGTCCATGGGGATTCTCCAGGCAAGAATACTGGAATGGGTTGCCATGTCCTTCTCCAGGGAATCTTCTCAACCCAGCAACTGAACCAAGGTCTCCCGAATTGCAGGCGGTCTTTAGGATCTGAGCCACCAGTCCATGGGATCCCAAAAGAGTTAGACATGACTTAATGACTAAACAATAATAAACAAAACTGCTGTTATCCAACATTTCAATGACTGGAAATTAGCTTTTACTGAAGATTCAATCATGTTTCTTAGTGAATTCAACTTAAAATTAAAAGACAGCATAGCTTGTATTTGTGGATTGTGTACTGCAACAAAGTCATCTGACAACAAGGAACAAAATCTGAGTCACAAATAATGTCAAGCTGCTTGGTGTACTATCCATGCATTCAAAACTTAAGAAGGAAAATCTCTATTTCACACAGATTTGCAGCTTACATATTCTCTGAGCTCAAAGTACATTTCCAGCTGTGTTTCTCAAACCCCAACACAAGTGCAAACAAAATGTCCATTTTCAAAATCCATTAAAGTGGACAGTTGAGGGGAATTCCTCCTAAATGTCAATTCAAAGTGGTTAATAAGAAAGGCAATGCCATAGAACATTCAAACTACCCTACAATTGTACTCATCTCACACGCTAGCAAAGTAATGTTCAAAATTCTCCAAGCCAGGCTTCAACAGTACGTGAACTGTGAATTTCCAGATGTTCAAGCTGGATTTAAAAAAGCAGAGGAACCAGATCAAATTGCCAACATCCATTGGATCATCAAAAAAGCAAGATAGTTTCAGAAAAACATCTACTTCTGCTTTATTGACTATGCCAAAGCCCTTGACTGTGTGGATCACAACAAACTGTGGAAAATTCTTCAAGAGATGGGAATACCAGACCTCGTTTCCTGCCTCCTGAGAAATCTGTATGCAGGTCAAGAAGCAACAGCTAGAACTGGACGTGGAACAATAAACTGGTTCCAAATTGGGAAAGGAATACATCAAGGCTGTATATTATCACTCTGTTTATTTAACTTATATGCAGAGTACATCATGGCTGGATGACACACAAGCTGGAATCAAGACTGCTGGGAGAAATATCAATAACCTTAGATATGCAGATGACACCACCCTTATGGCAGAAAGCGAAGAACTAAAGAGCCTAATGATGAAAGTGAAAGAAGAGAGTGAAAAAGTTGGCTTAAAGCTCAACATTCAGAAAACTAAGGTCATGGCATCTGGTCCCATCACTTAATGGCAAATAGATGGGGAAAGAGTGGCAACAGTGGCTGACTTTATTTTTTGGAGCTCCAAAATCACTGCAGACAATGATTGCAGCCATGAAAGTAAAAGATGCTTGCTCCTTGAAAGAAAAGCTTTGACCAACCTAGACAGCGTATTAAAAAGCAGAGACATTACTTTGCCAACAAAGTCCCATCTAGCCAAAGCTATGGTTTTTCCAGTAGTCATATATGGATGTGAGAGTTGGACTATAAACAAAGAGGAGTGCCGAAGAATTGATGCTTTTGAACTGTGGAATTGGAGAAAACTCTTGGGAGTCCCTTGGACTGCAAGCAGATCCAACCAGTCCATCCTAAGGGAAATCAGTCCTGAATATTCATTGGAAGGACTGATGCTGAAGCTGAAACTCCAATATTTTGGCCATCTAATGTGAAGAACTGACTCTCAACCTAGACAGCGTATTAAAAAGCAGAGACATTACTTTGCCAACAAAGTCCCATCTAGCCAAAGCTATGGTTTTTCCAGTAGTCATATATGGATGTGAGAGTTGGACTATAAACAAAGAGGAGTGCCGAAGAATTGATGCTTTTGAACTGTGGAATTGGAGAAAACTCTTGGGAGTCCCTTGGACTGCAAGCAGATCCAACCAGTCCATCCTAAGGGAAATCAGTCCTGAATATTCATTGGAAGGACTGATGCTGAAGCTGAAACTCCAATATTTTGGCCATCTAATGTGAAGAACTGACTCATTGGAAAAGACCCTGATGTTGGGAAAGACTGAAGGCAGGAGGAGAAGGAGACGACAGAGGATGAAATAGTTGAATGGCATCACCAGCTCGATGGATATGAGTTTGAGTAAGCTCCAGGAATTGGTGATGGACAGGGAAGCCTGGCGTGCTGCAGTCCATGGTGTCACAGAGTCGGACATGACTGAGCAACTGAACTGAACTGAATCTGCATTGTAATGACATGCTAAAGGGGAAATATCAAGAGGAGAATCTAATAAAAATTTTAAATACCTTCCAAGTGGTGAATATGTTTACTTATAATCACATGCCAACAACCTGGTGTTAGTATTCCCTGTACCACCTATGAGATAAAACATTTTTCAGAATTAAAATAGATAAAATCTCATTACCGATCACCACTCAACAGGTGAACGTTTGCTGACAGAGAATACTGACTCTGAACTCCAGTTAAGCAAAATGTTATCCCCCAAAGAAAAAGAATTCTATTCTTCTCATTAGTAGACCAGTATTACAAAAAATACTGTACTCAATATTTATAATTTTGTCAATAAAAAAATTGTTGAAATTTGTTTTCTTTCAAACTCTTACATGAGGACATAAATAATATCTGATTTTTCATGTTGGCCCACAGAGTCTAAAATATTTAGTATCTGGTCCTTTACCAAAAAAGAGCTTGCCAATTTCTGCTCTACACTGAAAACTAGTAAACAATGTTTAGAAAATTTGAATACCATTAAAAACAGAGGAATTTACCACTTCTTGGATCATAAAACTCAATATTGCTAACATGTCATTTCTCTCTGGGTTGATTGATAAATCTAATATAATCCCAATTAAAACCCCATGGGCTTTTTTATAGAAAGTGATAGATTGATTCTAATGTATAAGGAATTATAAATGACTTAGAAAATTCAGTGCAATCCTGTGAAAGAAAATAATTGGAGGATCTAGCCTGATTTCAAGACTTATGATAAAGTTAAGGTAATCAAGAAATGACACAAAGATTGATCAATGGAATAGGGTCCAAAATATTCCTATGTTTATACCTTCTATTGGCTTTTTATAAAGGGCCAAATAATTCAAAGGGGAAAGGAAAGCGTTTTTGCAAATGATGCAGATGTGTGTATGAAAAACAATAACACACCCCAGCCACCAAGAGAGTATTTGAAATGAGTCACAGACCTAAATATAAAAACTGAAAGTAAAGAAACATATCTTTCCAACCTTGGGGCAGGCAAGATCTATTAGACAGGACACAGGAAACACTAACCATAAAGAAAAAATAATAAGTTAGACTTCAGAATATATGAAGAATTTCTACAACTCAATAAAAAAAAACCCCAATATGAAAATAAGCTAAATTGTGAACCATATATATCATCACGGGTGTTATTTAAGTGACCAATAAGCACATGAAAAAAAGCTTGAGATCATTATCATTAGTATAAAACAAATAAAACCACAATGAGAAACCAGAGTACACCCACTAGAATGGCTAAAATTAAAAACAGAGATAGTACCAAACAGTTTTTAACACTTAATAGCATCAAAACAAACTACCCACTTTAAAAAAATGGGCAGAAGACCTGAATAGACATCTCTCTAAAGAGGACATACATATGGCCAACAGGTGCATGAAAAGATACTCAAAATCACTAGCTATTAAAGAAAAGTCCAACTCTTTGCCACCCTATGGACTACACAATCCATGGAACTCTCCAGGCCAGAATACTGGAGTGAGTAAAGTGTTCCCTTCCCCAGGGGATCTTCCCAAGCCAGGGATCAAACCCAGGTCTCCCACATTGCAGGCAGATTCTTTACCAGTTGAACCACCAGGGAAGCCCAAGAATACTGGAGTGGGTAGCCTATCCCTTCTCCAGTGGATCTTCTCAACCCAGGAATCAAACCAGGGTCTCCTGCATGACAGGGAGATTGTTTTTCAGCTTAGCTACCAGGGAAATCCCAGCTATTAGAGAAATGCAAAATCAAAATTACAATGAGATATCATCTCACCTGGTTAGAATGGCTATCATCAAAAAATCCACAAACAACAAATGCTGGAGAGAGTGTGGAGAGAAGGGAACCTTTCTTCACAGTTAGTGGCAATGTAATTGGTACAGCCACTATGGAGAACAGGAGGGAGGTTCCTTAAAAAATTACAAATAGGGCTACCATATGACCTGGCAATCTCACTCCTGAGCACATATCCAGAGGAAAATCGTGGCCTGAAAGGATCCATGCACCCCAATGTTCATGGCACCACTGTTCAAGAGCCAAGATATGGAAACAACCTAAATGTCCACTGACAGAGGACTGGGTAAAGAAGATGTGGTGTATGTATCGGAGAAGGCGACGGCGCCCACTGCAGTGCTCTTGCCTGGAGAATCCCATGGACGGAGGAGCCTGGCAGGCTGCAGTCCATGGGGTCACTAAGAGTTGGACACGACTTCACTTTCACTTTTCACGTTCATGCATTGGAGAAGGAAATGCCAGCCCACTCCTGTGTTCTTGCCTGGAGAATCAATGAAATACTACTCAGCCACTAAAAAAAAAAAATGAAATAAGACCATCTGCAGCAACATAGATGGACCCAGAGAGTGGCATACTGAGTGAAGTCAGTCAGACAGAGGAGAAATAGCATTTGACATCCCTTATATGTGGAATCTAAAAAGAAATGGTACAAGTGATCTTACTTACAAAACAGAAAAAGACTCACAGACTTAGAAAGCCAACTCATGGTTGCCAGGGTGGGCGGGAAGGTAGGGGGAGGAATAGTTAGTTAAGGATTTGGGGAAGGTCACATACACATTGCTATAATTAAAATGGATAACCAACAAAAACCTATTGTATAGCACATGGAACTGTGCTCAGTGTTATGTGCCAGCCTGGATGGGAGGGGAGTTTGGGGGAGAATGGATGCATGTAAATGTGTGGCTGAGTCCCTTCACTGTTCACCTGAAACTATTGCAACATTGTTAATCAGCTATTCCCCAATACAAAATGTTTTTGGTGTTAACAAAATGAAATTAAAAAAAAATCAGTGATAGTACCAAGTATTTTAGGGACCTTTCTGGAATGGTACTGATATATCTTGGTATGGATGTGGGTTGCATAGCTGTATGTATTTGTTAGAGCTCATGAAACTGCACACAAGTTCTGTGCCTTTCACTGTATGTAAATTAGACTTCAATTTTTTTTAAAAAAGAGACCCTAACATTGTCCTAAACAGCTCAGCATCCTCTAAGTTCTCAGAGAAATCTTATATATTACTATTATCTTTATATCAGAATTCTATTCCCTTGGGCTGAACACTATCTAACATTTTCACACCCTTCTCGCAATTGTGCAAAATATTCAACAAGGAAAGTCAAAAATCTCTTGAGGGGCATCAGCTTACAAATGGCTTGAGTCAGGAGTTGTGGGCAAGCCAGCAGTTCTGTTTTCTCCTCTTCTGGTACCATGAGCTCCTTTCTATCTTATGTTATCTGCCATGTGGACTCAAGACTATCAAAGCAAGTTAATTTCAAGGTTTCCTACAAGAGTAAAGCAGGAATCCTGGAGAGACTGAGATAAGATGCCAGGTGTTTCTCGAGACAAAGATACTATTTTGTGAAATCAGTATTAACCCCTCAGCTTCTGAAAAAAAGTGACACCTCAGGAAGTATATTCATTATTGTTGACTCCCAGGCCTCCCTTAGTCTGATTCCAATTGCAGACACATAACACACACACGTTAGTTCCCCATGCTTGCACACACACACACACGTATTCGCACACACAATTACACCTGCACATGTGTCAGTCAGTTCAGTTCAAGCACTCAGTCGTCTCCGCCTTTTTGCAACACCATGAATCACAGCACGCCAGGCCTCCCTGTCCATCACCAACTCCCAGAGCTCACTCAGACTCACGTCCATCAAGTCCGTGATGCCATCCAGCCATCTCATCCTCTGTCGTCCCCTTCTCCTCCTGCTCCCAATCCCTCCCAGCATCAGGGTCTTTTCCAAAGAATCAACTCTTCACATGAGGTGGCCAAAGTACTGGAGTTTCAGCTTTAGCATCAGTCCTTCCAATAAACACCCAGGACTGATCTCCTTTAGGATGGACTGGTTGGATCTCCTTGCAGTCCAAGGGACTCTCAAGAGTCTTCTCCAACACCACAGTTCAAAAGCATCAATTCTTCAGCACTCAGCTTTCTACACAGCCAACTCTCACATCCATACATGACCACTAGGAAAACCATAGCCTTGACTAGACGGACTTCTGTTGGCAAAGGTCTCTGCTTTTCAAAATGCTATCTAGGTTGGTCATAACTTTCCTTCCAAGGAGTAAGCATCTTTTAATTTCATGGCTGCAATCACCATCTGCAGTGATTTTGGAGCCCAAAAAAATAAAGTCTGACACTGTTTCCACTGTTTCCCCATCTATTTCCCATGAAGTGATGGGACCAGATGGTTCTGAATGTTGAGCTTTAAGCCAACTTTTTCACTCTCCTCTTTCATCAAGAGACTTTTTAGTTCCTCTTCATTTTCTGCCATAAGGGTGGTATCATCTGCATATCTGAGGTGATTGATATTTCTCCTGGCAATCTTGATTCCAGTTTGTGTTTCTTCCAGTCCAGCGTTTCTCATGATGTACTCTGCAGAGAAGTTAAATAAGCAGGGTGACAATATACAGCCTTGACGTACACCTTTTCCTATTTGGAACCAGTCTGTTGTTCCATGTCCCGTTCTAACTGTTGCTTCCTGACCTGCATATAGGTTTCTCAAGAGGCAGGTTAGGTGGTCTGGTATTCCCATCTCTTTCAGAATTTTCCACAGTTGATTGTGATTCACACAGTCAAAGGCTTTGGCATAGTCAAGAAAGCAGAAATAGATGTTTTTCTGGAACTCTCTTGCTTTTTCCATGATCCAGCAGATGTTGGCAATTTGATCTCTGATTCCTCTGCCTTTTCTAAAACCAGCTTGAACATTCTCTGCATAGAAGTTAAATAAGCAGGGTGACGATATATAGCCTTGACATACTCCTTTCCCTATTTGGAACCAGTCTTTGTTCCATGTCCAGTTCTAACTGTTGCTTCCTGGCCTGCATACAGAATTCTCAAGAGGCAGGTCAGGTGGTCTGGTATTCCCATCTCTTTCAAAATTTTCTACAGTTTATTGTGATCCACACAGTCAGAGGTTTGGCATAATCAATAAAGCAGAAAGAGATGCTTTCCTGGAACTCTCTTGCTTTTTCCATGATCCAGCAGATGTTGGCAGTTTGATCTCTGGTTCCTCTGCCTTTTCTAAAACCAGCTTGAACATCAGGAAGTTCACGGTTCATGTATTCCTGAAGCCTGGCTTGGAGAATTTTGAGCATTACTTTACTAGTGTGTGAGATGAGTGCAATTGTGCGGTAGTTTGAGCATTCTTTGGCATTGCCTTTCTTTGAGATTGGAATGAAAACTGACCTTTTCCAGTCCTGTGGCCACTGCTGAGTTTTCCAGATTTGCTGGCATATTGAGTGTAGCACTTTCACAGCATCATCTTTCAGGATTTGAAATAGCTCAACTGGAATGCCATCACCTCTACTGGCTTTGTTCCTAGTGATGCTTTCTAAGGCTCATTTGACTTCACATTCCAGGATGTCTGACTCTATATGAGTGATCACATCATCATGGTTATCTGGGTCTTTAAGATCTTTTTTGTACAGTTCTTCCGTGTATTCTTGCCATCTCTTCTTAATATCTTAGCCTATCATTATTCAATGAGTGTCCAGAAATAACAGAAACTTGGGTTCAGATCTTGCCTTTTCCATTATAATTAATTGATGAAGTCTTCCCCATAAATAGAAATTATGTAGCTGCTGATATAATTTTATTAGTCCAGTAAATAGACTCATAACTAAATTCTATTTGCTCTTTCATAAAAATAAAATTACCAAGCAATACCTATTATTTTCTTGCTCTATGGAGGAAACTACATACCAAAAATGAAAATTATAATGAAAATACTTATATATTTTATGATGTCAGTAGCAACGAGTCAGACACAGCTTTGTGATTAAATAGCACCTGCCACTGTTTATACCTGTCCCTTCTTCAGTGGCTCTTTGTAGCTTCTGGAATACAGTTTGTTCCTCACCTCTTATATTCGAGGATGACCCTTAACTGATAAAAAACAATATTTTCATCTACTCTGCAATGTATATGTTTAATCTAGTTTTCACTGAGTCCTTAGCTCTCTTTAAACATCCATGTATACTTCCACTGCCATATCATTGATCACATAGAAGTATCAACAGTATGGTGCACTAAAACAGACTTTAAAGCAAGATGAATCCATTCCAAAGTGTGTCACATGCTTTATTAACTAGGTTGATGAATATTGACTTTCAGGCTGTGAAGAAGATCAGAGATAAAATACACTGTGTCTAGCATAAGATGTCAGACAAGGCGATGGCACCCCACTCCAGTACTCTTGCCTGGAAAATCCCATGGATGGAGGAGCCTGGTAGGCTGCAGTCCTTGGGGTCGCAAAGAGTCTGATACGACTGAATGACTTCACTTTCACTTTTCACTTTCACCCATTGGAGAAGGAAATGGTAACCCACTCCAGTGTTCTTGCCTGGAGAATCAGGGACGGGGGAGCCTTATGGGCTGCCAGCTATGGGGTTGCACAGAGTTCGACGTGACTGAAGTAACTTAGCAGCAGCAGCAGCAGCAGCATAAGATGTAGACAAAACAACCTGATAAATGAAAATCTATTTATGAGATTAGAAGGTAGGAAATAAGGTCACATCCAGATGATTTAGATGTATGGCTACCTAAACTTAAAAATCATTACACTCACAGCCACCCCTTCCTTTTTTTATCACACAAACTTCTTCCCAACTCAGCTCAAATCTCAGTAAACAGATTCATAACTAAATTCTATTTGCCCTTTCATAAAAAAAAAATTACCAAGTAATACCTATTATATTCGTATATTATATTATATTCTGGCCCCAAGGTTTGCATGCATTCTCATATTGATTTATATTGCTTAATATTGTGGTGCTGGAGAAGACTCTTGAGATTCCCTTGGACCACAAGGAGAAAAAAACCAGTCAACCTAAAGGAAATCAACCTTGAATATTCATTGGAAGGATTGATGCTAAAGCTAAACCGGTAATTCTTTGGCCACTTGATGCAAAGTTACCTTACTAGAAAAGACCCTGTAGGAAAGACTGAAGGCAGGAGGAGAAGGTGGAGACAGAGGATGAGATGCTTAGATGGCATCACAGACTCAAAGGACACAAATTTGAGCAAACTCTGAGAAATATTGCAGGACAAGGGAGTCTGGCATTCTGCAGTCCAAGAGGTTGCAGAGTTGGACACAACTTAGCAACTGAACAACAACAACTACTACTAAAGTTAAATAAGAGCTCAAAAATGCTGATAGGTTCAGTGTAAAGTTGTTTTTTTTCTTTTAAGTATTTACAAGGATGACGATCCAAAAGGAACACTTGGCTATCCCAAGAATCTAATTCACATACTTTCTATAAAAATGAAAGACTTCATAATATTGTATAAACCAGAAAAACAAAAAGAAAAAAGAGAAATGAAAAGGTTCATTTTAAGACCTTGATAAACTTAATTCCATTTATCTAGTATTTGTCAGATTTTCATTTCCTGTTGCTTAGTTTCAGACCTTCACTTTCTTGAGTAAAGTAAGAAGATTGTGGTCTGATCAGTTGTAGCAGAGCAGAAAGGAGTCCTAGGTAATTTTCAGGTAAGCTGAAGCAAGAAACACAAAGCAAAACTCTCTAAAGTGTATAACTCTCTAAATAAAGCATTTTTAGGGTCTAATGCCTCTAGGTGATGCCCCCAATTCCCAACTAGGCTGTAAGTAGAGACCTGTCCTGAGTCCAGGAATTCTAAAGAAGAAAATGAAATTGCCTATCTCCTGACCTCTACCTCGTCCTCTTCCCTTTTACAGGTGGGGCTGAAGCTCCTCAAGTAGACTGTGGCCCAAATGAGAGAGAACAATCAATGTCTCAACTACAAGAGGATTTTCTGGGGTTAATCTTACGAGCTACTGAAAGCCAACCAGGACAATTGTATTCATTCTTTTCTTAAAGGGGAGAGGACTCAAATCTTACCATCATCTTGGAAAAATACTGGTCACGCACAAGTACCATTTTACTTCCATCTAACTACAGGGAGGCGGTGAGGTACAGAGAGAAGCAAGCAGACAAACAAACAGAGATGTGAGGGGATCAAGGTCTCGCACTTGGAGCACTTGTGGCAAAACGATGATAGGTCTTGTCACTTAGATCTCTTTCCTGTCTTACTATCACCACACTTTTTTTCCTCCTTTTTATTCATAGTTTTTCAATGTTTTAATAAGTAACTGAAAATCTCTAAGTTCATCAATCGCTTTAATTTTTCATCTGCAATCCAGATTTTGTATGAATAAACTCTCATTAACAGCCACAACAGGACTACAAATGTTGATGCATTGCACACTATAGATTTTATTATGTTTTTGTTTTAATAGTTCCTTGCATTTGGTGAATCTTGGGACAGATTTTGTAAAGGGAAAGAGAGAGAATCCAAGCAGACATGTCTGTTCAGAGGCATTTAAAATGAGCATAATTCCAGCCCCATCCTTGAAGAGTGGAGGATATTGTGCTATTCATCAACTAGAGCATTTGACTCTAAAGTTGAAGACAGGAATATTTAATTACTATCTGCAAACAGAAACCCAGTGAAAAGTATTTGTGTCAGTTAGATGCCAATGAAGCTAAGCCTTTCTGAGATGGAGAGGATCGATTTAATTTTTTCCCCTTCTCCAGATTTTTGCTATGACAGAATGACATGCTCTTCATTCAGCCACTCAAGCAAAAGAATGACTGACAATCCAATGAAGGTCAAATAGTTTTCCAGCCAGCTGACACTGTTTCAAACCAACTTAACACTTCTCACAAAATGGTTGCACCTAAAGTTTAGCTCTGAAGACCGTTAAGGGCTACCTTTCCAGAGACAACCTGCCCTCACTTCCTCTGTCCCCAAAATACACACTTAAAGAGAACTTTCCAGTGGGTGGTTTTACTTCCTCACAAGGTCCCGCCCTTTCCTTTGTATGCAGCTGAAACAACTTGTGACTTTCATTTACTTTGCTGGCGCTTTCCTGATCTTGCACCATTGTTGGCTCTGGCTTTATTTCTCATCAATGTCACTGCGCCCCAGGGAATTAGTTTTTCTCTTTCCCTGAATGAACAAATGCTTTCCCTAAATGAAATCTGGAAATATATGGCCTTTCTAACAAAGTCATAAGGGAGGACTCTCCAGGAGGTGGGAACATTTACATAAAACAAAATCTCAAAGAGACTAGCGAGTACTTCAGTTCAGAGCTCTGTTAGCAGGCCAGAAGAGGTTCTTGCCTCTGACCTCTGATTCTTTTAAACTGTACATATTTCAATATAGCTTCACATTCTTAAGAGGTACACTGAAGGGAGAAAGTCAGGGAGGATTTTGCCACATATCATTTGGTGTGCAAAAATCTGACAAAGGCCAATAGAACTGAGTGTAGAGGATCTTCTCATTTTGGAATATATAATCTTAGACATTGGCTGAAGTTGGTGGGTTCTTGAGGTTTTATTTTTGTTGCTTTGAAAAGTTTCCTGCCAGCCCTCCTGCCTCAGCACAAATCCCACTTGGCTATTCGGCCCCTAGAATCCTCTCCAGACTCTAATTCCTCTACCAGCCTTTTGAAAGATATGTCTGCTATTTTTAACTTTTGGTTTCAGAGTTTTTTTCCCTCCTTCAAAATGTGAAGAATTAATGGATTCTTTTAAAGTGTCTGTCAAAGTAAAGAACAGCAATGTATAACAATGTATTCTGTATTTAGCTAAAGCACTTTTAAACACATTAACTCATTCAAGTCTTTACTCCTTCTTTGATAGATTAGAACATGTATTGATATATACTTGGTATATAATTTTTAGAACACCTGAGTAGTTGCATTATTTGTTCAGCTTCACCTTATAAGTCACTTATAAACCAAAAACATGGTGGAGTTTCTTAACTCCTGGGATGGGATTTATTCTACTTCGTGTATATGGTGCCTCTCTGTTTTCAAGTCTGGTTAGGCATTACTGATTGAGGAAGTCAGTCTTCAAGTGAGCTGTTATTACTCTGCTGTTATTATGCCCAACACTAACATGAGGAATATGGCCCCATTGAAGGGAAAAGAGAGTGAAGAAAACAACAGGTGTGCTGGACAAAAGCTGCCAATGGCACAAATTCTGTAATTTAGTAAATAATAGTTCTACCAATTTAAAACAGCAATGTAGCATTTAGTAACTGAGCTTACCAAATAATCTCAGTTTCTCTACTAACTTGGAATTGCTTGAATATCAATATTACAATATACCTTTGAAGTGAAGAAAATGTTAAGTTTACAAGATAATTGTGCTGGCTGATTTGAGATTTGTGAATGTGAGTAGACCCTACTGCTTCTGGCTATAGCCACAGAGGCTGGTCAGTGACTTTATGGCTTTTCAGGTAGGCCTGGCATGGAAAGCACAAACAAAGATATGGACTTCTGTTTATGCCATTTTCTACCAGTGTAACTATAAACATATTACTTAATTACTCTCAGCTTGCTTTCATATTTATAAAATAAGAAAAAGGAAACCTGTCTGCAGTGGGAGAATTAATTAAAATAATTCACATACTAGAGTTAGCATTTAATAAATACTCGTCATGTTATGCTACTATTTTATTTCCTCTGTGATTTCTTCTTTTTTCCCACAAAGGTGAAACAGCTAAGAAATATTGACACCATTAGCGTTTGTGAGCAGCCATTTTCTAGACTTGCCATTGAATACTGTGATCTTGACTCTTCCACCAACTGACTCTGATCATGGGCTACTCAGTTTATTAGTTATGCGCACTACTGTACCATGATGCAAAATAGCTGAGAATGTGAAGATCAATACAATTCTAAGTAATGTGAGTCAGGGGGAAATATGCTTATTTTAATCTAGGTTAACTGAGTCTAAAATAATTTTTACTTTTTTTAATATAAATTTACTTATTTTAATTGGAGGTTAATTAGTTTACAATATTGTATTGGTTTTGTCATACATCAACATGAATCCACCACAGGTATACACGTGTTCCCCATCCTGAATCCCCCTCTCTCCTCCCTCCCATACCATCTCTCTGGGTCATCCCAGTGCACCAGCCCCAAGCATCCAATATCATGCATCAACCCTGGACTGGTGATTTGTTTCATAAATGATATTATACATGTTTCAATGCCATTCTCCCAAATCATCCCACCCTCTCCCTCTCCCACAGAGTCCAAAAGACTGTTATATAAATCTGTGTCTCTTTTGCTCTCTCGCATACAGGGTTATCGTTACCATGGAATTTAGAAAGATGGTAATTTTTACTATTAAAATCTCAAAAAACAGGGCCTTGTTTGTCAGAAATTCTAAAGTATATAAGATGCAAACAAGAGCTAAGAAGAAAAACATGGCCTGATTTTAGATGCTAAAAATACCTGAGATCCATTTATATATGAGAACTCTAAATTTTGTCTCTGCCCCAAAGCCCCAAATTTCTGCAGCAGGTATCTATTCTGCTTTGTTTCCCTTTCTTTTAGAAACTGCCACACTCCACTCTAGCAGTCACATGACTGCCATTGAAACTGCCAAGTGAGTATAAATATTGTACAGCTCCAGGTGACATCCCTCACATTGCCTGTGTATAGTTTACAATGTAAATGGTATGCCATATAAATATGTAAGCAGTGGCCCTGGTACAGTATGAACTTGCCCTTTGCCACAATTGTTTGATTCAAAAATTTATGCATGATTCAAGAATTAAAAGTTACCAAAAGAAAAGGTCTATTATCCTCAAGTACTAAAACCCATTAATGCAACATAGTGCTTCCTTTCCTATGGTTTGGATATGCAATACCTGCCTTGACACTCTGGTAAATCCTAGTATTTTTCTAGTAGTTTCTCTGTTGTTGCATGAGGTAACAAGATTCATCTTTCCTTAACCTGAGTAAACAATGAAGAACCTTAACTGATAAAACCATCCTATTCTAACCTCACATGAATATCCTCACACAAACAGACACATGGAGCAGATGCAATGCCTGTCCATTTTTCAAGACACAAATCATTATGACTGAGGATATAGGCACTGGGTTCAAAATTTCTTACCTAAATACTGATACCATCATTTACACTAATGGAATTGTGAAAAATAATTTCAGTGCCTCAATTTCTTTATCTGTAACATAGGAATAGTAGTGTTCTTGCCTGGAGAATCTCATGGGCAGAGGAGCCTGGGGACTACAGTTCATAGGGTTGCAGAGTCAGACACAAGTGACTTAGCACACATGCAAGTCAGTACCTGTTAGGGTTATTGAGAGGGTGAAAAATTTGTACATAGCTTAGTTTGCTCTTTATGAACTCAGTTGTTATTACTCAGACCCTAGGAAGTCATCTGAAATTCTCCCATAAGTTCTCTAAATCTCTATTTGATATATTTACATGGTGTGTGTGTGTGTGTGTGTGTGTGTGTGTGTGTATGCAAGCACACTGCCACTTTCTCCTCCACTAGATGTCTTAATACATTGTTTTACAATTATGATTATTTATTCATCAATCTCCTATTCTTAGCTGTGGTATCTGTGAGAGGCAAGCCCATGTCTATTTCACTTTTACTCAGAATGCCCAGCTAGAAAAATGTCTGTTAAATAACATTGCTTAATAAATAAATTTGATAAAAATCAATCAGCAAAATTACTTAAAATTGCTATACAAGGCCACATTCTGTTTTTTGTTATTATGTTTTTTTTCTTTCTCATTGTTGATCCAAAAATTTCTTTTCATTCTTCCACATATTCATGCATTTATTTGGAAGATACATGGGACAAAATCTACAGTGTGGGATGTTCTGTGGAAATATAAAATGAATAACAATCTCTATCTCTAAAGCAGTTTGCAGTCCAAGAGGGGATAAAGCAGGTACCCAAATTGCTGTAATATAAAGTAGAAGGTGATGGGTTTTATAATAGAGGCACTAGGAAATTGCTATAAGATCTAGGAGACGTAGAGATCATTTTAGGCTGCAAAGCTTGAAAAAGGCTTCAAGGAAGAAGTGTATGTGAGGTTGTTCTTAGAGAAACAAGTGTGCTTTCAATAGACTGAAAAATATTTCCTCAAATTGGAAAGGCTGCAGATTAATGAATATCTGCTAAGTATGACTATTACTGACAATTCCTGTCTGTCAAAGGGGCTTTGAAGAATGCAGCCACAGTCTTTGGCTTGAATTTGATAAGGGTAGAGGTCAGGTGGAGAGATCAGTGTTTGCTTTTGCTTCTACTTCCCTAATGAGCCACATTGCTGCTGCTGCTGCTGCTGCTGCTAAGTCACCCCAGTCGTGTCCGACTCCGCGTGACCCCAGAGACAGCAGCCCACCAGGCTCTGCCATCCCTGGGGTTCTCCAGGCAAGAACGCTGGAGTGGGTTGCCATTTCCTTCTCCAGTGCATGAAAGTGAAAAGTGAAAGTGGAGTCGCTCAGTCGTGCCCAACTCAGTGACCCCATGGACTGCAGCCTATCAGGCTCCTCCATCCATGGGATTTTCCAGGCAAGAGTACTGGAGTGGGGTGCCATTGCCTTCTCCGAACTATCTAAATCTCTCTGCTGATTGGACAAATTTTTGTTTTAGTTTCACTCTGAACAGAAATCAATATTGCAAAGATAATTTTGACATCCATTATGGACTATTATGGTGCAACTGACATTTTCTTTGAGTTGTTTCCTCAGTATAGTTCTTTGCAGGAAAAAATATCACTGTCTGTAATTCTTCCTAGGATTATTCCTAAAAGGAGTTATTATATATATATATCAGACATGCCCTTCATTTGATTATTTTGGTCAAGAATATTTTATTGATGTAAAATCTATATTGAATGAAGTGTACATTTTTAAATAGTATGGTTTTACAGATTTTAACAAATGTGTTCACCTATGTTTCCCATGCCTTTATCAGTACATAAAAGATTTTATCACCCTGGAAAGTTTTCTTCCCCTGAAAGTCCCTATCCTTCCTTGAAAACAACTATTTATCAGTTTTCTCTTATCATAGATTCATTTTTCCTAGTCTGATATTTCTTGGAATTCCAGTTGAGCTGTTTCAAATCCTGAAAGATGATGCTGTGAAAGTGCTGCGCTCAATTTGCCAGCAAATCTGGNGATGGACATGAGTTTGAGTGAACTCTGGGAGTTGGTGATGGACAGGGAGGCCTGGTGTGCTGGGATTCATGGGGTCGCAAAGAGTTGGACATGACTGAGCGACTGAACTGAACTGAACTGAATTGAATGCCATTTGCAGCAATAAGATGGACTTAGAGATTATCATAGTAAGTTAAGTAAGTCAGAAAGAGAAAGCCAAGTATCACATGACATCTATCATATATGAGATCTAAAATATGACAAAAATGAACATATCTATGAAACAAAAACAGATAGACATAAAGAACAGACTTGTGGTTGCCAAGGTGGTGGCTGGAAGAAGGGGAGGACTGGGAGTTCAGGATTAGCAGCGGCACACTATTATATGCAGAATGGATGAAGAACAAGGTCCTATTGTATAGGAGAGCAAACTATATTCAAAATCCTGTGATAAACCATAATGAAAAGTGTTATGAAAAAGAATATATATATGTATAACTGAATCACTTTGTATAGCAGAAAGTAACACAACATTCTAAATCAACTATACTCAAATAAAGTTTAAAAATGAAAAGAATTGCATTCAAATCTCATAACGGGCTAAGAAATAAAAATTGAGCAGGAAAATTTGTATACAGACAATGAAGGAATGTCACAAAGCAAGCCCCACCATAAATGAAAATCGTAATTTAACATTTTAGAATGAGCTAAAATAAATAAAAGAATAGACATCATAAAAACAGTGCAAAATCCTATTGAGCAAAGTTAAGAAATGCAACAATTAGTCAAGAAGAAAAAATTAAAGAGAAAGCTAAGAGAACGCAGGAAAGAATAAGAAATTAAAATGTATTAAATAAACAAAAACTATGCAACCAACAAGGAGTAAACTAGAAGGAGTGCAAGAATGGATATGACATGATAAAATAACGCCACAAAAGTAGGAAATGGAAAGGAAATACAGGGAAATAATAGACAAAGAATGAAGGGAAATAATAAAACTAAGACAACAGAATAAAGCAATAAAAGCAATTCAAGAAATACATTCTGAAGTTAAAAGACATTTAAAGGTATATATTTACATTAAAAAACAATAAAAGTATTCCATTGGAAAAAGCAAAATATAGAGTGAAGGGAACAGGAATAGAAACTGCTGCTGCTGCTGCTGCTGCTAAGTCACTTCAAGTGATGTTGACTCTGTGCGACCCCATAGATGGCAGCTCACCAGGCTCCTCTGTCCCTGAGATTCTCCAGGCGAGAACACTGGAGTGGGTTGCCATTTCCTTCTCCGATGAATGAAAGTGAAAACTGAAAGTGAAGTCACTGAGTCATGTCCAACTCTCAGCAACCCCATGGACTGCAGCCCACCAGGTTCCTCCATCCGTGGGATTTTCCAGGCAAGGGTACTAGAGTGGGGTGCCATTGCCTTCTCCAGGAATAGAAACTAGAAATTATTAAATATACCATGTTTTTAGATTTGAATTTGGAAATATGTAAAAGAAATGATAAAAAGTTGTTTAAATCTTAGCCCCTGATAATAAAAGGCATTAAAAACACCTATTATTTACTCTGTGGTGAACCCACTCGAAGAGAAACTAATGCCAAGTGCTCTTACACATAAGTAATTTTACTGTATATCTCTTGATAGACTATGTCTTAGAACAAACTAAAAGTACTGCAAAGACCCTTATGTTGATGATTATTTCTGATAACACATGAGTGATGGTATTGCTCACAGCTTTAATCCAAGACTTTTGTGTATGTATGTTATAAAAGACAGTTAATGACTATTCTGTCTACTTCATTGAGAACAGGGATGAGGATAATGGAAGAGAGTACAAAGGTAAGATTGCGGAAATCAGGGTAGTTTTTTTTCTTTTTTAATTTTAAAAGCTATCCTCCTGATTTTGCATCAGAAGCCTCATCATGAACTCATACCATATTTTTCAAAAAGGAAAAGCCACATCCTTCCTATACCTCTCAACTAAAAACATTTAAAACAGTGACACTCTAACAACCATAGTGCTGACTGTGAATACAGTTTTATATTACATAAATAAGGACTGGTTAAAGATATGCCTGCTTCTAGACACAGAGAAGGAACTATGTGGATAAGTTAAGACTATTCTGTCTTTAGGATAATGGAAGAGAGTACAAAGGTAAGATTGCGGAAATCAGGGTAGTTTTTTTTCTTTTTTAATTTTAAAAGCTATCCTCCTGATTTTGCATCAGAAGCCTCATCATGAACTCATACCATATTTTTCAAAAAGGAAAAGCCACATCCTTCCTATACCTCTCAACTAAAAACATTTAAAACAGTGACACTCTAACAACCATAGTGCTGACTGTGAATACAGTTTTATATTACATAAATAAGGACTGGTTAAAGATATGCCTGCTTCTAGACACAGAGAAGGAACTATGTGGATAAGTTAAGACTATTCTGTCTTTTCAGGAAATAAGTAAATATCAGAGATGACACATAGAGAGTCCTTGGCAGTCCGGTGGCAGGACTTTACACCTTCACTGCTGTGTCCCAGCTCAATTCCAGGTTAGGGAACTAGGATCCTGCAAGCTGCTCAGGATGGCCACCTCCCACCCCCACCCCACCACCACCAAAAGTACTTTAAAAAAAAGACGACAGGGAAAATGGCAGAACTCTGGGACCAACTTGAAGCTTCTAATAGCCAATGACAGATCAATTTGAGCATCATTAAAAGCAAGAACTGCAATGTATTTAAAATTATAAAAATGTTTAAACA
Organism: Aepyceros melampus; assembly: GCA_006408695.1. Lineage (NCBI taxonomy): Eukaryota > Metazoa > Chordata > Mammalia > Artiodactyla > Bovidae > Aepyceros > Aepyceros melampus. The sequence goes on along the minus strand of SJXQ01009308.1, from coordinate 101,230 downwards.
TGTGAATTCACAGTTATTATATGCATATACAATTACATAAATAATGGTTCAGACATTCTATAGAATATTTTGCAGCATTTGTAATTGTGTTTGGAAGGTCAGTCAACAAATTGGAAATGCTTAAGTAAGATAATAATGCTGACCCAGGTGGTGCAGTGGTAAAGAACCCACCTGTCAATGCAAGAGAGGTGGGTTATCCCTGGGTGGGGAAGATCCCCTGGAGAAAGAAATGGCAACCCACTCCAGTATTTTTGCCTGGAAAATCCCATGGGCAGAGGAACCTAGCAGGCTGCAGTCCATGGAGTTGCAAGAGAGTCAGATAGGTCTGAGCGACTGAGAGCGTGCACACACACACACACACACCTCCTGACCCTCACAGTATGTAGATAATAATAACTACTACATAATTGTACATTAAAGGTAATATACAAGTATATTTGTACATGTACATGAACACAAATATAGTTAGATAAATGACAGAGAACAAAAAACTATTTAAAAAGTGATGAAATTGTGAATGATTTTCCTAGTGAATTCCACTTCATGATTTCAATGTATTTGTTCAATGAAAGTACTTTCATGCAATAAAATCAAGTTATAATTAATTAACATTTAAAATTTTTGCACACTGATAGATTTCCTTTTTCCTTAAGTGAGGACAGAATGATATGAAAAGAAAATGAAACCAAAGTCGCTTAGTCTGACCCTTTGTAACCCCATGGACTATACAGCCTATGGAATTCTCCAGGCCAGAATACTGGGGTGGGAAGCCTTTCCCTTCTCCAGCGGATCGTTCCAACCTAGGGATCGAACCCAGGTCTCCCGCATTGCAGGTAGATTCTTTACCAGCTGAGCCACGGAAGCCCAGGAATACTGTAGTGGGTAGCCTCTCCCACTATGAAAAGAACAAAGTTGTTAAACTCAGTCTGGGTACAGATCTTAGATCTGTCATTACTTTAAACCCTGGAGTACAGTTCAGTTCAGTCGCTCAGTCGTGTCCGACTCTTTGTGACCCCATGAATCGCAGCATGCCAGGCCTCCCTGTCCATCACCAACTCCCGGAGTTCACTCAGACTCACGTCCATCAAGTCCGTGATGCCATCCAGCCATCTCGTCCTCGGTCGTCCCCTTCTCCTCCTGCCCCCAATCCCTCCCAGCATCAGGGTCTTTTCCAATGAGTCAACACTTCGCATGAGGTGGCCAAAGTACTGGAGCTTCAGCTTTAGCATCATTCCTTCCAAAGAAATCCCAGGGTTGATCTCCTTCAGAATGGACTGCTTGGATCTCCTTGCAGTCCAAGGGACTCTCAAGAGTCTTCACCAACACCACAGTTCAAAAGCATCAGTTCTTCTGCACTCAGCCTTCTTCACAGTCCAACTCTCACATCCATACATGACCACAGGAAAAACCATAGCCTTGACTAGACGGACCTTAGTTGGCAAAGTAATGTCTCTGCTTTTGAATATACTATCTAGGTTGGTCATAACTTTTCTTCCAAGGAGTAAGCATCTTTTAATTTCATGGCTGCAGTCACCATCTGCAGTGATTTTGGAGCACAAAAAAATAAAGTCTGACACTGTTTCTACTGTTTCCCCATCTATTTCCCATGAAGTGATGGGGCAAGATGCCATGATCTTCGTTTTCTGAATGTTGAGCTTTAAGCCAACTTTTTCACTCTCCTCTTTCAATTTCATTGAGAGGCTTTTTAGCTCCTCTTCACTTTCTGCCATAAAGGTGGTGTCATCTGCATATCTGAGGTTATTGATGTTTCTGCCAGCAATCTTGATTCCAGCTTGTGTTTCTTCCAGTCCAGTGTTTTTCATGATGTACTCTGCATATAAGTTAAATAAGCAGGGTGACAATATACAGCCTTGACGTACTCCTTTTCCTATTTGGAACCAGTCTGTTGTTCCATGTCCAGCTCTAACTGTTGCTTCCTGACCTGCATACAGATTTCTCAAGAGGCAGGTTAGGTGGTCTGGTATTCCCATCTCTTTCAGAATTTTCCACAGTTGATTGTGATCCACACAGTCAAAGGCTTTGGCATAGTCAATAAAGCAGAAATAGATGTTTTTCTGGAACTCTCTTGCTTTTTCCATGATCCAGCAGATGTTGGCAATTTGATTTCTGGTTCCTCTGCCTTTTCTAAAACCAGCTTGAACATCAGGGAGTTCACGGTTCATGTATTGCTGAAGTCTGGCTTGGAGAATTCTGAGCATTACTTTACTAGCATGTGAGATGAGTGCAATTGTGCAGTAGTTGGAGTATTCTTTGGCATTGCCTTTCTTTGAAATTGGGATGAAAACTGACCTTTTCCAGTCCTGTGGCCACTGCTGAGTTTTCCAGATTTGCTGGCAAATTGAGTGTAGCACTTTCACAGCATCATCTTTCAGGATTTGAAACAGCTCAACTGGAATTCCATCACCTCCACTAGCTTTGTTCGTAGTGATGCTTTCTAAGGCCCACTTGACTTCACATTCCAAGATGTCTGGCTCTAGATTAGTCATCACATCATCATGATTATCTGGGTCGTGAAGATCTTTTTGGAGTAACATCCTAATGTAACACTTCAATCACAATGCATTTCTTTAGGAATTCTTTGGCAAATAACTTGATGTAAAAATATATCAGATCAATACATTTTTAATTTTTTGTATATCCTATTCTCTCATTTGATCTTAAATTTGAGGAACTTTTTTCTTATTTTCTGCCATTTACCAAAACGCATTAAGATCAAGCCAAGTTATAATATTCAAGTAAAACTCTTTATTTGAGTAAGAATATTCAAATAAAATTCAAATATAAGATTCAAGTAAAAATCTTTGCATTGATTCATGTTTTTGTTTCATGAATCACTTATTGATAATTTATGATTTTCTATACACAGACTTCTGCATTGTCTATAACTCATTTTCACCAGATTCCCCTTGCAGTCTTTCTGATAATAGGAAACATATTAATAAAATTTACGTTCTTGGTATTCATTTTCTGCAGTGAAATCCGATTTGATGTCAAAACACGCTCTTTTTATTCTTTATCCTTTCAATGCTCAGTAAATTACAGTTGTCCTCAACTTTTTACCACATTAAAATTTCTCAGCTTGTGTCTTTTAGAGGACAAAGGATATTTTGAAACATAGGTTTTGCTTTGGCTACAATTTAATCAGGTCTCTAAATCCTGCCAATCACCTTCAGACTAAAACAGCTCCTCTGTTCAGATCAAAATATCACCTTTAGTGCCTGTCTGTCATTTCAAGTTCATGCCAGTGTAAGTCAAGATAGTGTCCTTTGTCACTCTCCACAATGAGAGGACATTAAGGAGTTCTCGATTGAATTTTGCTCCTCAGATTTCAGACAACTTCAGACTTAAAGTGACCTCTCATTCTGAACTCAGTACTGCCTTACTCTTCTCTCAGCTCTGTGACTGGCTCTCTGAAAGCAGTCCAGGGCACTTCAAACTCATTCTTATCATCTCAGTATCTTTCCTCTTCATCTTCCTCTTTATATTTCAAGGACTACTTTCAGATCTGCCCTGGAATGTCATTCTGCACAAACCTTGTCCTGTATACATTGCCTTTAGTCATATATATAAGAACAGAATGCTCTTAACTGACAACTTGGCTAATAAGTATTGATTACTGTTAATTAAACTAAACTAGATCGGTATAACTTCTTTGTTTACCTGCTACAATTTCGTGAAAATCTGCCTAACTAAATTTGAGTATTTCAACTTAACAGGAAAGTAAGTGTTCACAGATTAATTAATGCTTACTCATCTGTTCCATGGAAACTGCATATTTCCCCTTTGAGTTGTACTCCCAGACTTTCTAACCTGTGACTTTCCTCCTTTCCAAGCATCTTAGATAATGATTTTTGATTAGGCTACATTGACACTGACTTCTCTCTGCTGGAAATGATGCTTCACTAGGGCAAGGGTCTTCACCTCTTCTATTCACTGATACGTGTCACGTGCCTAGAACAGAGACTAGCACATGGTAGATACTCAACACTTCCTGTCTATCACAGAATGTATACATAGTTTTCCCTTGCTTTCTTTTGTTTGATAGGGAAGAGGATATAGAATGTTGTATCGGGATACAGAATTTTTTATTATTATTTTCTTTCACTTGGGTCATTTGGAATTTGTCTTTCCATCCACTGATACATTTGTAGGAATGTTATGCTCGCATGCACGCTGGGCCCTGATGAGATGACTCCCTCGTATGAGTCCCATGATTTGTAGTTTTGTGATGGAGCGGGATGGAACAGCCACAGTAATACACAGTATACCATGCTTGTGGATAAAGGCCTGACCCTTCACATAAAGGAGGTAACGAACTGAAACAAAGTCATGAGCAAACTTTTAATGGCAGGGTTCCTTAAGGAAGTCTTGGGCTTTCTTTCCTTCCCTTCTGCAGCTCTTTGCCTCTTTGGCATTTGTCCTTTACTTTAACTCACATACATTCAATATTGTTCACTATATAGACACTCAGAAAATGCTTTTAGGTGCCCATGCAACACAAGGCTGCAAAACTGTTAAAACTTTATCTGAGACTTTTGCAAGAAGCAGTTGAATTTTCATACAGAACAAAGCATTTAGCTAAAGAGGTGGAATGCAAAAGTCTATTGCTAGAATTCAAAATATATAGATGGGTAAGTCAAAACCATTTGGCACAATGACAATTCCTTTGACCTGAAATCATTGAAGTTAGAAATCAGCTATGAGAATTTGACCTACCAATTTACTCCCCCAGTCCCCAATACTTTCAAGAAGTATTGAATATTGTGCTCCTATATTTACTATAAATCTTATTCAACTGTACTTGGAAGGATCCCTTTCTTCACATATACATGAAAAGCCAATCTCTGGCAAAACCCTAAAGGAGAACCAGCTTGTTTCTGCAAACCTCACCCTGGCCCTTTAAGGATCTACTAGGAAAAGGGAATGAAGGAAATTCAAAGTGCTCTGTAATGTACTCAGCATCCTTATCTCTTTTAAGTAAACCCATTTGTTCTAAGCAGACAGTCCAATAACTCATGAAGAGTTAAAGGCACTAAACCTTCCAGATGGTTACAATTTTAAAGCACACTCCTGAACAAAGAATTCATTTCTAACAATGGATTTTTCAGAAATGAATAATAAATTGGGGTCAGAGTGTCTACAGGAGTCAAAAGGGCTATTAAAATTTAATCTGTTCTCTGAATCCAGAGAAATATTTTAAAATCAATATATAGGAATTCTTTTTCATTCTAAATCAAAACCTGCCTTCACTTTACAAAATGCTTTTACATGCATTACATGTTGGTTAATATTACTAAAAGTAATTAAAATGTATCTGTAACTTTGTATCATGTGGTACTTTCTCAACCTTTAATATTCTCCATACCTCTTTTCAGCCTTTTAAAGAGCTCTCTGTTCAGATACTTCTTGTATAAAACATTCCTAGATCACATGAATTGAGCTCTCACACCAGAATAGTCTTATTTCTTAATTGACCTGTTTTCACTGTTGTTCAGTCACTAAGTCCGATTCTTTGTGACCCCGTGGGCTGCAGCATGCCAGGTTCCTCTGTCCTCCACTGTCTCCTGGAGTTTGCTCAAATTCATGTCTATTGAGTTCAGTGATGTTATCTAACCATCTCATCCTCTGTCACCCCCTTCTCCTTTTGCCTTCAATCTTTCTCAGCATCAGGGTCTTTTCTAATGACCTGATTTCATCCTGAGATATTTCTATTAAAATCTAATATTTTAAGTAATCCAGGAATGATGAGTGTACTTAAAATAGCTCCACTGCCTTCTGAAAAATTGCTTTAAATATCAAAGATTCTCAATGCTTATTTATCCATTTAAATACACTTTTGTATTTTTAATTCCTATATAAGTAAAGTTTTAGTGCACATATATAATACCTCACACCCAGATTTTATTTATTATACAGAAACATTTATTATACAGATTTCTATCCACATAGTACCTAACCCAGTAATGCATGCACGAATATAATAAACCTCTGGTGAGATCATAAAGATTAGATTATTCCTAAGCAAAGAGTGTCCATAATTCAATTTAGTTTGATGGAACATAGACCACAAACTACTTCCCCACCAGAACTCTGTGAAACTGATCCACTCAGTACCGTGTAACTTTGACTTGTAACTTATGATCCTGTTTATTCATGGATCCTGTGTTATTAAATCAGTAAGTGGGACTACACAATATTAAGATAAGTTAGTAATATTCTGCCCATCAATTTCCTGCTTGTAAATTGTTTGTAATGCCATTGATCTGATGCACATAATTTCTTAATATGAATATCCAGAAATCTACAGTCCTTTGGCCTGGAGACATCATCTGATTGAGGAGAGGTCCATTTACATTATGAGTGCACTTTGAACTCTGATACAAATTGATTAACAATTTTTAGAACCTAAAATTTTCCACAGATATCATAGGGACTTTAGATTTCATCAGCCCATATTTATGTTCCATAAAATCACAGTATATTTTATTCTATACAGTTGAGTTAAATGCATCTGCCAATTAATCAACAAGTGTTTCTTCAGGATCTGGAGCATGGACTGTGCATTGGGGCTGTTCTAGGTGTTGGAGATATGTCTGAGAGCAAAAAAAAAAAACACACACCAAATAAACAAGATTTGTCCTTATGAGGTATTCATATAGGAGAAAACAAGCACATGTTAAATATTATGGTAGGTTGTCAGGTAATGATAAAAAAAAAAAAAGAATAAAGACACAAAGACTGGGGTGGGTCTGAGAAGGTGACATTTAAGCAGGATGTGAATGAATTTAGGGAGTGAGTTAAGTGGAATCTGGAAGAAATTTCCAGCACAAGAAATAGGTCTGGTTAGGTTCTTATTTGGAATATTGGTTAAACAATAGAAGGGTCAGTGTGGTTATAGTTGGAGTAAGGTAATCAAGGGAAAACATGTTAAAAGACCAAGGGCCAGATTCCAGAGGGCATATACATCACAGAAGGGTATTTGAGTCTCACTTTGAGTGTTACTGGAGAAGGAAATGGCAACCCACTCCAGTACTCTTGCCTAGAAAATCCCATGGACGGAGGAGCCTGGTGTCCATGGGATCGCAAAGAGTCGGACACGACTGAGCGACTTCACTTTCACTTTGAGTGTTATTGGGAAACATTGAATTGAGTAATCAAGGATGAAATCTAAGAATTCTGACCTAGTAATTGGATCAACTGAAGTGATAGTTATTGATATTTATTGAAACAAGGAACACTAAGGGAAGAGCAGGTTTTTAATGGGGAAATCAGGAGTTTGGTTTTGGACATGATACATTTGAGATGCCCTTTGTAATTCCAGCTGACGGGTAGTGATACTACAATGCCCAAATCATAGTAAGGTGAATGAGGCATTCGCCTAATATGCAAAAACCCAATGGGGCACCAAAACACTCAGTAGTCTGGATAAACATTTTAATATGAAATTTTTAAAAGTCAAAATTAAAGCAGACAATCCATGATGAATAAAAGAGCAAAATTTTAAAAGAAAAGTAGCTCGGTAGACAGGGTTTTGTTCCCAATGATATTTGTCCCCTAATGAATATATTACCTTATATATTTTATGGGATTTCACAGAGTGTATGGGCTTCTCAGGCGGCTCGGTAATAAAGAATCTGCCTGCCAATACAGGAGACACACGTTTGATCTCTGGGTCAGGGAGATGCTCTGGAGTAGGAAATGGCTACCCACTCCAGTACTCTTGCCTGGGAAACCCCATGGATGGAGGAGCCTGGCAGGGTACAGTCATAAGATCACAGAGTCAAATGCAAATGAGTGAGCATGCACAGATTGTGCAAAGGTTGCTCATCAGTTACCCCTAAAACAAGATCAGCCTGGATTGTTAAATATGCTCACTGTAATCCCATGAGCACTTAACAGCAGAAAAGAAAAACAAGAGAGTCAGATTTTTGTGAAGGAAGACGAGACGGGAGAAGCTAAAAGCGAGAGAAAAATACAGTCACCATTGTTGTTGATAACCTGTGATGAGTCGCGTCAATGAAGCTCAGAATGACTCCTGGGCAACAGGAAGCATGGAAACGGGGATTTCAGCTCTGTCACTTCAAAGAACTGAAGTCCGTTAAGACCTGAGTCTGGAAACTGCCTCCACTAGGAACCTGCAGAAAGGAACCCAGGCCAGCCATCACCTTGGTATCAGCTTTGTGAAACCTCAAGCAGAGAAGCCAGATGAATCTACGGGACTTCTGACCTTCAGAATTGTGAAATACCTAATTTGTTTGATTTGAGTTTTCTGCTTTTAAAACGCTAAGTATGTGTTAATTTGTTAAAGCAGCAATAGAAACCCAAAGGCAGTGTTCATTTAGTTGATTCTGCATGATGGAAGTATTTTTATGAAATACTGGAAGTGCTTCTCTCATTAAAAAATTTCCCAGGAAAAGTTCTGTAAATCAACCACTGATAATGCTAGTGGGATTGGCCCTGCCCACCAAAGGTTCATTTGAAGACATACACCTTCATAAGAAAACTTCCTTCTCCTCAAGATGATGGTCTGTTACATTGTCTAGGTATTATTCTTTTGTTTTTTAAATATTTTATTTATTTGTTTTTATTTGACTGTGTTGGGTCTTAGTTGCAGCATGTGGGATCTAGTTCCCCGACTAGGGATCGAACCCAGGTCCCCTGCATTAGGGGCACAGAAGCTTAACTACTGGACCACTAGGGAAGTCCCTACACTAAATATTATTCTTGCAGACCTGTGAATCAGTTTACTGCTACCTACACAAAACTAGTTATATTCTCAGACAGATGATTAAGATGGGGAGTGTAAATTTAACTTATGCAAAACAGACAACTCTCTAAGGAGACAGAGTTAATTTAATAAAAGAAAAAAATTCAAGTGCCAGTCAATATTGCATGATAATGCTGTTTTTGACAGTGGATATTGACTTACTGACATTAATCCCAGGATTGTGTGTTCTTATTTTTAATATAAGATTCTGTACTTCATAAACAACCATATATTAACCAATTTTCTTCATATCTTTCATCTTTGGGACATTTCTGTGATCCTGCAAATGTCATTCTTTCTCCTGATTTAAGCCTTGATTATTGAGATTTTTATCAATACCCTAAAAATGGGATTGGGAAATACTTCAGCCAGTCAAATGTGACAAGTTAATTTGGTCTTCACATTTATAGCTATATCATCAGAAAACCTGCTTTAAACTGTGAGGAAAATGGCAGTTTACAATTGCATTAAAAATACCAAAATGAATGAATCCATTATTCAGACACAGCCATGACAGGTCTGTAGTTGTTATTTATTCCAAGCACCTGCCAATATTATCTATTCTGGACTTGGATTCTGCTGTTGCCTGGCTGAATTAACTCCTTCAATTCCAGCTCCATTAAAAACACCATTTCAAATTTTAATGTGCTCAAAATTACAACTTCCTTGTTTTTGAAATATAATTGAAGGGGACTGGTTATTTTTTAAGGAGAGAATTTCCCTGATCCTGTTTTTCACCTTTACATTTATATATTCTGAAGTTCCCCAAATCTAGGAGGCTCAGTGGAAAAGAATACGCCTGCCAATGCAGGAGACACAAGAGATACAGGTTCAATTGGGAAGATGTCCTGAACAAGGAAATGGCAACCCACTCCAGTGTTCTTGCCTGGGAAATCACATGGACAGAGGAGCCTGGCAGGCTACAGTCTATGGGGTCACAGAGAGTCAGACACAACTGAGCAACTGAGCATACACAGGAGAGAAGTTAATAAATGATCTGACAAAACAACATTTGAATTCTGTCATTTGCATTGCATCATGGAATCCGGAAGATCCATGAAGATGTGCCCTTTAAATGAATCTTTTGTTATCTCTTCCATATATAAAGTTTCTTTATGCATCTTTTTTAAAGAATTTATTCTGGAGTTGAGTCATCTCATGTTGAATCCTAACCCAGTGCTTTCTAGTTGGGATGACTGGCAACTGATTTAATCCACAGTGGTTCATAATCATAATCTGTAATTAGTAGTTATATCATAGGGTTTCATTTCAAATAGAAATTAACATACATAGGAGAAACATATTCTAAGCCTCAATCCTTATGTTTTGTATTTTTAATGGTGCATCCTGCTTTAGAGTTTACCAGCCACAATGTATTTATTAAAATATATCCAAAGCTGACCACCTCCTTTGACCTCTGCTGTTAACATCCTATTCCAGAACATCATCTCTTGCCTAGATTGAATTATAGCTTCCAAAAACTCTCTTTACTTTTTTGTGCTCCTGCAGTCTGTTCTACCTAAAGTAGCCACAGTGGTTATTTTTAAAACAAATGAAATCATATTCACTTGCTCAAAGCTATCCAGTGGTTCGCCATTTCACCCAGAGGAAAGACTAAAGTCCTTAAAATCAGCAGGCCCACACTCCCTTCCTTTCCTGTTTTTGTCCACTACCATTTTCCCCTTCTGATTCAACTCTAGGTTTTCCAGCCTCAGCATTCTTCAAAAATACCAAGTACAATGAGAAGTAGCTAATGAAACTAAATGAGCAAATGGTGCTGAGTACTTTTTTAAGCCACAGTTTCATTGTCTTAGTTAAGACAGGGTTATTAAGTGGTGATTTAATTTTTTTTATTATTAGCAACTTCAATTATAACTGGAGTAAGTGAATTTTCTATTAATAAAAATGAGTTTTGACCCAAAAATATCAAGTATACTCCTGCCTCAGACGCTTTAGACTTGGTGTTCCCTCTGCCTTTAATGTTTTTCTCAGCTATATGCATAGCTCACACCTTACACACTTCAGTCTCATTCAAATGTTACTTGATCAAGGCTTTCCTTGACTGATATACACTGGTACTCCATGTCTCCCCTCCTTTCAATTTGTCCATAACACATATCATGATCTGACGCTACTGCTTGTTTGTTAATATTTGTTTTTCTATACTGGAAAATAAGCTCTGTGAGGGCAGAGTTTTGTGTTTTTGTTGAATCCTGCATTTGTAGAACAGTGTCTGCTTCATATTAAGCACTCAGTAAATATTGAGCATTCAAAGTATAACTAATAGAACTTTGATTTTTGAAAGAAAGAATAGCTTTAACTATTAGATATTTATGATTTTTATAGTTCTGTTTCATGTGATATTTAGTTTATTATACCAGAATCATGTACATTCAGATTGATGATTAATAATTGATGATTAATAATTATAAACTATTTGAAAGCAAAGTAATTCCAGTGACAAAATGACCGTAGAATTTGGACAGTAATCTTAATTGTGATGCTAAGCAACTTATTAAAGACCTAGCTTATTTTACAACTAGACCCTACCACAAATGTTAAGCATATTCCTAGCTAGAAATGATGTTTTTTCACTTACACAGTGGCTTTCCTGATAGCTTAGCTGGTAAAGAACCCACCTGCAATGCAGAAGAGCCTGGTTCCGTTCCTGGTCAGGAAGATCCTCTGGAGGAGGGCATGGCAACCCACTCCAGTATTCTTGCCTGAAGAATCGCCATGGACAGAGGAGTCTGGTGGGCTACAGTCCATGGGATCGCAGAGTCAGACACAACTGAGCGACTAAGCACACAGCACACCAGCACAGCACAGAGGCCATGTTTGTAAATGCCTATTTTGATTTCTTTTAATGTTTTGTCTTATCCTAATAACCCATTCCAAAATCTAATATTGGTAGAGCTTTTATGGTTTACACAGTTTCACATAACTCATATTCTTCTTAATGTCATGATCATGACCACTCTGGAGGACAGATATTATTTTAATCCTATATCACAGAAAAGAAATCTGAATGAGGGATGGTCTTCAAAGTATGTATGTATGTATATATATATATATATATATATATATTATATATAAACACCTTGCCGCATTTGCCTCTGGTTGTCCACAACAGGCCTGTTCTTTATAAGAAAATGCAGTGAGTAGCTTTAATAGTAGTTACCACTGACTAAGTTAGATATTATCATGCATAATCCTTTCATCTTTTCAGCAACTCAGTAATATTATTTATTATTATAATTACCTTCATACAGATGAGGAACCTTAGGATTTACAGAGAATAATGGACATATCTAGCAAGTAACTGAACTACTAGTACAATGAAAGCTCAGCTATCTTGATTTCAGTGCCGTGATCTTTACCTTCATCCTCTATTGCACCTGTGTGCTTGCTCGTAGAGAAGATGAAAGATTCATGCAAAAGCAATTTAGGGTTCTGTTACTATCCCAGCTTATTAAGTATGTAGCTTATTATGCCATGCCATAATAAGCATAATACTTTGTAACTAAATACATTTATCATATATAGATGAATAATTTCCAGTTATTTAGAACTATATTTCCTGCAATTCTGATATTAATTTTGAGAGTAGGGACCTATAACCCTTTCTAATGTTTTCCCTCAAAAATGTAGATATCAGCTATTGCCAATATAAGCATGAATATGGACAGAGGAGCTGGTAGGCTACATACAGTTCATAGGGTTGCAAAGAGGCAGACACAACTTAGCGACTAAACAACCAGAAAAATGCTATTAACTAAATATATATGCATAATTGTATGCCATTCACCATATTATAATATACCTATAATATTTTGGAGGGAGTTCTTTGATATCCTACAGTTGTATTTCTAGTTGTATGTACATGTAGGCAATAAGTTATAGAGGAATTAACTATTAACTCAGCATACATTGTTCTCAAGTATTCATTTTAAAGTACTTTAATATATGAACACTCAGATGGTAAACAATTGGCCTGCAATATGGGAGAACTAGCTTTGATCATTGGGTCAGGAAGAGCCCCTGGAGAAGGGAATGGTTACCCACTCCATCATTCTTGTTTGGACAATTCCATGGATAGAGGAGCCCTGCAAGTTACAGCCATGGGATCACAAAGAGTTGAACACAACTGAGCAATCAACACTACATTCAAACCTTTTCAAATTTTAAAACAAAATAGTTATAAAGAGTTCTTTTGAAAAAAAGAAATAAATTGATGCTTTAAACAAGCAACAAATACACTGAAAATTTTAATTCAGTTGATCAACATCAAATATTGATCAAGAGAGGGTTCACAGCACTTTTAGTTTTAAATAGACCTACCTATATTCCAATTTGTATTGTTTATCAAAGCAACCTCAAAAAGGCAAGGAACTCCAAGACTGAAAATGAAATCTTTTTGACCTGACATAATTTAAATACATTAAAATCAGTGGTGTGTGAGAGAACATTTTTACCAATCTTTTTAGTAACAAAGATGTCTCAGTTATGCATTTAGTCAAATTATTAGTTTGCCATGAATACTCATTTAACTATAATACCTTATTGACTGGGCTAACATTTTTAGACTTATAAAGACAAAGGAAAGATCCAATTACAGTTGCAGAATAAAATGTAAATGCTACAAACACTGACATTTTAAAGACCTTAAAATTGCCAACATTTTAGAACGAAGATATTAGAAGTAGAGAATAATTTTCTTACCTTTTGAATTGGAAGTTAAAAATACAATATCTGAAGTTGGTGACTCAGAAAATATATTTAAAAATCATAAAGTGTACCAATGGAATAAAATTATTTAAATGTAAAAATGAAGAGGACTGAGCTGAAGATAAAATTGCATTTAATTCCTATTCTTTAAAAATGGAGTCAACCAAATTCAATACGAGTGGATAAACTAAGCAATTGACAGATACATAAATTGTTTAAATTTGTAAAGATAGCTACTGGAAGAACCGAATACTAAGTACTATTAAAAATGGTTACTTTTGATGAAGTAGATTGGAGGAGGGGGCAAAAGGCAGAGATTATACAATTTTGACAATTCTGCATAAATTTATATTTTGCTCTTGTTTTTGCTTTAGATCATGGCAGGTACCTTTTAAATTAATAAAGCAGTTTCTCTTTCCCAATGACTTTCTCCACATGAGTTAAACCACATTAAACAGGATTACTTTTCAAAAATTCTCAAATTATTCCTCTTATTTGGCTCTATGAAGAAAACCACAGTAAATATTGGTTTGAAATAGCTCATTTATAAAGATCAGAATTCTAAAAAGACCTATGAATTGAAAGAAAACACTTTGCTAATATGCTTCAATTGTCACAACAATTAAAGCATACATGGTAAACATACATAAATTTGTAGTTATCTGGGGGCTTTTTTATTATTTTTTTTTTTTACTTTACAATACTGTATTGGTTTTGCCATACATCAACATGAATCTGCCATGTGTGTACATAAGTTCCCACTCCTGAACCCCTCTCCCACCTCCCACCCCATATCATCCCTCTGGGTTATCCCAGTGTACCAGCCCAAAGCATCCTGTATCCTGCATCGACCCTAGACTAGTGATTTGTTTCTTATATGATATTATACATGTTTCAATGCCATTCTCCCAAATCATCCCACCTTCTCCCTCTCCCACAGAGTCCAAAAGACTGTTCTATACATCTGTGTCTCTTTTGCTGTCTCTCATACAGGGTTATCATTACCATCTTTCTAAATTCCATATATATGTGTAAGTATACTGTATTGGTGTTTTTCTTTCTGGCTTACTTCACTCTGTATAATAGGCTCCAGTTTCATCCACCTCATTAGAACTGATTCAAATGTATTCTTTTTGATGACTGAGTAATACTCCATTGTGTGTGTGTACCACAGCTTTCTTATCCATTCAGCTGCTGATGGACATCTAGGTTGCTTCCATGTCCTGGCTATTATAAACAGTGCTGCGATGAACATTGGGGTACATGTGTCTCTTTCAATTCTAGTTTCCTTGGTGTGTATGCCCAGCAGTGGGATTGCTAGGTCATAAGGCAGTTCTATTTCCAGTTTTTTAAGGAATCTCCACACTGTTCTCCATAGTGGCTGTACTAGTTTGCATTCCCACCAACAGTGTAAGAGAGTTCCCTTTGTCCACACCCTCTCCAGCATTTATTGCTTGTAGACTTTTGGATCGCAGCCATTCTGACTGGTGGGAAATGGTACTTTGTTGTGGTCTTGATTTGCATTTCTCTGATAATGAGTGATGTTGAGCATCTTTTCATGTGTTTGTTAGCCATCTGTATGTCTTCTTTAGAGAAATGTTTATTTAGTTCTTTGGCCCATTTTTTGATTGGGTCGTTTATTTTTCTGGAATTGAGCTGTAGGAGTTGCTTGTATAATTTTGAGATTAGTTGTTTATCAGCTGCTTCATTTGCTATTATTTTCTCCCATTTATAAGGCTGTCTTTTCACCTTGATTATAGTTTCCTTTTTTGTGCAGAAGCTTTTAATTTTAATTAGGTCCCATTTGTTTATTTTTGCTTTTATTTCCAGTATTCTGGGCGGTGGGTCATAGAGGATCCTGCTGTGATTTATGTCGGAGAGTGTTTTGCCTATGTTATCCTCTAGGAGTTTTATAGTTTCTGGTCTTATGTTTAGATCTTTAATCCATTTTGAGTTTACAATTTGAACCCCTTGTGGGCTACTTAAGAAGGATGCTGACTAGCTTACCTAAGAAATAACTGCCTAGCAATAGTTCTTTGTTTAATTGAGGTCAAATTCATGCAACATAAAATTAACAATTTTACAGTACACCATTGTGTGGTATTTCGGATGCTCAAAATGTAGTTCAACCACGACCTCTATCTAGTTACAAAACTTTTATTCTTCCCCCACAAAATTCCCATACCCACTAAGGAGTAATTTCTTATTCATCCCCTCCTCCCAGCCTTAGGCAACAATCAATCTGCTTTTTACATCTATGAATTTACCTATTCTGGATATTTCCTGTAAATGGTTTCACACAATATGTGATGTTTTATATGTGGCTTATTTCATTTCATTTTGAGTTTCATCCATGTTGTAACATATATATAGCAGTACTTTATTTCTTTTGGGGGCTGAATTGTATTCCAATGTAAATATATGATCTGCTTTGTCTATACATTCACCATTGATGAATATTTGGGTTATTTCTACTTATTGGATATCGTCAATAATGCTACAATGACTATTTTTGTACAAATATCTGTTTGAGTACCTGTTATGATTTATGTTTGGGGTATACACCCAGAATTAGAATAGCTGGGTCAAATTTGGGAGTTTTTCATCCATTATTTACTTAAATATTCTTTCTACCTTTTACTCTCTTCTCTTTAGGGACTCATATAATGCATGTGTTGGTATATTAGATTGTTCTCCATACGTCAGTTCAGTTTTGTTTTGTTTTGTTTTTTATATCTTCACACTGGAAAATTTTAATGGTCTAATCACTAAATTCTTGCTATTCTTTGGAACTCTGCATTCAGATGCTTATGTCTCTCCTTTTCTCCTTTGCTTTTTGCTTCTCTTCTTTTCACAGCTGTTTGTAAGGCCTCCCAAGATGGCCATTTTGCTTTTTTGCATTTCTTTGCCATGAGGATGGTCTTGATCCCTGTCTCCTGTAGTATGCCATGAACCTCATTCCATAGTTTATCAGGGCCTCTATCTATCAGATCTAGGCCCTTAAGTCTATTTCTCACTTCCACTGTATAATCATAAGGGATTTGATTTAGGTCATACTTGAATGGTCTAGTGGTTTCCCTACTTTCTAAAATTTAAGTCTGAATTTGGCAATCAGGAGTTCATGATCTGAGCCACAGTCAGCTCCTGGTCTTGTTTTTGCTGACTGTATAGAGCTTCTCCATCTTTGGCTGCAAAGAATATAATCAATCTGATTTTGGTGTTGACCATCTGGTGATGTCCATGTGTAGAGTCTTCTCTTGTGTTGTTGGAAGAGGGTGTTTGCTATGACCAGTGCATTCTCTTGGCAAAACTCTATTAGTCTTTGCCCTGCTTCATTCCACATTCCAAGGCCAAATTTGCCGGTTACTCCAGGTGTTTCTTGACTCCCTACTTTTGCATTCCAGTCCCCTATAATGAAAAGGACATCTTTTTGGGGTGTTAGTTCTAAAAGGTCTTGTAGGTCTTCATANACCAGTGCATTCTCTTGGCAAAACTCTATTAGTCTTTGCCCTGCTTCATTCCGTACTCCAAGGCCAAATTTGCCTGTTACTCCAGGTGTTTCTTGACTTCCTACTTTTGCATTCCAGTCCCCTATAATGAAAAGGACATCTTTTTGGGGTGCTAGTTCTAAAAGATCTTGTAGGTCTTCATAGAACCATTCAACTTCAGCTTCTTCAATGTTACTGGTTGGGGCATAGGCTTGGATTGATATTGAATGATTTGCCTTGGAAACGAACAGAGATCTTTCTGTCATTTTTGAGATTGCATCCAAGTACTGCATTTCAGACTCTTTTGTTGACCATGATGGCTACTCCATTTCTTCTAAGAGATTCCTGCCCACAGTAGTAGATATAATGGTCATCTGAGTTAAATTCACCCATTCCAGCACATGTGTACACACACACACACACACACACACACACACACACATAGACTTTGCTCTTCCTCATAGAGAAACTGTCCCCCACACCCGCGGCCTCACCAGTCTCTACATTTGGAGAGAGAACAGAAAAGCCCCACCTTATGAATCTTGTTGGGGGTTCAAAGGATCCTACTGGGAGGTGCCAATCAAGGGAAGGAGTAGAACTGATTTGAAAGTTGGATCTCAGGATCACTATCCTCGGTCATATAAATTCTGATATAACAGCACTGAAGGTTAGAACAGAAGTGCACAGTCTTTCTTCCCAAAGTGCCCTTTGTACTCTGTCCCAGAACATCTTACATAATATTGTACATCAACTATGTACTGAATGAACTTTGTTTGAATTTTAAAAAATCATATTTCTTTATCCACTGTGTCTCTCCGTCCACACTAGAATGTAAGTTCCTTGAGAGTTGAGGCCCTGCCTATACTGTAAATGGCTACAGCCTAATGCATATAGAACACTGCCTGGCAAAGGTAAGTACTCAACAAATATTGGGTGAATGAACTGAATGTGGGCTTTCCCAGTGGCTCAGTGATAAAGAATCTGCCTACAATGCAGAAGGCACAGGTTCAATTTCTTGGTTGGTAAGATCCCCTGGAGGAGGGCATGGCAACCGACTCCAGTATTCTTTCTTGGAGATCCAATGGCTTGAGGAGCCTGGTGGGCTACAGTCCATAGGTTAACAGAGTCGGACACGACTGAAGCGCCTGAGCATGCACCATAAACTGAATGTGCTGGCCTCCTAAAATGCACAGTCAAGTTAATCATCAAGTTCTCTCTGTTAATATATTGCAAATTCCAGGAAAATTTCCCTCCTGAAATCCACCAGGGTATTTTAATAAAGGATTGCAAATCCTAATTACTCAGTTCATGCAATGCTTAGTGACTCTGCTTTCAACTTATTTGATTGGGAACCTTTTTTTCTCTTCACTTTGCTGATTTAATAACCTTACTTTCTGAGAATTTAGAATATAAAAGGGGGGGGAGCACTTTGATAATTCTTTTCAGCCAGAATAGCTTGACTTAATCCTATGCATCCACATTTCTCATGGTTGTATTTATAGTGCAAGGTGATGAATTCCCTGCTCCTAGAGCTTGAAAGTAATAATTATATGCTGTGGGCGATCATCTCCAAGACATATTACATATGCATATTGCATAATGCAAATTCAGCAAATTGCTGAAGCACAGCAATATGTGAAGCTGCGGTTTCAACATGTTACTAGCAGAGCCCTGTATTTAAATGAAATGTAAGCTCTGTAAACAAAGCAGTCAGTGGGCAAAATCCCAAGCTACCTTGGTTACTGCCCGCAAACACAAAATCAGCAAGTTTGATTGTGTGGGACTCTGCCAGTCATTCCACACCAAGTGAGCAGGTGTAATGCTGCTGGACCCTTGATGTGTGGGTCTCAGCCCACACTTCCTTTAAGAGCATGAGCTGAATGTAGCTCTTCATTTAAAGGTATAGATACGCACTGTCCATAGAACGTGTTCAGTAAGTGGACGACAGTGTTGCTCGACTAAAGGGACAGTAGTCCCTCTGGGGATAAAACTGGCTGTGCAGTACCTAATGTGAGTCACTTTCCAGAGCTGTGCCTTCTGAAGGGGTTTGCACAGGGTGACTTTAAAAATCTCACCCTCATTACAATGGGATTCTACCTACAACAGATAAAGCACAGTTGCTCTGATTAAGTGACCTAAGAGAAATTCCAAGAGCCCCCCCCTTCCCTCAAGCAGCTCCCCCTGACTCTCTTTACCCCCCTAAAGACCAAGCCCAAGGTCATCTCTCAAAGGCATGTAAGGAATGGTGCCTGGCCTGTGAGGCTGCCCAGCACTGATGACTCAACAGGCCTGACCTGTGGTGAGAGCTCAATAAAGGTGTGCCAGCCTGTTGAGGTGGGGCTGAGGGTGGATTTTGCAGGATATGTTGAGATAAAAAGAACAGGCATTTTCGATAGGTATACATATAGCTGATTCACTTTGTTGTACAGCAGAAACTATCACAACATTGTAAAGCAATTACACTCCAATAAAAAATTAAAAATGAATAAAATAAAAGAACAGGCATTTCCGTTGTAGGAATAATGGAAAAGTACAGAAACAGGGAGAAGACAGGGAAAAGAATTGGATATATAAGACAGAGAAGATGAGTTTACAGGGGAGAAAGAGTGACACAGAGCAGCAACGGTGGATAAGATCGGAGTGACAGGTGGCACTGAGCGCGGATCCCCTTGATTTCAGGCTTTGTTGCGAGAGTTATGAGTGTCATGGATGGTGTCAGGCAAGATGATGCTTCTGGGAGATCTTCTTCTTCTAGAGTGCTCCTTGCCCTGGCAACTTACTGATGTTTTCCCTTTTTAACAGCATTTTATTTATCTCTGGCTCAAGAGGAGCAGAGACAAATGAGGACATGAAAAAGAATGGTTATTTTAGTGAATATTTATTGAGTATCTGCTATATGCTGGATATTAATGGAAGTACTAGAGACACCATAGTGAGCAGGTGAATAACATCTGTGGTCTCATGGAGATAATATTCTAGTGGGGGGAACTGGTAACAAAGTAACCTCTACAAGGAAAACTAAAATATAGTGATGGAATCAGGAGCAACTGGGTGGACAGAAAGGAACCAACTAGCATTGATCAAAGAAGAAACAACTCCAGGCACACAGAGTAACTAGTGAAAGGCTTTAAGTGTGGTGAGCCTGAAGTGTTTCAAGGAACCAACGGAAAGACAAGTAATGGGTGGCGCATGGGCAGGGGGCAATACAGTGGGAGAAAAGGTCAAAGAGGAAGATAGGGACCAAGTCATGTAGGGCTCAGTATAAGGAGAAAGAGTTGGGCTTTGATCTATAAGCAACTGGACTCCATTATAAGTAAGCACTGTAGTGATACAATCTGAGTCATATTTTCAAAGAGCAATCTGTCTGAAATTTAGAGACTAGGTCGAGATGCAAGAGCAGAAAAAAGAAAGACAATCAATTAGGAAATTGTCTGAATGATGCAAGACAAGAGAAAATGGGACCATAGTCTATACATGTAGATTCAAGAGGAGTGGTGGATTCTTTTGGATCACATTTTTCAAACAGGTTTCATATGACTGAACACTAGATTGGATGTAGGGGCTGAGGAAGAGAGAAGTCAAGGTTTAGCATCTAGCTGTCTAGGCTTTAATATCTGGGTGGCTGTTACTGCCTTTTACTAAAGTCAACAGACGGAGGGATGCTCTTGGCTATGGGTAGAGTCCAGGGTTATACTTTTACTGTGTAAGTTTGAGGAAGTTTACTGACCAGCCAGGTAGAGTCGGCAGACACGCAATGGGCAATATGAATCGACCATCCCAGAGAGAAATCAACCTGTCTGTGTGTCTGAGAACCATCAGCACAGAAAGCTTTTTTAAGCCATGGGGCTTAATGAGGTCACCTGGAGAGACGTGTATAGCTATAGATGGAGAAGGAGACCCAAGACCACTCTGAGTCACACTAAGAGCTAGCCGATGACTGAAAGAGAAGGTAAGGAAACGCAGAGGTGTCAGCCAGTCAGGTAGGGGAAAATCCAGGAGAGTGAGAGGCCACAGAAGCCAAGAAGGGATACAGACCACATAAGGGAAGACCCAAGAAATGACCATGGATCGCACAGCATGAAGATCAACAACACACTTGAAAAGTAATGACTCCTTATAGTGACAGGACTCTGTTTCAGTTAATGTCACTGTGTGACAAATCATCAAGTACTTAGAATGTGGCTATTATTCCTCATGATTCTGTGGTTTGACAGGCAGTTCCTCTGTTCCACAGAGTACCAGGTGGTGAGCTGGGGTGCTTACAGTCATCTGGAATCAGTCAAGCTGGAACATCCAGCATGAATGGAATTTAATGCTAACAGTCAGCTGGAAGCCCCACTTGGGCTATGGACCAGAGTGACTACGTGTGGCCTTTCCATGTCCTAGGCTTCTCACGGCATCTCAGTTCTGGGAAGGAGTGTCGCAAGAGGCATCAGACCGTGAGACCCACCCAGGCAGAAACTGAAGGGATTCTGACAAGCTAGCTTCAGAAGTCATGAAGCACTGCTTCTACCATGTCCTACTGATCAAAGTAAGCCCAGAATCAAGGGGAGGGGAAGCAGACTTCAGCTTTTAGTGAGCGGTTAGCAAGGAATTTGTGGCCATCGCTAATCTTCCACAGGACCATGACTTGATGGAAGTGAGTTGAGAGGAGAATTTGAGGTAAGGAAGGGGTGAGAGAAGCCCACAAACATCAAAATCGCATGCATGCAAGTTGACAAAATTGGCCAAAAAAAAAAAAAAGAGAGAGAAAAAAAAGCACGGCCTCCATTATGACGCTACTAGTAATTCTGCTAAGTTTAACTTCCAATTTTACAAACCTATCAAACTAAGAAATATAAATCTAGGGATAAAACAAGGGCTTGCCAGATGGTGCTAGTGGTAAAGAAGCTGCTTGCTAGTGCAGGAGATGTAAGAGACATAGGTTTGATCTCTGGGTTGGGAAGATCTCCTGGAGGAGGGCATGGCAACTCACTCCAGTATTCTTGCCTGGAGAATCCCATGGACAGAGGACCCTATAAGGCTACAGTCCATAGAGTCGCAAAGAGCTGGACACAACTGAGGCAACATAACACACATGCATGCAAGGATAAAACAGCAAAAGTATGAGAAGAAAACAAGATAAAGTCATCATGAATATAAAGATGGGGACCTTCCTAGAAACCTGATAATAGAAGTCACTAAGTGAAAGACATTTTGATTAGATGAATATTTTACATTTCTATTAGGATTTAAGAAATTGACCAAAAACTAAAAACTTATTAGTAAAATCACTATTTAACTAATTTTCACTAATCAAGAAGAAACCAAATGCCCAATGTATGTATATATGTGTGTGTGTATATATATATATATGGGCATGCGTGTGTATACACACACACACACACACACACACGAAGAAAATAAAAGAGTCAATAAACAGATTAATAAACCATTTCACTGGCAATCAAATCACAAAATAAAATGCTGGTATGATATTTTCTGAAAATATCATCAATCAGTTCAGCTCAGTTGCTCAGTTGTGTCCAACTCTTTGCAACCCCATAGACTGCAGCACGCCAAGCTTCCCTGTCCATCACCAGCTCTCAGAGCCTACTCAAACTCACATCCATTGCATTGGTGATGCCATTCAACCATCTCATCCTCTTCTGTCCCATTCTCCTCTGCTTTCAATCCTTCCCAGCATCAGGGTCTTTTTAATGAGTGGCTTTTTCCCATCAGGTGGTCAAAGTATTGTAGTTTCAGCTTCAGCATCAGTCCTTCCAATGAACATTCAGGACTGATTTCCTTTAGGATTGACTGGTTGGATCTCCTTCCAGTCCAAGGGACTCTCCAAGAGTCCAAGAATCTTCTCCAACTCCACAGTTCACATTCTTCAGTGCTCAGCTTTCTTTATAGTCCAAATCTCACATCCAGACAGGACAACTGGAAAAATCATAGCTTTGACTAGATGGACCTTTGTTGGTAAAGTAATGTCTCTTGCTTTTTAACATGCTGGTTGTAATATGCTGGGTTGGTCATAGCTTTTCTTCCAAGGAGCAAGCATCTTTTAATATCATGGCTGCAGTCACCATCTGCAGTGATTTTGTGTCCAAAAAAATAAAAGTCTGTCACTGTTTCCATTGTTTCCCCATCTATTTGCTGTGAAATGATGGGACAGGATGCCATGATCTTAGTTCTCTGAATTTGAGTTTTAAGCTAACTTTTTCACTCTCCTCTTTCACTTTCATCAAGAGGCTCTTTAGCTCTTCTTCATTTTCTGCCATAAGGGTGGTGTCATCTGTGTATCCGAGGTTAATGATATTTCTCCTGGCAATCTTGATTCCAGCTTGTGCTTCATCCAGCCTGGCATTTGACATGATGTACTCTGCATATAAGTTAAATAAGCAGGGTGACAATATACAGCTTTGATGTACTCCTTTTCTGATTTGGAACCAGTCTGTTCCAAATCCAGTTCTAACTGTTGCTTCCTGACCTACATACAGATTTCTCAGGAGATGGGTCAGGTGGTCTGCTTTTACATCAACGCCAAATAGGCACAGTTCAGGGTGAACATCCACTTCTATACATTGCCAGAGAAAGTATGGAGGAAAATTTAGCAATACTTATCACAGAAGAATTGATGCTTTTGAACTGTGGTGTTGGAGAAGACTTTTGAGAGTCCCTTGGACTGCAAGGAGATCCAACCAGTCCATTCTGAAGGAGATCAACCCTGGGATTTCTTTGGAAGGAATGATGCTAAAGCTGAAACTCCAGTACTTTGACCACCTCATGCGAAGAAGTTGACTCATTGGAAAAGACTCTGATGCTGGGAGGGATTGGGGGCAGGAGGAGAAGGGGACGACAGAGGATGAGATGGCTGGATGGCATCACCGACTCGATGGACGTGAATCTGAGTGAACTCTGGGAGTTGGTGATGGACAGGGAGGCCTGGCGTGCTGCGATTCATGGGGTCACAAAGAGTCGGACACAACTGAGCAACTGAACTGAACTGAACTATCACAAATCCAGCTGCATGAGATGTACCATTGCTCTACAAACACAGACTATTCTTCCTTATCATCAGAACTTTGCTACTCCTTCCATCTCTCTTGGTTTCCTTACTCCAGTACTCATTGCAGGAAAATCCTGCAGGCTTTGGTGTGGTTGTTGGAAGATCATTTCACTTCCCCATGATCTCTTCCATTCCACATTATCACACAGTATCCCTTTTCACCGCTCCTGACAATTTGTTTTTTTTTTTTAATTAATTTTTATTTTTTTGTTTTGCTTTACAATACTGTATTCGTTTTGCTATACACTGACATGAATGAGCCACGAGTGTACATGAACTCCCTATCCCGACCCCCACCTCCCCCCTCCCGCCCCACACCTTCTCTCTGGATTATCCCCGTGCATTAGTCCCAAGCATCCTGCATAAAACAGAATGTTTTCATTATGTTTAAGTAGAGAATCATATGCACAAATACAGCCAAGAAGTTTTTGTGTTTTATTTTTCACTTAAGTGGAGCCCAAACATCAAAACAACTAACATAACCAAATTGGTGCAAATGATTTTCAGTGCTTGATTTCGATACCCTGAGTATGTTGGCTATCTCCCATGTGGTATAATGTTGATTGTTCTCAATTCATGTCTCAGTTTTATCAACTTCAACTGGTCTATCCAACTGTGGAGCATCATTCAGGGAGAAATCTCCAACATGAAACTCTGCAAACCACTTTTGACACATTCAGTCAGTCACAGAACCTCTTCCATATACTATACAAATCTTTTTTTTTTTTTTTTCACATTTCAGTTGTGTTTTTACCTTTCTGGAAACAATAAAGCATAAGATGAAAATGTTGCTCTTTTTCTTCCACATTCCATATTAAAATGGCTACACAAAAATTCGTCAGTTTGGGTAAGTTTTTTTTAATTCACACTGATATGACAGCTGTCACAATACAATCAAACCACATTGTTTCCAATGAAGTTAAAGACAATGGAGTGAGTGCTACTAGGGCCATCATATGGAAAAACCGAACAAACATTTGGGCCAAGCCAGTATTTTTGACTCCGTCTCATTAAAGCTCTCTTCCTTTTGCCCCAGCTCAGGTTGTGTCTGGGGTTTCAGCAGTGTGGGACAGAACGAACTGGATACGGTACACACTCCATCCTTCTTCCTTTCCTGGTTGTCTTCCTCTGTCGGGGTGGGAAGGAGGGAGAAAGGAGTGGATGCTGTTCTCAGCCGCTACTGGTGGAGAAAGCGGCTGTTCTCATCTTCATCGCTCATGCCTCTTTCCCCTTTCGTGAGTGAATCCACAGGGATCTTGAAAGGTGCAGGCGACCCTTCCTTTTGGTTGCTTGTTTCGCCGTCTGCCTCTGGAAGTGCTGGACTTTTCTCTCTCAGGGCCAGTTTTCAAATGCAAGCTCTCTTGTACAGGTTGTTTGTAGCTCTTGGTGGGGGCGGGCTGGTGCTTTGGGGACTGCCCTCTCCCCAGCCCCCTGGCTGGGAGGCCTCGTTGAGGCTGGACATCTTCCTCTTCCCTCGGAGGCCCCTCTCCCCTCAGTGGTCCCCTTAGAGGAATCAGCAGGAAGGTTTAAGCCACAGGCACCCTCAGGAGGTTCACTCCACCCGAGGGAGAATCCCCTATGTCACAGTGGGAACAGAGCTCACCCACACTTCCTCTCTCAGATCCACCAACTCTCACCTACCCCTTTCTCCACAACCAGCCCGATCAGCCTTAGAACACTAAGTTCCATACAGGTCCAGATGTTCCGAGATTACAGAAGTGAAATGAACTGCCCTCCCAACTTTGATATGAGGGCAAGGGAACAGATGCTGGGCTTTCCCGGTGTTTTAGGAAGGAGAGGAACGAGTCAAATGACCTCCCGCGAGGAGGGGTTAGAGGAGCAAGAGCTGAGAGGACACAGCATTACTTCCCTCCCATTATCTCCCCTGACTCTCACACCCCATCCCTTCACTTCTCACTGATGAAGGCCGTCAGACTCCACCTGCACCTGGAGACACACAGGAACTCCTTCACCGAGGACTAAACTTTCTCAAACAAGGTTTGCCTGGTAACTTCCAGTGACATGAAAACATGCTGTTTCAGACCAACCTGCCTCATTCAGAAAAAGAAAACAGGTACCCGGCAATGTCAATATATGGTGGTTAACACTGTACTTATTGTCCTTGTCTTGACTGGGGACTCTGAGAAAAGAGACCACATGTTGTTAAATGCATTTCAAGTCACTCTAACAATTATCAGTAAAAACTTTATGTGCCCTAAGTACACAGCTTGCCATGACCTCAAGGAGCTCATGCCCTAGTGTAGGAGAGAACAAGGAACCAGATGATTCAGAAAAGGATGAAGGGAGCATCACAAGTGAGTTTCCCAGAAGAAGGGACCACTGAACTGGTCCTCCCAGGCTGAATAAGAGTCAGCCTAGCAAAGAGAGTTACACGTAGAGGAGGGAGCACAGCCGAAGGCCTGAGCTACCAAGCAGACTAATGCACTGGGGAAACTGACGGGGGTTCAGTCTGACAAAGAGCTCTAGGGGTGACAGGCAGAGACCGAGGGGTGCAAAGAAAGCTGAGCCTGAAGACACAGATGAAGCCAGGGATGAGAAGTATTTTGGGTCATGTCAATGACTGTGGACTTTCTCTAGGAGTCCTGAGGAGCCATGAATGGGCTTGAAACAGTGGAAGAACTTAATATGATTTCAAGCTTGGGAAGATTATGCTGGCTGCACTCAGGAGAAAGAATTGGTCAGGAGCAAGAGTGGAGTCAGGGAGATCTATTGGGAGGCTAGTGGCCTGGGCTAAAGTTTAATTAGAGAGACAGAGAGGAACATGAAGACCAGAGATATGAAGCAGGCTTTGACAATTAAGAGAATGTAGTGATTGTCTTCCTCTGTCAGGGGGGGAAGGAGGGAGAAAGGAGTGGATGGAGAAAGGAGAACACGCAAGCATGACGTCCAGGTTCTGGTTGAAGCAATCGATGCATAGCAGTGCTGCTTTATTGACTATGTCAAAGCCTTTGACTGTGTGGACCACAATAAACTGTGGAAAATTCTGAAGGAGATGGGAATACCAGACCACCTGACCTGTCTCTTGAGAAACCTATATGCAGGTCAGGAAGCAATAGTTAGAACTGGACATGGAACAACAGACTGGTTCCAAATAGGAAAAGGAGTACATCAAGGCTGTATATTGTCACCCTGCTTATATAACTTCTATGCAGAGTACATCATGAGAAACGTTGGGCTGGAAGAAGCACAAGCTGGAATCAGATTGCAAGGAGAAATATCAATAACCTCAGATATGCAGATGACACCACCCTTATGGCAGAAAATGAAGAGGAACTAAAAAGCCTCTTGATGAAAGTTAGGCTGTATATTGTCACCCTGCTTATATAACTTCTATGCAGAGTACATCATGAGAAACGTTGGGCTGGAAGAAGCACAAGCTGGAATCAAGATTGCAAGGAGAAATATCAATAACCTCAGATATGCAGATGACACCACCCTTATGGCAGAAAATGAAGAGGAACTAAAAAGCCTCTTGATGAAAGTGAAAGAGGAGAGTGAAAAAGTTGGCTTAAAGCTCAACATTCAGAAAACTAAGATCATGGCATCTGGTCCCATCACTTCATGGCAAATAGATGGGGAAATGGTGGAAACAATGTCAGACTTTATTTGGGGGGGCTCCAAAATCACTGCAGATGGTGATCGCAGCCATGAAATTAAACAACGCTTATTCCTTGGAAGGAAAGTTATGACCAACCTAAACAGCATATTCAAAAGCAGAGATATTACTTTGCCAACAAACTTCCATCTAGTCAAGGTTATGGTTTTTCCTGTGGTCATGTATGGATGTGAGAGTTGGACTGTGAAGCAAGCTGAGCGCCAAAGAATTGATGCTTTTGAACTGTCGTGTTGGAGAAGACTCTTGAGAGTCCCTTGGAATGCAAGGAGATCCAACCAGTCCATTCTAAAGGAGATCAGTCCTGAATATTCATTGGAAGGACTGATGCTGAAGCTGAAACTCCAATACTTTGGCCACCTGATGTGAAGAGTGGACTCACTGGAAAAGACTCTGATGCTGGGAGGGATTTGGGGGCAGGAGGAGAAGGGGACAATAGAGGATGAGATGGCTGGATGGCATCACCGACTCAATGGACATGAATTTGAGTGAACTCTGGGAGTTGGTGATGGACAGGGAGGCCTGGCATGCTGCGATTCATGGGGTTGCAAAGAGTCAGACACAAATGAGAGACTGAACTGAACTGTTACTCTCAAAGCTAGATGATCCCAGGGGTAAAACAGGTATGGCTCAGGGAATAGCAAGGTGGTATATTTAATACTGTACATTATTTATATACCAC
The DNA here is from genome assembly GCA_006408695.1 of Aepyceros melampus. Lineage (NCBI taxonomy): Eukaryota > Metazoa > Chordata > Mammalia > Artiodactyla > Bovidae > Aepyceros > Aepyceros melampus. Next base: position 72,856 of record SJXQ01009308.1, on the reverse strand, counting down.
TCAAAACAACCTTGTAAGATAAATAATACTCTTCCCATCTCAAAATGGAGATATTAACAAAAAGCCATAAAGTCAGGAAGAATAACTCCTCCTGGCTGCAAGAGCCCCCAGGAACAAGGAATCCTCAACAGGCCAAATTGCCAAGACCAGCTGGAGGCTGATTATCATTCATATCACCCTGGAAGCTCACACTTCTTGTTTAGGGGAACAAAGGAAGAAAATCCAAGAGAGATCACCCAGAGTCATTTCTGTCTATCTCAAATTCCCCACCAGACTGGGTTGGGGCCAGGACTTTCTTTAGCTCCACCACACCATTTGCCAGCCTTTTACCCACAGTTAAAACAGTCCCTGTACATAGGGAGGAAAATCAGGCAAAAGGTAGCACTTCCTCTTATGGGAGAATTGTCCCCACCTACTCCCTAGACTCACCTTGCACACCCATGGCTTCTTGGCCACTGCTGAAGTCTTAGTGTCATAGCAACATCCACTGCCTTGCTGCTTCTAGCACTCATGCCAAAAAGAAGTAACATGCCATCACAACTGTTAAACTACTGCTCTCGGCTCAGAGCTGGGCCTAGGTCGACTCATGCTCTCTGACATCTGTAACTTCCATAATTTTTGGAGTATGCAGGCCTTGACATTCTTCCTTTCTCAGCAAATGCAATCAACTGCCAGATCTGTATCAAACACCTGCCATATGCTGGCCACCACGCCTGGAGCCATGGAAAGCTCAAGGATAAAGAAGACTCATTAACAGCCAGGGCAGTTTTGTGTACAGAACCCAAATTAAATTCATAAATTAAAAAGAAGAGAAATCCAAACATTTTTGAGCATCCACCATATGCCAGATACTATATGAGTGCTTTTCACATGGCATCTCACCAATCCTCACAATAAGCCATAAAATAGAACTTATTTTCCATGTTGTACATACAGTGGGAGAAGAGACTCAGAGTGGCAAAGACACAGACGGTGAAGAAATTCATTTCTCTGCTTCCTGTTCATACATGTAGACTCCCTTTCCTGGACTCACTTGCAGGTATGGTTCTAAGTATGAGTCCTAATAGCAGAAGCCCTGGCCCACAAAAACCCTGTGTGAGTCTTCATTTTACCTCATCTGTATGTCTTGGCCAGAGGAATCCTGGAAGTCACAGGTTGAAGATGACATGTTAATAAATGATTTCTAGAATCACTGCATAGATAGAGTACTGTCTTGTGGCACTTTGAAAAGTAAAATTCTACTATCAGAGGCCACAAAAGTTTAAGGTTTACCCACTATTGCAGCTAAACTTTGTTGACGGCTTAACACCACCAGAGTTTATTTCTGATTCACACTACATGTCCAGTGTAGATCCCCAGGAGTCTGACATATATCATTTCTGGTCATATTTCTTTAGTCAAAGAAAGTAATATCACTACATTTAAACTCAAAGTTAGAGGAAATATAATTCTACCATATATCCAGAAAACAAAGATCTGGAAATATCTGATAAACAGTGCTCACAGCTACTTGAAAATAAGAAGGTCTTGGATATCAACCCAGAGAAATATATGCTCATTTGGGAAATATTTTTATTAGAGGATCAAACATCTGAGTCTTTTTAAGAAGCAGAAGTTTTTGTTTTTACCAGATATGTGGGAGAAATAGAGACCAAAACCCTGACGAGAGCTTTTGAAAAGGTAGTTTGTATACGGATATGTTTTGGGAATTTTAGGAATGTGGTGTCCCAGATGGTAAAGAATCTGCCTGCAATGCGGGAGATCTGGGTTTGATCTCTGAGTCTGGAAGATCCCCTGGAGGAGGGCATGGCAACCCACCCCAATACTCTTGCCTGGAGAATCCCATGGACAGAGGAGCCTGGTGGGCTATAGTCCACAGGGTCAGAGTTGGACATGACTGAAAGATGAAGCACAGCACATATACCCTTTTCATTTTTTTAATAAGAATTATATAATATTTATGTCTTTGGTTCTGGACTCCAAAAAATTCAGAATCTATCTCCATGAAGTATATCATATTGAAGAAGTCATCTGGCCCTATGTTAGCCTTTCTCATCTGTAAGAGGAAAATGATAGTAACAGGTATTTATAAATTTTTTGAGGTTAAATATGATTCTAGCACAATATGCAGGGTTCCAAAGAATAGCAAGGAGAGATAAGAAAGCCTTCCTCAATGATCAGTGCAAAGAAATAAAGGAAAACAACAGAATGGGAAAGACTAGAGATCTCTTCAAGAAAATTAGAGACACGAAGGGAACATTTCATGTAAAGATGGGCTCAATAAAGGACAGAAATGGTATGGACCTAACAGAAGCAGAAGGTATAAAGAAGAGGTGGCAAGAATACACAGAAGAACTGTACAAAAAAGATCTTCACAACCCAGATAATCACGATGGTGTGATCACTCACCTAAAGCCAGACATCCTGGAATGTGAAGTCAAGTGGGCCTTAGGAAGCATCACTATGAAAAGAGCTAGTGGAGGTGATGGAATTCCAGTAAAGCTATTTCAAATCCTGAAAGATGATGCTATGAAAGTGCTGCACTCAATATGCCAGCAAATTTGGAAGACTCAGCAGTGGCCACAGGACTGGAAAAGGTTCGTTTTCATTCCAATCCCAAAGAAGGGCAATGGCAAAGAATGCTCAAACTGCCACATAATTACACTCATCTCACACACTAGCAATATAATGCTCAAAATTCTCCAAGCCAGGCTTCAGCAGTACATGAACTAAGAACTTCCAGATGTTCAAGCTGGATTTAGAAGAGGCAGAGGAACCAGAGATCAAATTGCCAACAACCACTGGATCATGGAAAAAGCAAGAGAATTGAAAAAAAAAAATCTACCTCTGCTTTATTGATTACACTAAAGCCTCTGTGTAGAACACAACAAGCTGTGAAAAATTCTTCAGGAGATGGGAATACCAGATCAACCTACCTGCCTCCTGAGAAATCCTTATGCAGGTCAGGAAGCAACAGTTAGAACTAGACACAGAACAATGGACTGATTCCAAGTTGGGAAAGGAGTAAGTCAAGGCTGAATATTGTCATCCTGCTTATTTAACTTACATGCAGAGTACATCATGCCAAATTCTGGGCTGGATGAAGCAAAGCTGGAATCAAGATTGTTGGGAGAAATATCAATAACCTCAGATACGTAGATGATACAACTCTTATGGCAGAAAGTGAAGAGGAACTAAAGACCCTCTCGATGAAAGTGAAAGAGAAGAGTGAAAAAAAAGCCTTAAAACTCAACATTCAGAAAACTAAGATTGTGACATCCGGTCCAATCACTTCATGGCAAATAGACAGGGAAACAATGCAACCAGTGACAGACTTTATTTTCTTGGACTCCAAAATTACTGCAGATGGTGACTGCAGTTATGAAATTAAAAGACCCTTGCTCCTTGAAAGAAAAGCTATGACCAACCTAGACAGCATATTAAAAAGCAGAGACATTACTTTGCCGATAAAGGCTCATCTAGTCAAAGCTATGGTTTTCCAGTAGTTATATATGGATGTGAGAGTTGGACTATAAAGAAGGCTGAACACTGAAGAATTGATGCTTTTGAACTGTGGTGTTGGAGAAGACTCTTGAGAGTCCCTTGGACTGCAAGGAGATACAACCAGTCGACCCTAAAGGAAATCAGTCCTGAATATTCATTGGAAGGACTGATGCTGAAGCTGAAACTCCAATACTTTGGCCACCTGATGGGAAGAGCTGACTCACTGGAAAAGACCCTGAGGCTGGGAGGGATTGGGGGCAGGAGGAGAAGGGGACGACAGAGGATGAGATGGCTGGATGGCATCACTGACTCGATGGACATGAGTCTGAGCATGCCCAGGAGTTGGTGATGGAAACCGAGGAAAGTCAGAAACTGTCACAGGAGAGAGGAGCCTTAAAAAAACAAAACCAAAAAAAGAAAAACCACCACAAAAAAACAAAAAACCACTAAATGTAATGTGGTATCCTGAATGGGGTCCTTGAACAACAAAAAGTCCTTAGGGGAAAACAGAGGAATTCAAATTATAAAGGACTTAATATTGTTTCAATATTGTTTCATAGTTGCAATAAACATACTATACTAAATCAGGGAAACTGTACTATCTTTGCAACTTCTCTGTTAATCTTACAAAAGAAGTTATTTTTCAAATTGAATAGGAAAAGAGAGAAACTGTGATATATTCATGCAATTAAATACTATTCAACAATTAAAAGAAACAGATTAATAATAACCATTATAACATAACTGTATCTTAAGGATATTGTACTAAGGAAAACAAGCAAAACACACCAAAATTACATACTGTATGATTCCATTTACAAGGCATTCTAGTATAGGCAAAAATAGCCTATGGCAGTAGATGTGAAATCAGTGGTTATTTGGGAAATACCATTTAGGCAAGAATTGACTAGGAAGAGACATGAGGAAATTTTCTGGGTTGATGGAAATGTTTGGTGTCTTGATGTATATTTATCAAAATTTCTTGAATGAGATACTTAAGATCTGAATTTAAAATATATATTATAAATGTTTAAAATATATATTAAACATTATTTATATAATACACATTCTATAATACAGATTTTATATATCTATAATATAGATATATAATAA
>SJXQ01009308.1:4112-62782 GCA_006408695.1 Aepyceros melampus | reverse complement strand
CAGACTAGGGGAGGGGGAAGCGGGGGTGGGAGGAGGGGCTGCAGGGCCAAAACATGGGTCATATCGCCCTCTGGTGGATTTAAATGGGAAGGGTGTGGTTTTCAAATGGGCGACAAAGCTACAAAAACAGAACTCCCCGAATCCTAACACACCAGAAGTGACAGGGATCTTTGAGACCATTTAATCTAACGTGCCCATTTAAATATGGGACAATAAGAAAATTCTGAGAGGAAAAGTTACTTTCCTGAGGCCTTACCAAGAACAAAGCTCAGAGCTAGGGCTAGATCCCAGCCCCGAATGCACATTCAGAGCGGGAACATTCCTCTGACAGAAACACAGAAACCCTCCGTGGTCAGGGTCCGCATGACCTTGAACTCTCAGCACAGCTCAACGATGCTGTCAGCAAGTAGCACTTTAGCTGAACTCTGCCCAAGATTGGGTAATTTCCCCACCCAGTTTTATTGTCAAAAAGTTGTCACTTCTTTTTAAAACCTACCATGTCAATGTTTTGATTTCAATACAAACAGACCAAGCTATAGCTATGGCAACTTCTTAGAAACTTAGAAAATATTCTCAAGCATGACTGGGTAATTCTAAGAGAAAAGAACAACAGAATGTCTAACTTCTCCAGGAACTACAGAAACCTTTTTTTTTTCCAGACCAATCTCTCCCACAGGTGGTTATCTATGAAGATAGAACAATCCAAAGAAATTACACACAAATTACCTCCACCTTAACACAACTGCCAGCCTAAGTCTGACTCATATAAGACCCTGCATTCTTCAGTTCAGTTCAGTTCAGTCACTCAGTCGTGTCTGACTCTTTGGGACCCCATGAATCGCAGCACGCCAGGCCTCCCTGTGCATCACCAACTACCGGAGTTCACTCAAACCCATGTCCATTAAGTCAATGATACCATCCAACCATCTCATTTTCGGTCGTCCCTTCTCTTCCTGCCCTCAATCTTTCCCAGCATCAGGGTTTTTTCCAATCAGTCAGCTCTTCGCATCAGGTGGCCAAAGACTGGACTTTCAGCTTCAACATCAGTCCTTCCAATGAACACCCAGGACTAATCTCCTTTAGGATGGACTGGTTGGATCTCCTTGCAGTCCAAGGGGCTCTCAAGAGTCTTCTCCAACACCACAGTTCAAAAGCATCAATTTTTCAGCGCTCAGCTTTCTTTATAGTCCAACTCTCACATCCATACATGACCACTGGAAAAATCACAGCCAGGCCTTGACTGGACGGACCTTTGTTGACCAAGTAATGCCTCTGCTTTTTAATATGCTATCTAGGTTGGTCATAACTTTCCTTCCAAGAAGTAAGCGTCTTTTAAGTTCATGGCTGCAATCACCATCTGCAGTGATTTTGGAGCCCAGAAAAATAAAGTCAGTCACTGTTTCCACTGTTTCCCCCATCCATTTGCCATGTAATGATGGGACCGGATGCCATGATCTTAGTTTTCTCAATGTTGAGTTCTAAGTCAACTTTTTCACTCTCCTCTTTCACTTTCATCAACAGGCCCTTTAGTTCTTCTTCACTTTCTGCCTTAACAGTGGTGTCATCTGCGTATCTGACGTTATTAATATTTCTCCCAGCATTCTAATGGTGCCCAATTAGCCATCTTAATAAATGCTAAAAAGATGCGGGTTGTGTTGGATCTTTGCCATGGAGAAGCATTCCACTGAAGGCAATTCCTAGAAGTCTCTTTGTTTTTTTAACCTCTAAATCCCTTTGGGATCTGAAGACTTTGTTGAAGACAGGGCTCAAATAAGCTCCCCAGAGCTCTGTTCCCAGAGAGAGCAGGTGGGTCCTTGAATGACTCACCCACCCCCACCCCCAGCAGTCTCCTGGGTAGCAAGGGAGCTTGGCCAGCAAGTCCTGCCAGTCTTTCAGGGTTAGGGAGAGAATCTAGTGGACTTCATTCCAGATCACACATTTCAATCCCCCACAATGCAACAGCCTAAGTATTCCTACCATGTTTAGACAGGGTCCTAAGTTTAACCTGATTCAATCCTCTATTTTTACTCAGCAATAGCAATATTGGTATTGAGTGTTTACAGTAATGCTGTTCTAAGAGGTTTACATGGCTTAACTCAGCTCCCACCAAAACTCTATACAGAAGGTGCTATTGATTATCCCCATTTTAGAGACAGAAAAACTGCAAGTCACAGAAATTAACTCATCTGAGATCAAACAGCTAATAAGTGAGAGTCAGAATTTGAAGCCAAATTCAAATTCACTTGATTTCATAGCCCATTCTTTTAAATCCAGCCCCACTTGGAAGATAATCTTTACCATCTCTTAGCTAACTCATAGCAGGGAGTAGACGTCAATCCAAAATTGAAGGTGAGAATCACAAAAGCTCTGTGTGAGTTTGAGCCCAGTCCTCCCAAAGGTGCCTCTAAACTGAATTTTCCAGCTCATTTCCAGCATTTTCATCCTCACTCTGCTTCCTTACAGCAGCACAGGTGTGTTATCTGTGATCAAAGTCAGATAGAAAGTGATACCATGTTGTGAGCACAGTTAGTGTCTCCTCCTTCTGAAGGCAGTATGATATTTTTAGGAAAAATGGAGGTTTTGCAGTCAGAAAGACCAGGATTTGAGACCCAACTCTGCCATCTCTACTACCTGCTTGTCCTTGGATATTTACAGGAATCCCCCCATATCCATGGAGGGATGCCTGACACCATAGACAGAAACCTGTTTTCTGCTCAGGTCTTCCACCCACAAATTCAATGCCTTTTCAATCTTAACTAAGCACTTATCACACACTCTGGCTATAACCCTTTGCAGTTTGAGGTGCAACAGCAAAACTAGCACAAATTTCTTTTCCTTCTTCATAGTTTCAGAGATGGGAGGTTCTTCCCTTCCACAGATCTTAGCAATGTCCGCATATGATTTCTTTTTTCCTACTAAGCAAGGAACTTTCTCCTTTCACCTGCAGGAAGTACTTTATCCTTCTCTTTGGCAGATCCAAATGGCTGGCATCACTCCTCTTACACTTTGGGACCACTATTAAGTAAAATAAGGGTTCCCTGAAATAAGCACTGTGACATCATTGACGTCAATCTGATAACCAAGAGGACTACTAAGTGACTAATGGGTGAGAATGGAAAAGGTTGGACAAAAGGATGAATCACTTTCTGGGTGGATTTACCTCCTGGGTAGGTCAGGGCTGACAGCTCGAGTTTTTATCACATTACAGTTTAAAACTTATGAATTGTTTACTTCTGGAATTTTCCATTTAACATTCTTGGATCATGGCTGACCCATGGATAATTGAAATGTCTGAAAGCAAAACTACAGATAAAGTGGAGACTACTGTATTCCCTCTGCGTCTCATTCTTCTCATCTTGGAAAACATGAATAATAATATCAACATTATACTGCTGATATGAGAATTAGTTCAAACCTATCTATAGTACCTAGCAGTGTCTGGCAGGTATATAGTAGGCATAGAAGACACAGTAGCAATTAGCAGGCAATCAGCCCACCCAGTTGTTGTTCAGTTGCTCCGTTGTGTCTAACTTTCTGCAACCCCATGGACTGCAGCACGCCAGGCTTCCCTGCCCTTCACTAGCTCCCTGAATTTATTCAAACTCATGTCTATTGATTCGATCATGCCATCCAACCATTTCGTCTTTTGTCCCCCTCTTCTCTTCCTGCCTTCAATCTTTCCCAGCATCAGGGTCTTTTCCAATGAACTGGCTCTTCACATCAGGTAGCCAAAATATTGGAGCTTCAGCATGAGTCCTTCCAATGAATATTCAGGGTAAATTTTCTTTAGGATGGACTGGGTTGATCTCCTTGCAGTCCAAGGGACTCTCAAGAGTCTTCTCCAACACCACAGTTCAAAAGCATCAGTTCTTCTGCACTTAGCTTTCTTTATGTTCCAACTCTCACATCCATATATATGGCCACTGGAAAAATCTCAGCTTTGACTATATGGACCTTTGTAGGCAAAGTGATGTCTCTGCTTTCTAATATGCTGTCTAGGTTGGTCATAGCTTGTCTTCCAAAGAGCGAGCGTCTTTTAATTTCTTGGTCTGCCCAATGCAGACACTTATTTTCTTCCTTTGCCAACCCGGTACCCATAGAGGTGGTGATGGACCTCAGGAAAGGAGGGGACACACACCCCAGGGGCAAGAGGCATTACACAATGAGATGTGCATGGGCTTTAGACTGATTCCAGTTCTGCCATTTTAGCCTTGATTTTGCTCAGTCTCATTTCCTTCGCTGTAAACAGAGGCAATAAATTTCATTATACATTATGTGTCCCCGGGATACTTACCATCCAGTCAGGAAACCAGGAAACAGACATAAAAACAAAAGGAAGATTGGAACATCTCGAATAAAAATTTTAAAGGTGCTTCGATGACATAAGTTACTGAGCTAAATATTCTAAACTGCTTTTATTTATTTTAAGCAATGAGATATTTATCAGAAACACTAATAATACAGTAAAATATCAGCCTTCTGGATGTCCTAAAATTGGGAGGTTAGTTAAGATATCTAGATTACTTCAAACCAAAAAAATCCACTTCAATTTTAATCAAATAATGTAGAATTATTTTCAAGTATATTTTACATCACTACACATTAAGTTTTTTATATTGTAAAAGCGTTCTACATACATACCTTTGCAATAAACAAGGAGAGACGTGCACAACAATGTTCAAAGTAACATTGTTTGTAACAGAAACTGTAAAGGATTCAAGTGTCTACCAAACGAGGATTAAATTTAACAGTTTTTATACAGTAAAAATACTACATAGAAGAAAAACTGAAATTATAGCTATTAGCAACACAGATGAATCTTCAAAGCATAATATGGAATGAAAAAGAGCCAACTTGTGGAACAATATATGGAACAATAATGTAAGCTTAAAGCCACCTTTATAAAACTCAAAGCAAGCAACCCTAATGTTTAGGGATATATACAGAAGTAGTGAAACACGTTTAAAAAAAATCTTTTTTTAATTTTATAGTAGTGATTACTGCTGAGAGAAGGTTGAAGGAATAGAATTAGAAGAAATGTATGGGTTAATTCAATAGTTTTAAATTGGGTGGGGGTCACCCATTTGAATATGACACTTATTAATTTATATTATAAATTATAATTCATAATTATATATAACTAGGACTTCCCGTTGGCTCAGACGGTAAAGCATCTGCCTACAATGCGGGAGACCCAAGTTCAATCCCTGGGTCAGGAAGAAAACCCTGGAGAAGGAAATGGCAACCCACTCCAATACTCTTGCCTGGAAAATCCCATGGGTGGAGGAGCCTGGTAGGCTATAAGTCCATGGGGTTGCAAAGAGTCGGACACAACTGAGAAACTTCACTTCACTTCATATATAACTGCATTTATATTTACAGATATATGTCTGTATATAAAATATTAGATATAATAATATTATATAATAACACTTGTAAACCCATGTTATTCAATGTTGGACTAGGAATCTGATTCCTGTGCCCCTGATCCTGTATTGTTGACACTTTAGGAATTTTTTTTCTTATGTCTATTCAATGAGTAGACTGTAAAACTCAGTTACATCTTTAAAAAGATGTCCACTGGCTAAAGGAAGGCCATAAACTAAATTACAGGAAGAAAGCAATCCACAAAGGTGACTCTATCCATCCCTCAAAGGTCAGGTGATAGAGGGTGGAGAGCCGAATGGCACTGGAGACCAGGGATGACGAATCAGTGCCCAGGAGGAGAATGTGCGCTAACACCTGCGCCAGGCCTATCAAAACTAGCTCATCTCCACGGGCCACGACTGGCCAGAACTGCACTCTCACAGAGTTTAATGCACTCTCCTGTGCTATATGCAGATCAAAGAAAAGTCACTGAATTCATTTGCCAAGGCTATCACTGAAAAAAAGAAACTACTACAAATGCATCATAGACTGGGTAGCTTGAACAACGTAAGTTTACTCTCTCACAATCCTGGAGACTAGGAGTCCAAGAGGAAGGTGCTGGCAGAGGTGTTTCTTCTGAGGCCTCACTGCATGGCTTGAAGATTGGCACATTTACCCTATTTCCATCGCCTTCCTCTGTGTGTAATACTCCAATCTCCTCTTTTTATAAGGGAACCAGTCCTAATTGGATTAGGGCCCACTTCATGACCTAAATTAACTTTAATTTCCTCTTGAAATATCCTATATGCAAATACAGTCACATTCTGAAGTAGTAAGAATTAGGACTTCAATACACGCAGCTGGGGAGGACACAATTCAGCCCCTAACAGTCACCAGGGGTTCTCTGGGAAACTGCTGCTGCTGTTTAGTCGCTAAGTCGCGTTCGACTCTTTACATCCCCTACGCTGCAGCCCGCCAGACTTCCCTGGCTTTCACTATCCCCTGGAGTTTGTTCAAACTCGTGCTGATGATGCCGTCCAACCATTTCAACCCGTCGCCCCCTTCTCCTCCTGATGATGGGCTTCATTATATTTCAAATTAGTCCAGTGTTGTCCAGGAGTACTTTGCATAGTGATGAAAATGCTTTTTCTCTGTGCTGTCCAGAAAGGTAGATTTGTGTAGTTTGCCCCTGAACACTTGAAATGTGAGTATTATGGAGGAACTAAATATTCTATCTTGTTAACTTTCAGTTCAGTTCAGTTGTCGCTCAGTCATGTCAGACACTTTGCGACCCCATGAATCGCAGCACACCAGGCCTCCCTGTCCATCACCAACTCCCGGAGTTCACTCAGACCCAGGTCCACTGAGTCAGTGATGCCATCCAGCCATCTCATCCTCTGTTGTCCCCTTCTCCCCCTGCCCCTAATTCCTCCCAGCATCAGAGTCTTTTCCAATGAGTCAACTCTTCACATGAGGTGGCCAAAGTATTGGGGTTTCAGCTTCAGCATCATTCCTTCCAATGAACACCCAGGACTGATCTCCTTTAGGATGGACTGGTTGGATCTCCTTGCAGTCCAAGGGACTCAAGAGTCTTCTCCAATACCACAGCTCAAAAGCATCAATTCTTCAGTGCTCAGCTTTCTTCACAGTCCAACTCTCACACTCACACATGACCACTGGAAAAACCATAGCCTTGACTAGACAAACATTTGTTGGCAAAGTAATTTAGTCTCTGGTTTTCAATATGCTATCTAGGTTGGTCATAACTTTCCTTCCAAGGAGTAAGTTCTTTTAATTTCATGGCTGCAATCACCATCTGCAGTGTTAACTTTAATCAACATTAATTTTAATTTTACTTGTCATGTGTGGCTAGAGCTACCATTTTGTACCTTTTCAGAATTAGACCAAGCATGAGCACAGGGGAGGCATACATCTGACAGGCTAGAAAAGATCAAAATTATCAGATGATAGGGGCTTTTTAGAGACCATTTAGGCAACCCACCCACTGCCCAGAGACCTGTACCCCAGAGAGAAACAACATTTGGTCCAGGGTCCTAGAGAAGGATGAGAATCCTTGTGGCAGATGTATCTGGTATTCTCTCTTCTCTTCAAATTCTTCTTTGACATCCTCAAAGCATTAGTTCCAGACGCTTGTTGCTTGTCCCCTTACCAATATCTAGCAGCCCTCAGGGCATCCTGCAAAACACCAGCTCCTTCTCATCTGAAGATCTTTACACTTGCTACGGCTTCTACTTGAGGCTTAACCCCCCCAAATCTTTGTGCAATGACCTCCTTCTTGCCAACAAGGCCTCAAACCAAATGTCACCTTCCTTGAACACCCTGTCCAGATTAGCAGCCCCCTCAATCCTATTGCAATGTTTTATTTCTATCATGATACTTCACTCCATATTATATCATCTTGTTTATTGATTTTTTTTTTTGTTATTGCCATTTCTTGCTCCCCACTCCCACTATACTCTTGACTTCATAAGATTAAGAACTCTGTCTGTCTTGCTCGCTGCTTTTACCCCCAGTTCTTAGACAATGGATAGATTCTCAATAAATATCCCATGATGGACAATGGATGAACAGATGGATCTTTGTCCTCCTAAGAGAAGGCCCCTGCCATGCTTTAAGTTCTATGAAGCAATAAAGATCTCCATAACTATGCTATCATCCTTTGCCCCCTAGAAATCCAGCCAACATGATTGAGGAGACCATGTTGTACCCGGAACATCCAATAAGCTATTCACAGGGTAACTGATTATTTGTATAGAGCCCTGCTCTTTGCTCACCTGCACAGACTCATCCAACTGACAGCATCTTCATGAAAGCTCCTCCTCTCTGGAGCACACAGGGGGTGACCATGAATAGTTCAGAACCTAACAGTGTAGGGGGCGCAGTTTGGTGCCAGGCCCAAGAACTATAAAACTGCTCTTTCCTACTGATAACATATTTCCACTCTGAGAGTCTTCCCAAGGAAATAATCCCAAAGTGAGCAAGGCTTGGTGAAGAGCTTGTCATACTATTCATGACAGTATACAGAGTTAAAAACATCTCAAACACTCAGCAACAAGCAAAGAGCCATGCAGTCCCTGTGGCACATCACGCAGGTGCACAGTCCCTTACCCAAAGCCCTGGCAGCCTGATATATTTTGGAAATAAAACGGTTCCAATTTTAGAAAAGCTATACATTGCTTCTACTCTATTGCATATCCCACCCAGCCAAGTATGGGGCAGCCCACACTCAAACACACTAACACTGTAGCAAAACAGATGCACAGTCACCCTGAGTGGAATAAATGATGAATACAGAGAGCCTCAGACCAATTAAGGTGCAGTTAGGAAGAAGAATTTTCCCAGCAGAAGAATTTCTGGTTTATGGAGTATCGTAGATTTCTGAGAATACACAGAACTATATAAAAATGATCTTCATGACCCAGATAATCACGATGGTGTGATCACTCACCTAGAGCCAGACATCCAGGAATGCGAAGTCAGGTGGCCCTTAGGAAGCATCACTACAAACAAAGCTAGTGGAAGTGATGGAATTCCAGTTGAGCTATTTCAAATCCTGAAAGATGATGCTGTGAAAGTGCTGCACTCAAATATGCCAGCAGATTTGGAAAACTGAGCAATAGCCACAGGACTGGAAAAGGTCAGTTTTCATTCCAATTCCAAAGAAAGGCATTAGCAAAGAATATTCAAACTACTGCACAACTGCACTCATCTCACACACTAGTAAAGTAATGCTCAAAATTTTCCAAGCTAGGCTTCTACAGTATGTGAACCATGGACTTTCAGATGTTCAAGCTGGATTTAGAAAAGGCAAGGAACCACAGATCAAATTGCCAACATCCGCTGGATCATCGAAAAAGTAAGAGAGTTCCAGAAAAACATCTACTTCTGCTTTATTGATTATGCCAAAGCCTTTGACTGTGTGGATCACAAGAAACTGTGGAAAATTCCGAAAGAGACGGGAATAACAGACCACCTGACCCGCCTCCTGAGAACTCTGTATGCAGGTCAAGAAGCAACAGTTAGAGCTGGACATGGAACAATAGACTGGTTCCAAATCGGGAAAGGAGTATGTCAAGGCTGTATATTATCCCCCTGCTTATTTAACTTATATGCAGAGTACATCATAAGAAATGCTGGACTGGAAGAAACACAAGCTGGAATCAAGATTGCTGGGAGAAATATCAATAACCTCAGATATGCAGATGACACCACCCTTATGGCAGAAGGGAAGAAGAACTAAAGAGCCTCTTGATGAAAGTGAAAGAGGAGAGTGAAAAAGTTAGCTTAAAACTCAACATTCAGAAAACTAAGATCATGGCATCTAGTCCCATCACTTCATGGCAAATAGATGGGGAAACAGTGAGAGACTTTATTTTGGGGGGATACAAAATCACTGCAGGTGGTCACTACAGCCATGAAATTAAAAGACACTTACTCCTTGGAAGAAAAGCTTTGATCAACCTAGACAGCATATTAAAAAGCAGAGACATTACTTTGCCAACAAAGGTCCATCTAGTCAAAGCTATGGTTTTCCAGTAGTCATGTATGGAAGTGAGAGTTGGACTATAAAGAAAGCTGAGCACTGAAGAATTGATGCTTTTGAACTGTGGTATTGGAGAAGACTCTTGAGAGTCCCTTCTTTGGGCTGCATGGAGATCCAACCAGTCCATCCTAAAGGAAATCAGTCCTGAATATTCATTGGAAGGACTGATTTTGAAGCTGAAACTCCAATACTCTGGCCACCTGATGGGAAGAGCTGACTCACTGGAAAAGACCCTGAGGCTGGGAGGGATTGGGGGCAGGAGGAGAAGGGATGACAGAGGATGAGATGGTGGATGGCGTCACTGACTCAATGGAAATGAGTTTGAGGAAACTCTGGGAGTTGGTGATGGACAGGGAGGCCTGGTGTGCTGCAATTCATGGGGTCGTAAAGTATCTGACATGACTGAGTGACTGAACTGAACTGAACAGCAGTAGATGAAGAGTCCAGAGCGCAGCAGAGGACACGCACTACAAACCACGTGCGAAGAGTGTCAGCGGGACCCCTGCGGAACATCAAAAAGATGTTCTCGACAGGGCCCATATTCTTTCTCAGAGGCTTTATCCTTCCTGAGGTAAGAACTCCAGGGCCTCCATTCATGAGGTCAGAAGCCCTGTTGGACAAATCACTGACCTAATTTTTTTTCTGGTGCAGATGGAGTGGCCAGAAGCAAATAATGCTGAGAAAGTTGTTCTGATCTGGAATTTGGAAAACAGGAACATTCATCCTGGTTAGATTTTTCAAACCATCCTTTCAAAATGCATGTGCTTCTATGTTTTTCTCTCAGCCTCCCCTTTTCTCAAGAAAATGAAATTCTACAAGCTTATTTTCCCCGTTGCTGTAGTTTTCCTGTTTAACAAAATTTTAAGTGTACAACGGGTCTGTACAGCAGATCTCCAGAATTTATTCATCTTGTATAACTGAACTGCAATACCACTGAATGCCACGTTTATTCCTTTCCCCGGCACCTGGCAATCTCCTTTCTACTCTGTGCTTTAGTGATTGACTATTTTAGATACTTCATATAAGTATCTAAATCATGCAAAATGTAATCTTTGACTGACTAATTTCATTTAGTAAAGAATCCTCCACCCTCATTATTACATATGTCAGGACTTCTTTATTTTTCAAGGTTGAGTTATAGTCCACTGTGTGTATATATTCCTCATTTCTTTCTTTCTTCATTCATAGATAAACACTGATTTTTTCATAGTGAACAAAGCTGCAGTGAACATCAGAGTACAGATATTTCTTTGAGGTCCTGATTTCAATTCCTTTGGATATATAACGAGAAGTGTATTGGTAAATCATATGTAGTTCTATTTTTAAAATTTTAAGGAACTTTCATATTGTTTTCCATAATGATTGCACCAGTATACATTCCCACCAACACTGGATAAGAATTCCAACATTTCCATATTCTTGCCAACACTTATCTTTTGTTTTGGGCTTTCTTCTGATAAGCGCCTTCCTCATCAGTGTGAAATGATAATCTCATCGTGGTAAAGATTTGCATTTCCCTCATGACTAGTGATTTTGAACATGTTTTCATACACCATTTGTTCATTTGTATGTCTTCTTTGGATAAATGTCTATTCAAGTCCTTTGTCCATTTTTAAATTATGAGTATTTCTGGTCTTCTTGCTATTGAGTCAGAGGAGTTCTTGGGCTTCCCAGGTGGTGTGGCTGGGAGAGAATCCACCTGCCAGTGCAGGAGATGTAAGAGACATGGGTTCAGTCCCTGGGTAGGAAGATCCCCTGGAGTAGGAAATGGCAAACCAATCCAGTATTATTGCCTGGAGAATCCCATGGACAGAGGAGCCTGGAGGGCTACAGTCTGCGGAGTCACAAAGAGTCAGACGCAACTAAAGCGACTTAGCATGCACGCAGAGGAGTTCCTTACATATTCTTGATATTAACCATTGTCAGATATAGGGTTTGCAAACACATTCTCTCGTTACATAGGCTGCCTATTTATTGCTTCCTCTGCAGAGGCTGTTTTGCTTGATATAATCCCTCTGTTTATTTTTGCTTCTGTGGCCTGTGCTTTTACTTCACATTAAGGAAATCATTGCCAAGACCAGAAATTGCCAAGAAATCAAGAAACTTTTTCCTTATTTTCTGCTTTTAGGAGTGTCACAGTCTCAGATCTAAGACTTAAATTCATTTTGAGCTGATTTTTGTGCATGGTGTAAAATAAAGGTCTAATTTCCTCCTTTTGCATGCAGATATCCAGTTTTCCCAACAACATTTGTTGCAGAGCCTATCCTTTCTCCATTATGTATTCTTAGCACTCTTGTCGGTTAGTTCCATTGATCTCTTTGTCTGTCTTTACAAAATCACTGACATACTGTGCTCATGGATCAGAAGACAACATGTTAGTGTCCATTCTACCCAAAGCAATGTATTTAAATTCACTATTCTTGCCAAGAAAATCCCAATGGCACATTTCACAGAAAAAGAAAAAACAATCCTAAAATTCATATGGTACCAAAAAAAAAAAAAAAAGACTCTGAATAGACAAAGCAACTGCCATTGGCAGGAAAAGTTATTTTAGAAACGTACAATAGATAGTTGAGGTCAAGACTGACAAGTGAGTTAGAAATCTGACCTTGAAATAGCTAAACAGATTTTGGGATCTTGGACAAGACTTGTTGTCAACTAGGCCTCAGTTTCCTCATCTATAAAGTGAGCTGTTGGATAACATGACCTTGAAGGGAACTTCAGGAAAAGTCTGAGTAATGGAAACCCCAGTGGTATTACGTTTGCTTCTGGATATATGAGTTCAGCTAGGTTTTGCTGAAATTATAGTTAACTTTATTGCATAGGTGCTTCTGAAACAACAAGGATGATCACTTTATTTTACAGAGAAAAAGAACAGGACCCAGAGAGGTCCTAAATCTTTTGGAGGAAAAACAAACTCCAACCATCTCTTGCCTTATCCCCAGAGATACTCTAAATTTGTTTGTTCAGAGACATAATCGGTAACATCTAAAATTAGCACCTTCGCTTCTTTCCTCTCCCTCTTCATCATCTCTGAGAGGTCCCACAGATTGGAGAATTGCTTGTAATGATGATGGAATAACTCATTTAAAACATCACAAACTGAGAAAACAAGTTTACTGCCTTATCTTTGAATGGTTTGGGTGTGAAAGGAAAATTGTGTCTTCCACCAAAGAGGGGGAAAAAGCAATTATCTGAGATGAAAACACTCAGCCCATCAGTATGCATCTGGAAGACGGAATTCATAGATCAGAGTCAAAGTTCCAGGTCTAGATGGAAAAAAAGAATGTCCCTGCATCATTAATTTCAATAGAATCTAAAATAATGGAATGCAGCCAGGCAGAAATACAGTGAATCTAATGTTCCCTGTTCCCTAAGTCACCTGCTGTCAGAGTGCAGTGAGGCAAAAGACGCACTCACATTTACAGCTGCCCAGAAACTGCTTTCAAAGCCTCTGGGCTTTTTTCTCTTTTGACTAAGATATATTTCAAACATTCAGAAAAATACAGAGAACTACAAAATAATACTCAAATACTAACCCAACTTTCATAAAATTTGACATTTTGCCATATACACTTCCAGGGCATTTTAAGGCAATAAAATGTTACAGACACAATTGAGTCCCTTCCCTCTCATCCCCCTTCAACCATCCCCAAGTTAATCACTGTCCTGATACTGGTATAGACAGTTCCAGGCATATTTTTTGTATACACTACATGTGTGTTGTTCTGTATGTTTCATCTTATTGTGATAAAACACTCATAGTAAAATTTACCATTTTAATCATTTTTAAAGAGTAACCCCCAGTGGCACTTAGTATGACCCAGTGTTATACAACCATCACATTATCTAATTTCAGGACATTTTCATCAGCCCATAAGGCACATTGTGGCTTTTAAGCAATCACTCCCTCCTCTTCCAGCCCCTAGCAAACATGAATCTCACTCATACCTCTACAGATTTGCCTATTCTGGACATTTCCTACAAATGGAATCATACAATGTATGAGCTTTGGTCTTTTGAGTCTGGCTTCTCCCACTTAGCATGATGTTTTCCATATATTGGTACTTCATTCTTTTTATGGCCAAATAATATTCCATTTGTGAATATGCTGTAATTGTTTATCCACTCATCTATTGATGGGCATTTAGATTGCTTCTGCTTTTTGGCTATTATGAATAATGCTGCTCTGAACATTCATATGCTAGTTATTGTGTGAACAACTCTTCTCAGTTCTCTTGGTAGACACCTAGGAGTGAAATTGCATATGGCAAGCCTATGTTTAACATTTTGAGGACTCGCGTGTTTTTATGTTGGTATCATCCCGCATCTACTTTTTTAATTCACTGTTACATTTTGGAGAGTCTTCCAATTTAAATTTAGCTATGGTTCCTTTGCCAGTACCCTCTTGCTGCCGGTTACCATACATAACACTGCCATAAGGAAGTTTCAAAGGTTTCAGGCTATGGACCCACCTGCAGAGCAAAAGAATCTCACAGATGACTCATTGTATCTATTCTTAGTTGACAGCCCCCCAAGTCTTCCAGAGCCATGTTTCTGTGTTGTGAGCAGAGAAGCAGGGTGAGCAAACTGAAGGGATGCATTAGAACATGCCCCCCAAATGACTAAAGCTCTCAGATCAGAGGGTGGTCAGCGTATTATCAGTCCCAGTTACTGGCCGCCTTTCCTGGAGGCAGATTACCCTTCTTACTCATTGCCCTGTGGCTGCAGTGCATCCTTGGAGGAGGCTGGTACAGTTCCTGTCCCCTCCTCACCCCAGAAATCAGGCTTGGCCATATGATCGGTGTGACCTTGGGGTGTGAGCAGTAATGGTCTAAGTGACATAGGAGCAGGAGCTTTGGGAGCCATCCCCTGCCTCTTCCCCCCACCACAACAACGGCATATCCCAGATGAGGAGACTCACTTTCTTCATCTGCAAAATGGGGGCAAGGACCCCACGATCTAGCAGAAGCAGCCACCTCTATGATTCTGCTTCTCTGTTGACGCAGTCACATGGCCTCTGCCAGTCACCCTTCCACAGGCAATTGTTTCCCGAAAAGGGGAGGGCAGGAGCAGAGAGGAGAAACAGAAGCCCTCGCCACCTGCTATGCAGGGAGCGTCCCGAACCCCGTCAGTCCCACTTCTGTTGTCGGAGTTCAGGAAGCCAGCAAGCTGCATTCTGAGGGCTCTCTGTCCTTCCCTGGGCCCCCAACCCTGCTCCTCTGCCAGACTCACAGACTTCTGAGGAGACTGTCGCAGGGGTTCCCTGAAGCCTCCACTTCTAGAAGGAGGCATGCTTTTGCCAGTCCCCTTGCCTGACAGAAAGGTCTTTCACTGAGTTGAAATCTGCTTCTTGGAAAATCCACCGTTGACCTTTACTCTTCCCCAGAGAACCCTTTGTTCTCTGGAAAAAAAGCACAGAACTTGGGGTCATAAACTTGTATCTGCAACAGACCTCGAAACCTTGAATGATCTAATTCTCTGTGCCATGTAACACGAGGATGATGACGCTGTTGTCATTATTTTATTATTTCAGATCACGACTATTGGAAGTTTACTGTATACCAGACAACATTTTAAGCACTTGAAAGTAAAGTGAAACTTGCTCAGTTGTGTCCAACTCTTTGTGACCCCATAGGCTATATAGTCCATGGAATTCTCCAGGCCAGAATACTGGACTGAGTAGCCTTTCCCTTCTCCAGGGGATCTTCCCAACCTAGGGATCGAACCCAGGTCTCTCGCATTGCAGGAGGATTCTTTACCAGGAAAAGAATGCTAAGTACTTAATTTAAGTACTTGATTAGAAATAATTCACTTAATCATCAAAAACAATATATAAGATAGATGGTATTATCCCCCATATACAGAGTAGGGGATTGAGGTTCAGAGATGCTAAGTGACCAGCCCAAGGTCACACCATCATGGATGTGACAGAAAGTAGACAGGATACTAGTGTCCATCTCTCCAAGTCATCAGTGAGATTAACAAGGCTAACCTTTACCAACCAGCTTAACCTGGTGGCTCAGACAGTAAAGAGTCCACCTGCAATGTGGGAGACCTGGGTTCAGTCCTGGGTTGTGAAGATCCCCTGGAGAAGGAAATGGCAACCCACTCCAGTATTCTTGCCTGGAAAATCCCATAGTTGGAGGAGCCTGGCAGGCTACCGTCCATGGGGTTGCAAAGAGTCAGACTTCACTTCACTTAATCAACCTTTACTGAGCCCCTATTGGGCTCAGCACTTGTGATATGCAGATTAATAGCCCCTCAGAGATATCCTGATCCCTAGAACCTATGTATATATATCACCTTACCTGGCAAAAGGGACCTTGCAGATGTGCTTAAGTTAAGGACCTTGATATGGGAAGATTATCCTGGATGGTCTGGGTCTAAACTGTATAATTGGTCTAACCACACGGGCTCTGAAGGCCAAGAATCTTTCCCGGATGAGGTCAGAAAGAGATGTGACCATGGAAGAAAAGGTTCTCAATAAATGGAATCTCCCCTCCCCCTTTATAATAATCTTTAGAGTTTTCTTTTTAATGCTTTGTCATCTCCACTGGCAGTCATTTCTTGGAAGCCTCACCAGCAGCCCAGGCCCATCTACAGAGATTCTAAAGTCATTGGTCTGGAGTGCAACCACGACGCTGACATTTTTTTAAACTGCTCAGGGATTCTAACTGGCAGCCAAGTTTGCAAACCCTAGGTCTGCAGCAGTATCATCCAAGACACAGACGGCTGACTTTCATTCCAATCCTGAATTCTCAGAAATCAGACACAGACAAGGGCTTCCTCCAAAATACATTAATGAGCAAAAAGGCTTTGTGGCATTCTCTCTCTCTCTCTCCCCCAAGTCTTGCACAGCACCTCTTAGAGTCAGCAATTCCCAAATTATTACAAGTGAGAAATTAGTGGCGCCACGTTCCTATATGCAACAAGAGCGTGCACTTCTGCTGCACCTTCTGCATGAGGCTGTTTACACTTGCCTTGACAACTGACCCCACTGTTGGCTCAAGGCACCCATGTTTCCATTTTCCAGACCAAAATACCTTGACTTAGAGCAACAAATGCTTTAGAAAAGCACAAGCCATGCTGGAAATCAGGTCTCACCCCCAAAACCTGACTTGTTCAGTCCACTGATGTCTCCTGAGCAAGTTCCTTACCTCTCTGAGCCTCACTTTCTCTGTCAAACAGAGGCTGTTGGCAGTACCTTGAGGTTAGAAGGAAGCAAATGCCACCAAGAGCCTGCAAGTAAGTGGGACCAGCACTTGGCCCTGCTGCTCAACCCGAAGCCTAGCTCTTCACACAGGGGCTCTCCCCCCGACGGAGCCCAAGAGCAGCTCTAGAGAGCAACAGAAAGAGGTGGACGGTGGTACCGGGTTGTCCTGCAGTCAGTTCCCAAACTTTACTGTGAGTCAGAATCCCCCAGAGGGCTTGTTAAAGCGTGATTGCTGAGTCCACCCACAGGGTTTCTGATTCAACAGGTCCAGGGCGGAGCCAGAGAATCTGCATTTTTGACAACTGCTGGGTGATGGGACTGCTGGTTCTGTTCCGAAGGCCTTTTGAGGGTGTCAGGGAGGGAGTCAGTCAGCGCCTCTCACACACAAAACTTCCTCCAACTCTTCCTTCAGCATTCCTCTCTCTTCAGAGCTCTGTCCTTTGTGAACCTGCTCAGATCTCTGTCCTCTTTCCTACTATTTCCTACTCATTTTGCTCAAATCCTAGAGGTGGACAGCCACACCCCTGTCCCTTCGCCAGCCCCTCCAGTAGCGCAGCCTGGCCCAGGGGACTTCTGCCTTGCTCCTCTCCACACCCCGCAAGCGGCACCAGCCAAGGGCGCTCCTTGTAACAGACAAGGGGCAAGCAGGGCCAGTCATGTGGTTTTTATCACTTTTGCCCTCACATATACTACCACCGCTAAGTCAGTTAAAATGTGTGGTGCACATATTGTGTGTCAGACACTCACTGTGGATCCAGCAGTGGATGGGAGGGCCTACTTCTGTCCTTGATGAACTCACAGTACAGTGGGGCTGGGGAAGGCACAGGGAGAGACCACTATGAGGAAGGAGCAATGGCAGTGGCCATTTCTATAATAGGATCTGTGGGAACCCAGAAGCCAGAATCAAAGCAGGGTGGGCTTCTCAGAGGAGGTAGCATTTAAGCTGACACCCGAAGGATAAACAGGAGTTGATCAGACAAAGAGGCAGCAGGAGAAGTTTCCAAGCAAAGAGAGATGCATGTACGAAGGCCCAGAAGCAAGAGAAAGAGACAGAATATTTATGTCACCAAATCCACCCATGAAGGAAGAGATGAGCTGCCCATGTGGATGAGAAGAATGTGTGTGTAAACAACTGGCTCTCCAAAGCACAAGGGAAGATGACCTGCCTTGTGCTGTCATCTGTCAACTGAGTTCTGTTTGGAGGACAGTAATACACAAAACAACCTTCCCTGGTGGCTCAGTGGTAAAGATCTGCCTGCTAATGTAGGAGATTCTGGTTCAGTCCCTGGGTTGGGAAGATCCCCTAGAGAAGGCAAACCACTCCAGTATTCTTGCCTGGGAAATCCCTTGGAGAGGGAAGCCTGGCAGTTGCAAAGAGTTGACATGACTTAGCAACTAACCAACAATACACGAAACAGCATCCGTCGATATGGACCACTGCCAATGAATGTGTGCCCCTCCTCACCTCACCAGGAAGGGAAGCCTGGGGAGGCTTCAGACACACAGACAGACTGGCCCTCCCTGCAGCCCCAGGAGGGCCTTTGTGAGCACAACTTTCTATGCTTCCTGGAGAGGAGACCAAGGCCCCAGAAGGTCACACAACTTGTCCTGGGTCACACCCAGGCAAGTGAGGAGCTGAGGTTTGAATCTACACAGGCTGGCTCAAGCTGTCTTCACTTAGCCTCTGTGCCTTACTGGCTCAAGAGAATGAAAAGCACAGGCACGTTTTCTCCTCCTCACTTCAATTCCACCATCACATCACTGAGCATGCTCTGACAAGCACGGCCACAGGGAACGGAGCACCGCCCCAGGCCCCCGGAGACATCCAGACCACACGGGGCTGTGTATGCATCGGGACCGACCCCTTGGCATCAGGTATACGTAAGTGCACCGTTCTTCCTGAGGCGGCTGGTGTCACTCTGAGTTCTGGTATGGGACAAAACTAGGTTCACATTCTACTTCCAGTCCCTACAAGCTGCATTCTCTCTTCTTCATAAACCTCCATGTCCCACCTATGAAGAGATACCACGCTCGCCTCAGGGGCCTACTGCTGGGAGGAAGCAAGCAGGCTTATGTGCACCGAGCATGTGCCCAGCACAGAAGCAGAGCCCAGGCAAGGACACGCGGGAGGCTTTCATCCTCAGGGGTGGACTGACCCAGGGGTGTCTGAACTCACCGAGCTGAAAGCCGCCAGTTCCCACTATGGAGATGTCGCCAGGATAACCACCACTTTGTGGGCACCAGTCTGGTTGTCAACTGGTCTTGCAGACATCCCATGAGACCTGTTCCCATCTCATTCCTGCCTTATTCAGGCTCCTTATTTCAAATAATCCTGTTAGAACATAGTAAGTAAGGTGTTCATCAGGACTGCCATAACAAAGTACCAGAGACTGGCACTGGGTAAAACAGGAGAAATGTATTTCCTTACAGTTCCAGTAGCCATAAGTCCAACGTGAAGATGCAGTAAGCTGGTTTTTCTGAGGCCTCTCGACTTGACTTGCAGAGGGTCTTCTTCTGCGTGTCTTCCTATCGTCTTCCCTCTGCATGCATTCTTATGTAAATATGTGCAAATATTATGTAAATATGTCACAATGTCCTCTTCTTATAAAGACAGCAGTCGTACTGAATTACAGCCCATCTTGATGATCTCATTTAAATTAATTATCTCTTAAAGACACTATCTTTAAATACAGTCATAATCTGATGTACCAGGGCTTAGAACATTAACACGTGAGTTACATGCATCTGGTCCAGTGCTTAGCATACAGGAAGCACTCAGTAAGTGGCGGCAAAGGTGAGGCTGGTGATGGAGATGATGACACTCTCCCAAATGGGAACTACTGCAACAGGATGACAAGCCATCAGTGCCCATTAGGAAGCCCCTCTAGGTTTGACTGGGACTGATCCTTTGGGATCAGGATCTGGGAAGACCTGGATTTGGGAAGCCATGCACCAGATGAATTTACACATCCATTGACTTTGTATTCAGAGCCATGTGGCTTCACACCCTCATGATAACATTCACTAGCTGGAGACTCTGAGCAAACCCACTTAGTTGAGCCTCAACTTCTCTCACGCAACAAGGTAACAACTGCCAAGGGCCTGGCAGTGAGAGAGTCCCAATGCATGCTCTTTCCTCCATCTGTGAGCAGGAAGACCAGTTTTGAGTGGCATTAGAGCTGTCTACCAGTGATGACTTTGGGCAAGCCACACCCGGGTGCTCAGATGCTTCAGCTCTTGCCTGGGAATGACCAATCCGAAGGGCTGTCATAAGGTGGGAATGAATCAAGGTAATGAAAGTGCTTTGCTACCTGCAGAGCATCCTGTACAGGTGAGATGTCAGCCCTCTTTTGAGACACAAGTCTTCAAAGGTCTTTGTGAGAGGGTGCTCACACCCACACACCCGATTCCAAGAAAAACACAAGAGGTGGGGGCCATGTGGTTTCATCCTTCATGACTCACAGAGGCCACTCCTGCTGGGTATTCAAATTCTGTGGCTAGAGGAGCTGTGCTTTTTGACTATTCACCCACACCCACTCCTCTCTTGTCCAGAGGGAGGGAGTGGAAGGCCAATGTGACTTGGAAATTTATCCCAAGGCTGTGAGATTCTTTGAGGAGGCAGGTGCTAGGATGTAAATAAGGAAGTCAGGACGGGGCATGAATTTTCTGGTCAGTAAACGAGGAGACTGATGCTGAACCTGAAGCTCCAATACTCTGGCCACCTGATGCAAAGAACTGACTCACTGGAAAAGACCCTGATGCTGGGAAAGACTGAAGGCAGGAGGAGAAGGGGATGACAGAGGATGAGATGGTTGGATGGCATCACCAACTCGATGGACATAAGTTTGAGCATCTCTGGGAGTTAGTAATGGACAGGGAAGCCTGGTGTACTACAGTCCATGGGGTCACAGAGAGTCAGACACGACTGAATGACTGAACTGAACTGAAAAGAGGAGAGGATGTCCATCCTTGATAGCAAGAAATCCAAGAAGGAAAATCCAGGAGATAGCAGGAGATACTAGGCTGGGGTCAGGAGATAAATAATAAAGAAAGATGTTACCTACAGCAAAGCTAGAATTGCAGATAGGAGGTGGGGGGAGAAGAAGAAAGGAAACAGGAGGAAAGGAGGGAAAGGAGAGGGAGTAAAGGGCAAAGCCTCAAAGAATGCTAATATTTAGGATCTTAGGGAAAATAGGAGCTAAAGGATTAGACAGATAAAGCTGTCATAGAGAAAGAGATCCATGCCAGGGCTGGGAGCTGTCTCAGTCAGCACAGGTTGCCAGAACAAAAGACCATAGCCTGGGAGGCTTCAATGTAGAAGTTTATTTTCTCACAATTTTAGAACCTGGAAGTCTGAGATCAGGGTGCCAGCATGGCTGGGTTCTGCTAAGGACTTTCTCCCAGGCTTGAAGACAGACACCTTCTAGTTATGTCCCCACAGAGTAGAGAAAGAGAGCTAGGTCTCTAGTATCTCTTCTTATAAGGGCCCTAAACATATTGGAACAGGGCCCCACCTATGACTTCATTTAACTTTAAGTACGTCCTTAAAAGTTCTATCTCCAGATGCAGTCACACTGGGGCTACGGCTTCAACATATGGATTTAGGAGGGAACACCATTCAGTCTGGGCTTCCCAGGTGGCATAGTAAAGAACCGCCTGCCAATGCAGGAGATGTAAGAGATGCAATTTTGATCCCTAGGTTGGGAAGATTCCCTGGAGGGGGAAATGACAACCTGATCCAGTATTCTTGCCTGGAGAATCCCAGGGACAGAGGAGCCTGGTGGGCTACAGTCCATAAGGTCACAAAGAGTCAGTGATGACTGAAGCAGCTTCACATGTACCATTTCATTCTATTGTAAGAAGGCAGAGGGGACATGGAAAAGGAAAGAGAGCAGCCCAGTCGAGGGGGTCCTGGCATCACACCGGGCCTAGAAACCACACTACTAAGAATCTTCACCTGGTAGCAAGAACCCTGTGTGCAGGCCTGCCTGGGCCACACTGGAGGTGGACTGGACAAGCCCCTTTCCTGTCTGGTCCCAGTTTCCCTGTGTCCACAGTCCTGGAGGGGATGGGAGTCTCCTAGCAGGCTCTCAGTGCAAGGGGTGAATGCCCCTAGGGCTCAAAGAAGAGTCAGATATTCTTTAAACAGGCCCATTCAAGGTAAAAATAAGGGTTGGGAGATAATACAAAGGTCAGCGGCTTGAGACCCTACCCTAAGAGCAAGGGACTCTTGACTCAGCCTACCTAGAAGCAACATTAGAAGTAGTTGCCTCCAGCAGACTTTGTGCTTGAAGAAAAGAAAGAAGGGGCTGCGTTTCTCCCACCTACCCAACTCCACTCACTCTGAAACAAGAAACTGAGTAGTGTTTAACTTCAGATTAAATTTGAGCCATCATTTTTAAAAAGCTGACTCCTATTTAGATGCATGTTTAGCCAAGAGATTGGCTGTTTCATGATGTGAGTCTGTGGGTCTCAGATTGTCATCCATCCAGCAGAGTCTGTCTTGGTGGCCACAATTATAGACTCACGTCATGGAAGGGCTCCCTGCAATAGGAGAGACAGGGTAGGAAGAGCTGAAGTTGGGAGAAGCATAAAGGGCAGGAGGAGCATAGAAGAGGGTTATATAATTGAGCCTGGATGTTGGTAGGGGAGAGGTCTGGGAGGCCTCATGGAGGAGGTGATTTCTGAGCTGGGAACTGGAAGAGTTCTACAGGTGAAACAGGGGGCAGAGAGAGGGCAACATTCTAAGGGAAAAGCCTAGGAGTAAGATCAAAGAATATGCCTTTGAACCTGTTCCAAGTTCAGGAAGGAAAAAGGACAGGCCAACAGAGCCAGAACACAAAGAACCTAGAAGGCTATGCTGAAGAGTGCACTCCTTCCTGAGGGCAATGAGGAGTCAGTGAGGAATCTAAGCAGGAGAGTGACAATCTGACTTGATTCATTCTCTCTTCGTATTTTCTGAGGAAGTGGAATTGCACCTTGGATGCAGAAAAAATGCTCATGGTATTCATCATCCACTTTGACGAGTTTCCCTCTTCTGTTTCCACCTTTGATTTGCCTTCTGTTGAGACAGTGGAATTTTACAGTTCAGTTTCCGCAAATCTGCAAGGCGCACATAAAATGAGGTTACAGCAGTTGTTTTATAGAACAGAATGAAGAGCAAAAATCACCTGTCTCACTTTATAAAGCTACTATAACCCTGATACTGAAACCTGACAGGGATGGTGTCATAAAATAAAGTATAAGACAAATTTCAGTATGGCCACAGTTTTTTAACTGTTATACAAAATGGTGTCAATTTTAACTCAGCAAGCAATGTGTAAAATATATCATATTCAAGTATTAGAAGAATATTCCTTAGACAACCTGTTAATGTGCTAGACCGGGAACGGACTGAAACGTGTTTCCCTAAAATGCATCATATAGTGAAGTCCTGACTCTCAGCATCTCATAATATGACTATATTTAAAGACAGAGTCTTCAAAGAGATAATTCAGTTAAAATTAGGTCATTAGGGTGGGCCCTAATCTAATAGGCTTCCTGGGTAGTTTGAACAGTTAAGAATCTGTCTCCAATGCGGGAGATCTGCATTTGAACTCTGGGTCAGGAAGATCCCCTGGAGGAGGAAGTGGCAACACACTCATCAGTTCTTACCTGGAGAATCCCATGGACAGAGGAGCCTGGTGGGCTATAGTCTATGGGGTCACAAAAAGTTGGACATGACTGAATGACCAACATTTTCACAATCCAACAGGACTGGTGTCTTTTATACAACCTGGAGATCTGGACACAGACACAGAGGGAAGAGGCTATGAAGACATAGGGATAAGAAGGCCATCTGTAAGCCAAAAAGAGAGGCCTCAGAAGAAACCAATCCTTAAAGTGAAGAAAGCAAGGAAAACCACTAGACCATTCAGGCATGACCTAAATCAAATCCCTTACAATTATATAGTTGAAATGACAAATAGATTCAAGGGATTAGATCTGATAGACAGAGTACCTGAAGAACTATGGACGGAAGTTCATGACATTGTACAGGAGGCAGTGATCAAGACCATCCCCAAGAAAAAGAAATGCAAAAAGTCAAAATGTTTATCTGAGGAAGCCTTACAAATAGCTGTGAAAAGAAGAGAAGTAAAAGGCAAAAGAGAAAAGGAAAGATATACCCATTTGAATGCAGATTTCCAAAGAATAGCAAGAAGATATAAGAAAGCCTTCCTCAGTGATCAATGCAAAGAAACAGAAGGAAACAATAGAATGGGAAAGACTAGAGGCCTCTTCAAGAAAATTAGAGATACCAAGGGAACATTTCATGCAAAGATGGGCTCAATAAAGGTCAGAAACAGTATGGACCTAACAGAAGCAGGAAGTATTAAGAAGAAAGTTAAGAATACACAGAAGAACTATGCAAAAAAGATCATGACACAGACAACCATGATGGTGTGATCACCAGCCTAGAGCCAGACCTCCTGGAATGCAGTCAAGCGGGCCTTCGGAAGCATCACTACGAACAAAGCTAGTGGACGTGATGGAATTACAGCTGAGCTATTTCAAATCCTGAAACATGATGATGTGAAAGTCCTTCACTCAATATGCCAGCAGATTTGGAAAACTCAGCAGTGGCCACAGGACTGGAAAAGGTCAGTTTCCATTCTGATCTCAAAGAAAGGCCATGCCAAAGAATGTTCAAACTACTGAAAAACTGCACGCATCTCACACACCAGCAAAGTAATGCTCAAAATTCTCTAAGCCAGGCTTCAACAGTATATGAACTGTGAACTTCCAGATGTTCAAGCTGGTTTTAGACAAGGCAGGGGGAACCAGAGATCAAATTGCCAACATCCACTGGATCGTGGAAAAAGCAATGGAGTTCCAGAAAAACATCTACTTCTGCTTTATTGACTACACCAAAGCCTTTGACTGTGTGGATCACAATAAACTGTGGAAAATTCTGAAAGAGATGGGAATACCAGACCACTTGGCCTGCCTCTTGAGAAATCTGTATGCAGGTCAGGAAGCAACAGTTAGAACTGGACATGGAACAACGGACTGATTCCAAATTTGGAAAGGAGTACGTCAGGGTTAAATATTGTCACCCCACATATTTAACTTATATGCAGAGTACATCATGCGAAATGCTAGGCTGGATGAAGCACAAGCTGGAATCAAGATTTCTGGGAGAAATATCAATAACCTCAGATATGTAGATGACACCATATGGCAGAAAGCAAAGAAGAACTAAAGAGCCTCTTGATGAAAGTGAAAGAAGAGAGTGAAAATGTAGGCTTGAAACTCAACATCCAAAAAACAAGATCATGGCATTCAGTCCCATCACTTCATGGCAAATAGATGGAGAAACAATGGTAACAGTGACAGACTTTATTTTCTTGGACTCCAAAATCATACAGATGGTGACTGCAGCCATGAAATTAAAAGACACTTGCTCCTTGGAAGAAAAGCTATGACAAACGTAGACAGCATATTCAAAAACAGAGACATTACTTTGCCAACAAAGGTCCCTCTAGTTAAAGCTATGGTTTTTCCAATAGTCGTGTATGGATGTGAGGGTTAGACCATAAATAAAGCTGAGTGCTGAAGAACTGATGCTTCTGAACTGTGGTGTTGGAGAAGGCTCTTGAGAGTCTCTTGGACTGAAAGGATATCAAACCAGTCAATCCTTAAGGAAATCAGTCCTGAATATCCATTGGAGGGACTGATCCTGAAGCTGAAGACTCCAATACTTGGGCTACCTGATGTGAAGAATTGAGTCATTGGAAAAGACCCTGATGCTGGGAAAGATTAAAGACAGGTGGAGAAGGGGACGACAGAGGATGAGATGGTTGGATGGCATCACGGACTCACGGACATGAGTTTGAGCAAGCTCCAGGAGTTGGTGATGGACAGGGAAGCCTGGCATGCTGCAGTCCATGGGGTCGCAAAGTCAGACATGGCTGAGCGGCTGAACTGAACTGAATTATACCTTTTAAAAAAATGTACAAATCATAAGTGTCATTCAAAGAATTTTCATCAAATAAACGTATCTGTGTAAGCAGCACCATCCCAGAGGCCTCATGACCCCTTTAAAATCAATAGTCTTGTTATGGTTGAATTGCATCCCCACAAAGGTGGCTCAGATGGTAAAGAATCTGCCTGCAATGTGGGAGACCTGGGTTCAATCCCTGGGTCGGGAAGATGGCTACCCACTCCAGTATTCTTACCTGAACAATTCTATCGACAGAGGAGCCTGGCGGGCTACAGCCTATGGGATCACAAAGAGTCAGACACAACTGAGCATCTAACATTTTCACTTTGTAAATTCATATGTTGAAGCCTTAATTTCCAACATTACTGTAGGGAATAGGACCTTTAAGAAGGTAATTAATGTTAAATGGGGTCAAAAAGTAGGGCCCTAGTCAAATAGGACTGGGTCTCTCTAAGAAGAGGCAGAGGTGACTTCCCTGGTGGTCCAGTTGTTAAGACTTCGAGCTTCCAATTCTGGGGGCACAGGTTTGATCCTTAGTCAGGGAAATAAAATCCCACATGTTGTGAGGTGCAGCCAAATAAAGAAGAGCCAGAGACACCAGGGAGGCATGACAATGAGAAAAAGACATGTAAGGATACAGCAAGAGGCAGCCACTTGCAAGCCAAGGAGAAAGGCCTCAGCAGAAACAAACCTGCCAGTGCCTTGATCTTGGACTTCCAGCCTCCAGACCTGTAGGAAAATAAACTTTTGTTGTTTAGTCCACCCTGTCTGTGGTGTCTTATTATGGCAGCCTAAGATCAATAAACTTCTCTCCTAGTTTTATTACTTTTTTATTACCCACACTCAGTATATATCAAAGTCCTTAAAATAATTACCTACCAGGGCATGAGGAGGAAAGTAACACAAAAGTGTCTGGCCCAAAGTACACAATACTGAGCAAAACAAGACACAGAATGCATTTAACTAAGCGCACAACACAGGTGCCCGAGTTCTGATCAAATCTATACACGCAATGTTTTAATTTCATCTAAGTGGCACATGCAAAACATTCAAAGCTGTGTGTCAGGTGTGGTTTTACTTTATTTCATTTAATTCTTACAACTGTTTAAAGTCTACCCTTGTTGCCATATATATATGCCATCTGTGGACTCTGATTAATGGCGTAGGGCTCTATAGTGTGCTGACACTATGTTTTACATTCCTGTTCCCCCAGTGTACCCCAAGGACCTCCTGGTCACCTTGTTACCAAAAGCAATGCTGTGATGAACACGTTTGAATATGTTCCCTGAGGGACCTGTGTAGAAAACCTGGGACGCTCACCAGTAACAATGCTGAGTCCATCCGAGATGATACATTATCTTGGCTAAATTCTGTCTGATGGCTCTCCAAAATCACTGCCTCTGTCTACACCCACACTAGTGGTGTGCAAGAGTCCCTAGATCCTCATATCTTTGTAAATGCTTGCATTATCCAATTATTTTATCTTTGCCAGCGAGTGTAAAAGTTTACCGTTGTGTTAACTCTCGTCTCCAATTATTAATGAATATACTCGCAAGCCATTTTGGCTTCTCTTGCTGTGGATTGCTTATTTGTACATATTGCCCGATATGCCAGCAAATCTATAAAACTCAGCAGTGGCCGCAGGACTAGAAAAGGTCAGTTTCATTCCAATCCCAAAGAAATGCCAAAGAATGTTCAAATTACTGTGCGGTCGCACTCACTTCACACGCTAGCACGATTACGCTCAACATCCTTCAAGCCCGGCGTAAGCAGTATGTCAATCAAGAACTCCCAGATGTGCAAGCTGGATTTAGAAAAGGCAAAAGAACCAGTGATCAAATTGGCAACATCCACTAGATCAAAGAAAAAGCAAGGGAATTAAAAAAAAAACTATCTACTTCTGTTTCACTGACTACACTAAAGGCTTTGACTGTGTGGATTATAACAAACTGTGGAAAATTCTTAAAGAGATGGGAGTACCAGACCACTTTATCTGCTTACTGAGAAACCTGTATGCAGGACAAGAAGCAACAGTTAGTACTAGATATGAAACAATGAACTGGTTCAAAATTGGTAAAGGAGTACATCAAGGCTGTATATTGTCACTTATATGCCACAGCTTACTTAACATACATGCAGAGTACATCATCTGAAATGCTGGGCTGGATGAATCACAAGCTGGAATCAAGATTGCCAGGAGAAACAGAAAAACTTCAGATATGCAGATGATACTACTTTAATGGCAGAAAGCTAAGAGGAACTAAAGAACCTCTGGATGAAGGTAAAAGAGAGTGAAAAGGTTGTCTTAAAACTCAACATTCAAAAAACTAACATCATGGCATTCGGTCCCATCACTTCATGGCAAATAGATGGGGGGGAAATAGAAACTGTGACAGGTTTTATTTTCTTGGGCTTCAAAATCACTGTGGACAGTGACTGCAGCCATGAAATTAAAAGACGCTTGCTCCTTTGGAAGAAAAGCTATGCAAACCTAGACAGCATATTTGAAAGCAGAGATAATACTTTACCAACAAAGGTCCATATAGTCAAAGCTATGGTTCTTCTAGTAGTCACATATGGATGTGAGAGTTGGACCATAAAGAAAGCTGAGTGCTGAAGAACTGATGCTTTTGAATTGTGGTGCTGGAGAAGACTCAAGAGTCCCTTGGACAGCAAGGAGATCAAACCAGTCAACCCTAAAGGATATCAACATTGAATATTCATTGGAAAGATTAATGCTAAAGCTGAAGCTCCAATACTTTGACCACTTGATGTGAAGAAAAACTTCACTGGAAAAGACCCTGATGCTGGGGAAGGTTGAGAGCAAGAGGATAGGGGTGACAGAGGATGAGATGGTTAGGTGGCATCATTGCCTCAATGGACATGAGTTTGAGCAAACTCAGGGAGATGGTGAAGGACAGAAAAGCCTGGCGTGCTGCAGTCCATGGGGACACAAGGAGCTGGACACATCTTCGTAACTGAACTACAGCAGCGACATTTTGCCCAACTTTCCACTGGGCTCCCCATTTTTTCTTAAAATTTTATATAATGTCTTATATACCCCAGGTTTTAGATGTGGCATCTGTGTGTAACGTGTCTATAGGAGTGTCTCAGTCCTCGGCATTTTGTCCTGAGAGTCCTTCACTGAGGCACTGGAGCGCGCTGAGCAGCATCCCTGGCCTCTGTGCACTGGATGCCAGGAGTGCCTCCAGCCCTGCTGTGATATCGAAACTGTCTCCAAACACTGTCAGTGTCCTGGGATGGCGGGCAGAACCAATCCTAGCTGAGAACCACTGATCTATAGGTCATCTTCCCACTGGGTTATGACTATCTAATCCCATTGATTAGAAATCCAAAATTTTGATTAAAAATAAATTAATTTTTCACATTAGACTTTCCATTTGGGGATCTTGTTTGAGAAGACTTCCTTATGCCTAGGTTTAAAGAAATATCCCCTTACATTTTCTTCAATCTGTTTTATTGACATTTGAATCTTCAATTTATCTGGGTCTACTTGTGTGCTCTGGGTAGGAATCCAGTTCTACCGTGATATATATAATCAACTAGCTTTCAAAGGCATCTGCAAGTCCGTGAGATCTTCCCCATTGCTCTGTGGTGCCGTTATTTATCATGTATCAAGTTCCCATATATGTGTGCCTTGTTCCTGAACTCTCCATCCTCTTCCATGGATCTACTGACCTTCCTTCTGTGGAAACCACATAGCTCTCTATTACTCTGACTTTTTAAAATACACTCCCAAGAGATACTGCATTTGTTTTATTTTTTGACATGTACCACTGCCATATTTCCACTCCAGTGTTCTTGCTTGGAGAATCCCAGGGACAGGGGAGCCTGGTGGGCTGCCATCTATCGGGTGGCACAGAGTCAGACACGACTGAAGTGACTTAGCTTAGCAGCAACTGCTCTATTTACGTATGTATGTATTTTTGACTGAGCTGGGTCTTTCCTTGTTACACGCAGGCTTTCTCTAGTTGTGGGGGAGAAAGGGGACCCGGCCACTGTCTAGCTGGGCATGGGCTTCCCGCAGCGGTGGCTCCTCTTGGCGTGGAGCACCTGCTCTAGGCGCACAGATTTCAGTAGTTGTGGCACAGGGATCTCAGTGGTTGTGGTGCACGGGCTTCATTGCTCCACAGCATGTGGAGTCTTCCTGGACCAGGGATGGAACCCACGTCCCTTGCCCTGGCAGGCAGCTTCTCATCTGCTGTACCATCTGGGAAGTCTTACTACAACTTTTTAAAATATTTTAATATCTGGAAGACACATCCCTCCTCTTTTTAAAAGTTGCCTCAGCTATTTGCAGACCTTTATGTATATTAATTTGAGAAAAAGTTTAAGTTTCTCAACATATATGGCATTCTAATTGCAATTGCATTTTTAAATTTTTAAATTAATTTGAAGTAGCTGACATGTATACAATGTTATTTTATCATGAACCTGGAGTATCTCTCCATTTATTTAAAACTTTATGTCCTAATTGAATTTAGTTTTTTTCCATAGAGAACTCATTTATCCCTGATACACTAATTCCTAGGAATCATTTTTGCAGCTACTATGAATGGCAGCGTATTTTCTTTTACGTGTTTTATGGCTGGTGTTTGCTGGAGTGGAAACAAGCTGTCGGCTTTTAGTAGCTGGTCTTGTGTCTGACAGTCTTGCTGAATCCTCTTGTTAGTTTTATTCAGTTGGCTTTCTCTGTCAATGATCACAGCACTTGTGAATAATGTGCGCTTTATCTTTTCCCTTCAATCTTCACACCTCTGTATGTTTGCTGGGGAATCTATAACAAAGCGCCATAGGCTGACTAGCTTAAACAGCAGAAATTCATTTTCTCGCAACTCTTAGGCTAGCAGTCCGGAATCAGGAGCCGGCAGGGCCGCTTTCTCAGCGTGCTGCGGCCATCTGCTCCCTGTTGTCACGTGGTCTTCCACTGTACCTGCGTCCCACTGTCCTCTTCTTATAAGGACACCTGTCCTACCGGTTAGGGCCCACTTGAATGGCTCCACTTTAACTTCATTATATTTTTAAAGACTCTATCTCCAAACACAGTCACAATCCAAGGCCTGGAGGTTAGCACCTTAACACATACATTTGGGGAAACACAACTTCTCATTTCTTATTCTTGGCATCAGCTGCAGGGAAACACCAAGGTGCCCCCATAGTTCTCTGCATCACAGCCGAGTTGTACCAGACAGGCACTGGGACCCTGAGGCAATGAGTGGGAGAGAGGAAAGAGCAGAAGTCACATCTGCGTGGTGAGGCTTCGCATCCCTGTCTGCCTCTGGCTCATATTCCCTCCACATGCCAAGTCAGGATGTCCTCCCTGGAGCTTCTCACAGATTTAGACTAGTTCTTAAGTGCCTCCATGCTTCCCTCTCATTCCATAGTGTCCCCAGAGTTCAGGCTGTGGTGGCAGGGCTTAGGATACAAGGGCCAGTGGGAGTGGTGTGAACCACCCAACCAGAAATCCCTGTGATCTGATCCGGCTTCAGAAAGATCTCTTTGGCTAGTGTAGACACTGAATTAGAAATGGGAATCCCAGAGACTGAGAAACTAGATAAAGGGCTATTGCAATAAATGAGCTGTCAACTCCTAGACAGAGATAGGGTGCTGGGAATGGAGATGGTGTTGATATGACTTGGTACTTCTTTATGTGTGGGATAAAAGGCAAGAAAGAAGTCATGAATGATTCCTAGGTTTCTGGCTTGGGCAACTGAGTGGATGGTGGTAACTTACACTGTGTATCACAAGACAGTCTGGGGTCAGGGAAAGGAATCAAGGAGGACTCAAGGAGATTGACATGCCCACAAGACATTCAAACTGAGATGTTTAACAGGCAGTTGGGGCAACAGGGCTCATGGTCAGGATAGAAATATGGACTGGATGGCCTTGGATGTTATTAGCCCATGCGCGGGAATTTAAAGCCATTTGACTAGATGAGCAGGGGTGAACTTCCAGGGATGGTGTGAGGGAAGAGAATAGAGGGTCAAGGACCTATCCTTGAGTATTACAAGTAACAGCAGGTCTGAAGAAGAGATAGCAAGAGGCTGAGGAAAAGTTGCCAGAGAAATATATGCTTTTGTACCCCTTGGCAGTCAAGGAAAGAGCATGTGTTAAGAAATGTGGCCAGGTGAGAAATCAGGTCAGATGAGGCCTGAAAGGTACTTAGGGGCATGCAGATCATCAGTGACCTCTGCCCCCGACAGAGGAGGTTGTCATTCTCATCACAGTGATAACAATAAAGGATCTTATTAACAATGATATCACTCTAGAATTATATAGCCTTTTTATACTTCTACAAGCAGTTTATATTCAACAACTTCCTTTTGTTTTAGGAAAACTGTGTCCCATAATATAATTTTTGAAGGAACTGGGGAAGATTTTCTAGAGAAGAAAAGACTAGGGATAGAGAAGGATGTTTGGACCATGAGCAGTCTTAGAAATCACAAAAGGTTGTCGAGAGCCTACTCTGGGGAAGCCAAAACCAATTCACACATTTGCAAAGCCAGAGCTGGTCAACAACACAATGTGCTGTTTCCAAGCTGGAGAGACCACCCCCAACCTGCACCCCACCCACTCCAGCCTCTCAAGCCCTCTCAAGTTTGTGGTCTTATTTTGCCCTCACAGCAGTTCTCTGCCAAGAAAAGTGAGTTTCCCTGTGCTTATCCATAGGGAGGCTGAGTTTCAGAGAGGTTCAGTTCAGTTCGGTTCAATTCAGTCACTCAGTCGTGTCTGACTCTTTGTGACCCCATGAATCGCAGCATGCCAGGCCTCTCTGTCCATCACCAATTCCTGGAGTTCACTCAGACTCATGCCCATCAAGTCAGTGATGCCATCCAGCCATCTCATCCTCGGTCGTCCCCTTCTCCTCCTGCCCCCAATCCCTCCCAGCATCAGGGTCTTTTCCAATGAGCCATCTCTTCGCATGAGGCGAACAAGGTATTGGAGTTTCAGCTTTAGCATCAGTCCTTCCAAAGAACACCCAGGACTGATGTCTTTTAGAATGGACTGGCTGGATCTCCTTGCAGTCCAAGGGGCTCTCTAGGGTCTTCTCCAACACCACATTTCAAAAGCATCAATTCTTCAGCACTCAGCTTTCTTCACAGTCCAACTCTCACATCCATACATGACCACTGGGAAAACCATAGCCTCGACTAGACGGACCTTTGTTGGCAAAGTAATGTCTCTGCTTTTCAATATGCTGTCTAGGTTGGCCATAACTTTCCTTCCAAGGAGAAAACATCTTTTAATTTCATGGCTGAAATCACCATCTGCAGTGATTTTGGAGCCCCCCAAAATAAAGTCTGACACTGTTTCCACTGTTTCCCCATCTATTTCCCATGAAGTGATGGGACCAGATGCCATGATCTTCATTTTCTGAATGTTGAGCTTTAAGTCAACTCTCCTCTTTCACTTTCATCAAGAGGCTCTTTAGTTCCTCTTCACTTTCTGCCATTAGGGTGGTGTCATCTGCATATCTGAGGTTATTGATATTTCTCCCAGCAATCTTGATTCCAGCTTGTGCTTCTTCCAGCCCAGTGTTTCTCATGATGTATTCTGCATATAAGTTAAATAAGCGGGTGACAATATACAGTCTTAATGTACTCCTTTTCCTATTTGGAATCAGTCTTTTGTTCCATGTCCAGTTCTACAGAGAGGTTAAGTGATATTAAGAAGATCATGCAGCTAGAATGTGGATGGAGTGGGACCTACACTGGGTTGTTTCACTCCAAGGGCAGCATTCTGGCCATGCTGGACTTAAGTGGCCTCTCAACAGGGAAGCCCAGAGAAGAGTCAATGCCCTTGGGAACAAGGAGGGCATGTTAGGGTTAGGGCCCCTACTAGATGACGGTGTTTCTAGCTGAGCAATCAGTGACTGTGATTTTCTGCACTGGATGGGATAATACACTCTTGACAGATGAGAAACTAAAACACAGAGCCTAAGAGACTGATGTTTA
The DNA here is from genome assembly GCA_006408695.1 of Aepyceros melampus. NCBI lineage: Eukaryota > Metazoa > Chordata > Mammalia > Artiodactyla > Bovidae > Aepyceros > Aepyceros melampus. The sequence goes on along the minus strand of SJXQ01009308.1, from coordinate 28,676 downwards.
AAACTGAAGATGTGTCTCCTGTTAATGTAGACCAACAAGGCTGTGGGCTCCCATGGGGCACAGTGGTTAAGAATCTACCTGCTTGCCAAGGCAGGAGGTGCAGGAGATGGGGTTCCATCCTTGGGTCAGGAAGGTCCCCTGGAGGGAGAAATGGCAACCCACTCCAGTATTCTTGCCTGGGAAATCCCACAGATAGAGAAGCCTAGTGGGCTACAATCCATGGGATCACAAAGAGTCAGACACGACTGAGCACACACACGTATGTACAAAAGGCTGTGCTTCCAGAGGCCTCAGCCGGAAAATTCCAACCTCAAAAGGTGACTACAGCCATGGTTACTGATCAGTTTATCTGGATCAGTGCTCCGGGCTGGTGAGGGTCTTTGTCCCCATGGCTTGCTGCAGAAACAGCCTTGTGCACAGAGCTAGCAGTGGCCCAGGCTCATACTTCAGGTCTGGGCTCTTTGGTTCATACTCACCTGCTCAGCTCTTCTCCTGCAGATGCTACCATATTGGGCATTAAGGACACCAAGGACTATGAGGAACAAGTTTTGAGCATTAACACCATCTAACTACCAGAAACCAAGGGCAGATATAACGGTCAATTGAATTAAAATCACCCGTTACAGTCCATCTTAGTTCACTATTCCTAAAATGCCGATGTTCACTCTTGCCATCTCCTGTTTGACCACTTCTAATTTACCTTGATTCATGGACCTAACATTCCGGGTTCCTATGCAATATTGTTCCTTACAGCATCGCACTTTACTTCCATCACCAATCACATCCACAATTGGGCTGGCTTTGGCTCTGTCTCTTTCATTCTCTCTGGAGTTGTTTCTCCACTCTTCTCCAGTAGCATATTGGGCACCTACCAACCTGTGGAGTTCATCTTTCAGTGTCATATCTTTTTGCCTTTTCTTACTGTTCATGGGGTTCTCACGGCAAGAATACTAAAGTGGTTTGCCATTCCCTTCTCCAAAGGACCATGTTTTGTCAGAACTCTCCACCATGACCCATTCGTCTTGGTGGCCCTAGACAGCACGGCTCATACTTTCACTGAGTTCGTGATGAGTGCACATGAGTTTGAGCCAGCTCTGGGAGTTGGTGCTGGACAGGGAAGCATGGCATGCTGCAGTCCATGGGGTCACAGAGAGTTGGACACAACTGAGCGACTGAACTGGACTGAGGCAAAGGCAGCCAATGGACAGATTCAGCTCTTGAGAAGAGCTTATCCCTTAAGCTTAAGAAAGTCACTAAGATTCCTATCCATTTTGGGGAGTATCGTAGGATCTCAAGGGGGTGATAGGGAACATTCTGTTAATTGTAGCAAGGAGAGCTCTGGCAATTAATTTGAAAGAAATTATAAAAACCCAGGTATCCATCAACAAGAGCATGAATAAACGTTACAGTACGGCCACACAGTGTAACACTGCTGCTGCTGCTGCTGAGTCGCGTCAGTCGTGTCCGACTCTGTGCGACCCCACAGATGGCAGCTCACCAGGCTCCCCCGTCCCTGGGATTCTCCAGGCAAGAACACTGGAGTGGGTTGCCACTTCCTTCTCCAGTGCATGAAAGTGAAAAGTGAAAGTGAAGTCGCTCAGTCATGTCTGACTCTTCGCGACCCCATGGACTGCAGCCCACCAGGCTCCTCCGTCCACGGGAGTTCCAGGCAAGAGTATTGGAGTGGGTGCCAGTGCCTTCTCTGACAGTGTAACACTATACAGCAGCAAAAACTGGATGAACAAGGGTATTCACCTGTAGGATGCTGGATGAAGAAAACACCTTGCAGAAAAAAGCACAGTAAAAGTATAGGAGAACTTACGGGGACTGAGAAAGACTTCATTCAGTTACCATTTGGATGAAGAGATGTTGGGAATATGCAACAGGAAAGGTACGCCCAGCTGGCGCTAGTGGTAAAGAATCCACCCGCCAATGCAGGAGACACAAGAGAGGTGGGTTCGATCCCTGGGTTGGGAAGATCCCTTGGAGGAGGAAATGGCAACCTGCTCCAGTATTCTTGCCTGGAGAATCCCATGGACAAAGAAGCCTGGTAGGCTTACAGTCCATGGGGTCACAAAGAGTCGGACATGACCAAAGCAACTTAGCAAGGACCTGCAAGGTATACCCAGGAGTGTCTACAGGATTGGAAATGTTTGTTTCTTAGGATAGGTAGAGTACATCCATCTTACAAGATTCTTTAGGGCTTTTTGCTTTTAAAATACATTTCCTAATAATTTCTTGTGACTGTGTTTATACTCAAAGCTGGTAACGCAAATCATAACATTCGTATGTGTTAATGAATCTGTCTCCTCTGCTGAGACATGAGGTCACACCCTCTTGAAGCCAGAATCATTCAGCTAAGCTGCTCCCAAATTTTTGACCCACTAGGTTAGGGGGTAATTTTGTTACACACAAGTAGAAAACTATTATGATGAATCACCGGGTATTCTTGAGCAAAGCAGTGACACTATGAAAGCAGTATTTACCAGGCTATCGTGTAGCCTCCAAAGACCAAATAGCTAAATTTGCTATTTTGCAAAGCCCCAGGTGGTTAGCACAAACCCGGAAGAGCCTGCAGCCTAGAACTCGTGGGCGGGGTAGGCATCATGTTGGTACTTTCAGTACGGCCTCAGACCAATGTTAATCAACTCTGAACTTTTTCCAATCAAATCTACTTGCCTCAACATTTACCCCCTGAGGACAAAAAGTAGACCTTCAGACTTCTCTGCAAACCTCCAGAACTCAGCTAAACATAGAGCAGGGGCAGCTGGTTTATGATGCTTCACAGGTGATGAGGAAAAATATCCCCAACCTGGCCGGGAGATGTCGTGCAGCCCTAAGGGACAGAGTGCCAAGAACGGAACCGGAGACTCCGCCCTTGCAGCTCTCCTTGCAGCCTGGTAAGACACTATTCCAGGTTTCATGTCCTGTTCGCCATCTTAGATCCATGCTTCCAGTGAGCACAGAGGTGAAGGTGGGACAGTGATGGGCAAAGGGAAGCTCATGAAATAACCATAAAGCGAAAAGCAAAAACATTTAGCTAAGCAAAGGGAGTGATCTTTCTCTGTAGGCTGCAGTTCCCAAAGCTGATTCAAAAAGTAAACTCTGCAGTCAGGGCGTCTCCTTAAAACAAGCTCTTGCAACTGCCTAAGAATTGAGCTCTCAGCGAAAGGGAGAGGGATGAGGCTGGTGACAGAAGTAGATATGGTCCACTGGGCGGAAAATGTGTCAGCATCCTGATGTGCTGTTAGGGGCTCAGCTTGTGACTCTGATTATGGCAGGAAGACTTTGTGCTGGGTTGGAAGTAGTCATCTCAAAGCTAAATTCCATTTCTTGGAGGTGGAGTAGAGAAAAATGATCAATTAGATTCGGGCAAAGTTCACATTACAAGAAGAAAAACATGAACTCCCCACAAAAACAGCAGAAAATATTTAAAAAGTTTTGAGAGAGTTGTTGTTTGGTTATTTCTATAAGATTAAATAAAAGTTGTTTCGCATAGATCAGAATTTTAAAAACAAAGGAGACAATTTTCATAGAAGCCAAAGGCCTCAGATTTGTCCCTTGGCAGCTTTCTAACGGGGCTTCCCTGGTGGCTCAGACGGTAGAGTCCACCTGCAATGCCAGAGCCCTGGGGTCGACCCCTGGGTTGGGAAGATACCCTGGAGGAGGGCACGGCAACCCACTCCAGTATTCTTGCCTGGAGAATCCCATGGACAGAGGAGCCTGGAGGGCTACAGTCCATGGGTCACAAAGAGTCAGACATGACTGAGCAGCTAAGCACACACACAGCTTTCCAAAGATCTCTTTCACTTGCAGATGGAAAAGCTGAGGTCCAGAAAAGGGGAGGCATGGAGCCAGGGTCACAAAAACATTGTTGGCCAAGCTTAGAGCAGGACCCAGGAACCCAGGAAGTGGGCAACATTCATGAAGTATTTGAGCCTTCCCAGTTCAGAAAAGGAAGAAACATGAGCGTGAGGAGCTGGGCATCTGTGAGCTACTAGTGCCATTAATACTCCTGGGGACAGCCTCCCAGTCACTCAAATTGTTAGTAAGGGAACAAGGACTGGAAGACAGGAGCTCGCTGACCCAGCAGAGTGCATACACAGGGGCAGCATCTGAGTCTCTGGGAATTGCTTTCTCTCACTTAGGCCCAGCATGGACTTCTCCAGAAGCTGGGCCTGAGGACAAATGAGATTAGAAATATAGCAGAGAGTGCTTCGAAAAAGAAGTCCAGGACTGAATGAAAAGACAGACAAAGCCAGCAGATGGACAGTCTTAATGCCAGAGAGACATAGGTGTCAATCCCAGTTCAGCCCTTCCAGCCGTGTGATCTCAAATGAGTCACAGAACACCTCTCAGCCTGTTTCCTCCTCTGCAAAATGGGCATCATACATGATTGCAGTGAACTCAAGACATCTAATCAATGCCTTAATCAATGCTATGAGCTCCTGAATCCTTAGCTAGAAAAGAGAAAGAGAGGAACAGCCAGACAGGTACAAAGTTTACCTGCCCAAGCTGACAAGACTTGCTGCTACTTTTAGACCAGTCTCTCAGCTGCCTTTGTACGGACCCATTTCCTTCCAGGGAGGCCAGGACACACCTTGCTGGCTCACCACCAGACTTTATGTTAAGGTCACTCGCCAGATGCATTCATGGGCTCTCCAAAGGGCCAGATAAAATCCCAGTGGGTTTTGGAGATATCCTATAGTCTCCCCTCTGCCTCTTTTAAACTTCTCTGGCTGTGCCAATGATGGCAGAGAAGACAGGTGGCAAGAGAGTGGTTCTGGAGTCAGGCAGAGCTGGATTCAAATCCTGCCTCTTCTTTTATTTGGCTGAGTAAACTTGAACAAATACTCACCTCTCTAAGTCTTGGTTTCCTCATTTGAAGAACTCCAATGATAATAAATATCTATTTTGTAAGACTGGCATGAATCAATGTAATGAATTTAATGAGGTAGTTAATCAATTAGTGATGAAATTAATAAAATAATGCAATGAATTTAATAAATTAATGTAATAAATTTTAAAATATTATATATAATGTTAAAATATACTATACTATGACATATATAGCATAATACACTATAATTGTGATGAATTTAATAAATATTTATTATAAATATCACAATCACATATTATAGTCATCATATATCATGATGATATATTATAATACTGTTATATATAGTGTAATAATGTACTATAATGTAAAGCACCTGCCTGCAATGCAGGAGACCTGGGTTCGATCCCTGGGTCGAGAAGTTCCCTTGGAGAAGGAAATGGCAACCCACTCCAGTAGCCCTGCCTGGAGAATTCCATGGATGGAACAGCCTGGTGGGCTACAGTCCATGGGGTCGCAGAGTCGGACACGACTGAGCAAGCTCTCTTCACTTCAATGTACTATAATATGCATAGTATATTAAGGCATATTATAATCTATATACTATAATAATATACTATAATATTATGGTATAATAAATAAATTTAATAAATTAATGTGATGAATTTAATGAGGAAATGTAATTAAAGCACAATCCACCAATATTTGGATAGCTCAGATGGTAAAGAATCCGCCTACAATGCAGGAGACCTCAGATCAATTCCTAGGTTGGGAAGATGCCTTGGAGAAGGGATAGCTACCCACCCCAGTATCACTGGGCTTCCCTGGTGGCTCAGACAGTAAAGAATCCACCTTCAATGTGGGAGCCCTAGATTCGATCCCTGGGTTGGGAAGATCCTCTGGAGGAGGGCATGGAACCCACTCCAGTATTCTTGCCTGGAGAATCCCCATGGACAAAGGAGCCTGGTGGGCTACAGTCCATGGGGTCGCAAAGAGTAGGACACAACTGAGCAACTAAGCACACGTGCACAGCCAATATCAGCAGTGGTTGAATACACAACGAAATCAGGGTAGGCTGCCTTGCCCAGAGGAGGTGGGCAGATATGGTAAAGTCTCAGAAATTCTGCCTCTGCTGTGGAGTAGGTGTGTGACTCTAGGTAAGTCACTTACGCTCCCTGCGCCTCTGCTTCCTCTCATGGACAATAGACATCATGCTTTCCAGAACTCAGAAGGTGTCTGTAAAATTCAACTGATTTATTGGAAATAAAAGTGGTTAGAAAACTCTGTAGCATGACTCCATAAAAGGATAATAATTATTCAGATATGACTGGATATCTGTAATTCTAAAATGTTTCCATCTCAAATTATCCAGAATGCAAGCAGAAAAGAAAAGAATTAGCGGTGGGAGAGATAAGATAAAAATCAAAGAATTTTGAAACTTCTAATGGCACAAAATTCATTCAAACATTGAAATTTCATCTTAACTGGTTTTTCATTGCTATTATTATTTTATTTGGGGATGAGATTTTTGGGTGTTTGTTTCCAGAGAACATTGTCTTTCTTCTTTTTTCTAAAGTTACTAAAGAGTAAATACTCCAACTGAGAGCTTTAATAAGGGCAATCATCCATGTGATTTGTCAGAAGCCAAAATAAAATTGTATGAGACAAAAAATAGGCCAGTCTAAAGCGATTTTGACCATTCTCAGGAATGGAATGAGGAATCCTCAGAGTTACTTAAAAGTGTCAATTCTAGAAGTTCCTGGTCTTTCCAGATCTTGAAAAGTGGTTAAGAACAAGGAAATTGCTCACTCACTCCTGAGACTGAATCCCAGTGCTACAGCTTCAAAGGCACGTGACCCAGAGTCACCTTCTCCATAAACAGGGATAGTATAGTATCCCATGGCATTAGCAGTACACGTCCCAGAGGGTCGTTTTGAGGTTAAATGGATAAACCATGTAAAGAGCTTACCCAAGTGCCTGGCACATAGTAAGTGTTCAACAACCATAGTTTTAAGAGAAAGCTCCCCTTGAACCTTTGGGGCCTTGTACTTTCCTGCCTGTAACCATTTTTCCAGGTAGCATCTCCTTTTGCCCTCTCAACAGCCCAAGAAGCTCTATAGATTGGGATTCATTAGTGCCATCTTACTATTGAGAAACTGAGTCTCAGTGAAGTTAAGTGACTTGCACGCGATCTCTCTGGGGATGAATAGCAGTGAAGACTTGGGTTCCTTCGAAACCCTGCACTAATGGGCAGGTTTCCCAGACCTGAGAGACAGAAAGGCTGAGGGTAGCAGTCCCTGTTACAAAGTCCGTACCAGAGTGGAATTCAAGACCTCAGGTCCTTGTGGGGCAGTAAATGTGACTCAGTTCTCCCACCCTGACTCCTCCACCTCTGACCTTGACCCCCGCATCCACACAGCTTGGTGCCAGAGCTGTCCAGCCGACCGCAGTTGGAGCTGCTGACACCTGTTACAGATGAGCAGGCCTGGCTGTGGCTAGAAAGCCAGAATGTTCTGCCCCGCAGTTTCCAGTATCTGACGTGCACGCCTGCTGCTCACCTGCTGAGGGAAATCTCTCTTCATGCACCACGTCAGCAGGTTTACCGTAAAGTCATCCTCCGGGGCTTCCAGCCCCAGCCCCTGATTAGTCATGCCCCTCCCGTTTTCCTTTTTGATACGGAATGGAAAGACCCCAGAGATGACAGAAACCACTGTCATTAATTGAGCCCCATGAAATTTTGGACTTAACACATGTTGAATCACCTAGGCTGCCAAGATCCCAAACATTCAGATCTTGAGAGTTGGAAAAATTCTCAGGGGCCATCTAATCCAGGGTAGGGTGAACTTTTCCTGTAAAGGGTCAAACAGCATATATGTTAGGCTTAGTAGGTCACATCCAATCTTTATTTTATAACAAGCTCCGGAGCTAAAAACAACAGTGTTTCCATTCTGAAATGGCAAATTTGGCTTGAAGACCATGGTCCATGGATTGCTGACTCATCCAACCATCTAGTTTAAGTATATTTATCCAAGGTTACTCAACCATCAGGACTGTCACCAATACTCAGATCTGATTTATGGGCCACTCTGCCTCCAGAATTAAGATTATTTTATTCTGGTTCTTAAAAAATCTCAATCTCTACTTTTTAACCAAAATGCCTGGCTAACTGTATTTTCAACATTCAACAATGAAGATGCTGTGGATGAGTGCAATAGAAGGACAAATGATATTTAAAATCAAAACTAGCTGTGGTTGTTTCTGCCTTGCAAAGACAGGAGAAATTATTTCCATCGGCATGAAGATACATCTTTAGTCTGGCAGAGCTGGTAGGGAGAGAGAAAGGAATAGATGGACAATTTCAAAACCTTTTCCTGGTTTTCTCATACGAGTGGAAAGGCAAGAGGCTGGGGGGAGGGAGGATAAAGACTGCCATTGCTTTGCAGCACTTTTTATCGTGCAAAGGGAGACCCCCACCCCCACTCCCACCTCACCACCAGGCCACGTGGCAAGTATTATCAGCCTAAACTGCTCTACTTAATAAAAAGAGGTCAATCAGATGGCCTAAGGGATGGTGCTCCTAATGATGGGTACATAGAGGGGAAAACAGGATCGCATGACAGTGTGATACACAAACCGACTGGTAAAACCAAGAATGCCCAATGCTAGTGCTAAATGATTTGCATAAATAGGATCTAAGGTCCCTTCAAGTCCCTGGACTCTGCTAGAGTTGACTTCTATGAGCATCTGAATTGCTATTTTTTTGTGCAAATTGAAGAAGAGGTACTAGGGAAAGGGGGGCAGACTTTGTGTATGTGTCAACATACACAGAAGCAACCCAAGGACTTAGAACACATTAAGCAGAGACAGGATCTCAGAGGAGATGTAACCAGGAAAAGGTAGGCCTACCCAACAGCCTTCCCCCTTCTTCTTGCTATCAGAAACTCCCCCTGGCAGCTGGGAAGGGCCCTGGACATTGTCAGGAGACACTGACAGAAGTCTTGTAGGAATTCTGGAAAAGTTTTATTCTTGACAAAAAGGAAAACCGTGGTAGCATCATCTCCTCTCTTTTTCCATGCACTCCTAGACTGCAGGGAACATCCCACTGCGGTCCAATAGAACTTTCTGCATTGATGGAAATGTGCTGTACCTGGACTAGCCCAATGCAGTAGGCACCGAGCACTTGAAATGTTGCTAGTATGACTGAGGAACTGCATTCTTTTCAACTTTTATTAAATTTTAATTAATCTAAACTTAAATAGCCACACGTGGCTGGAGGCTACCTTATCGGACAGTTAAGACTAGAGAATCATAGGAGCTCCAACTCTGATGCTGAGCCATCCATCTCCAAGCTGCCCATTATTCTAGAGAAACTTCTAGTTTTTAAGTTACTATAAATTGAGTTTTCTGGTGCATGCATGCGTGCTAAGATGCTTCAGTCATGTCCAACTCTTTGCGACCCTATGGACTGTAGCCCACAAGGCTTCTCTGTCCCTGGGATACTCTAGGCAAGAATACTGGAATGGTTTGCCATGCCCTCCTCCAGGGGATCTTTCCAACACTAGGACTGAACCTGCATGTCTTACATCTCCTGCAGAGGCAGGCGGGTTCTTTAGCACTAACCACCTGACTGGGGCCAAAAGCATTCTAACTGATCCTCCCAGGGAGGGAGACTAGGACCACCCCAGAGCCTCCACTGCCTAGGGGATAATATTCAAGCCATCAACCCTATCTTATTTGCATCTCAAAGAACAGTTAAGTAGCTAATAACCGGGTAGAAGAATAGCCCAAGTGGAAGGGAAGGGTGGAAGAGAGTCCTTTCCTCCCTCACTCAGACCATCTCTTTGGTCAAAGACACAAAAGTCTAAGACAGCTAAGGCTCAGGAATGCTGGCAGCCTAGGTCAAAATGAAGTGTCAAGACAGTGGTCTGGGGCCTGCCGTGTCCTGGCTTGGGTTTTTCCCTACCACACTCACCTTCAGCAAGTCACTTCCTCTCTCTGAAGTTATGTCTTACATATATAAAGTGGGGAGCAATCAAACTCTTCCAGCCTAGCTCAAGGAGCTTTTCTAGGGCTCAGCTCAAAATGGATGGAAATAACATATAGTCAGTAGGAAAGTGCTGACAAGGAAATCTTGGAGAAAGTCATTCCTAGAAAGACTGGAGGCTTTAGAAGGTCCTGTCACCTGGTCTGAGAAGCACCTCGAATCCAGGTCTGGTCAGCTCTTCAGGCCCTGATTTCACCTCTAATGGCAGAGAGTTCCACCAATCTTGCTAAGGGCCTGAGGAGGGGAGACGGGTGGCCTGAAGCTTAGGGAGCCCAATTCTCATGAACAAACTTGGGGCAGGCACAAGACATGGATCCCTTGAGTGGCCAGCTCAATTGGTACCCGAAATGACTGCACATCAGTACCCTCAGACATACACAGCCTAACCTAGTCTTCATCTCTGTTCCAGGGGAAGTATTTCTATCACCCCCTATTCATGATGGGTCAAATCCAAACACAGAAGTAGGTAGTAGGATAGCAAGCCTTCTAGAGTAGCTTTGAAGTAGGGAGTCAGGAAGAATGGGTCCCTTTGCAGGAAATGCAAAAAGAAAAACTCAGGGGGCCAGAGTTTTATAGGAAATAGTCTGGACCAGAAAAACAGCCTCTAGCCTGGAAGTACAAAGGTTTATATACCTACACCTTTAACACTTTACCCATCAACAATGCTAAACAGATTTGTGTGGCAGCTGCCATATATTGTTAAAAGGATAGTTTATTTAAAATTGGGTATAATCATGACCCTCATAGAAATATAAAATAAATGTGTATCAGAGATTTTATTTAGGTCATTAATTAGCAAGGGAACCAGTAAGATGTTTAAAGAATCACATATACACAAACAATAAGAAGTTTTGAAATGAAACTACAAATAGATGTTCAAGTGGCTTATTGCACAGAGGTGTGCTAAAGCAATTGTACTTCCACTGGAAAAAAAATCATTTGGGTACCTGTGAACATGAACCATTTGCATTGCTCTCCGTTCCTACAACTTACAGAGCTCTGAAGTAGCTCAGAGGCAAAGAAAATCACAGCAGCCCCTAGAAACACCTAGTTTTCCACTGACGACATCCAGGAATCTTTTCAGTCCACTTCACAGCCATTCACCATCTTCCCTACAACATCTGGGCAGGTACTTCTATCACCTTAAACTCTAGATCCACACCTGTCTGTGGGACCACTCCTTGAAATGGGTGCCAACATCCCGGGAAGTTATCCAGTCTGCTCTGGAGCTAAGGAGAACTGAGGGAAGTGCTGAGAGGGCATGGAGTATAGCATTCTTGAGCTCAAAGAGGTCTAATGTCAAGGACTGTATTTTACAGAAGCATGAACGGAAGCCTGGAGAGAAAAGGGCTTTTTCTAAAGACACAGAACAGAATGGAATAACACCTTATTTTTCTCCACAGCACACACTTTTTAAGGCAGAGAGGCTGAAAAAGGAGGTGCCACGGGGCTACTTATTTCCCCATAGATATGTTCTTTTCCTCCGAGTCACATCTGCAAAACAGGAGTAATAATACCTCCCTCCCTGTGCTGTGGGCTGTGAGGTTTACATAGGAAAAAATGCCTCATAGCCAGTGCTCCACAGAAACCGTTCTCCTCACCGTCCTGAGTGGTCCTGTGACTCTGGGACAGTCACAGGGGTCCTGTGACTCTGCTTTCACTCCCCCAGAAGGTGGCAACGAAACAAAGACCGAAGCTTCTTCCCTGAAATGAGTCAGGAGTTTCTTTCTGGCCCATATCCAATTAGACTGGAACAGTATCAGGCCACAGCGCATTTCCGGTGCCATGTTGGCCCCTTTATAACAAATTTTGAGGAAAATACAGCAAAGAGGAGGACAGTTCAAAAATAAGTTGAAAATTCACCAGGAGGGGCTCTGGGGCAGAGGCCAGAGGCTAGGGGGTAGAGACGGTCGGGCAGGAATAGGAATAGGGGAGGCAGAGCCCCAGCGAACCGTGCCCTCAGCATAGAGAACCCGCAAACAGACACACTGAGTTCGTTTCCCGCAGGGCCGAGTCGGTGTGACCTTCAAACAGCCCGCAGGGCAGGGCTCTGCGCATCTCCTGGGTCCTGATATGACTGAGCATCCGTCACATAACCCTGCTGTGAGCAATTTGATCTCAGTTCTCTGCCACATTCTCAATTTCGGGGCATCCCTGATTTCTCTCTGCAGAGAGGTTCAGAAGAGGCCCAGGCTAGAAAGCGGTGGGTTTGTTTTGTTTTTTTCCAACGTGCACACTCACTAGCATGGAACAAGGCCTTTCCCCTTCTCTGAAAGTTTGCAAAAGCATCCAGGTCAAGCAGGAAGGGACCCTCAAAGCTTCTGGGACCCCGTCCTCTGCCTTCTACCAGGTCAAGTGAAAAAAGCCACTGCAGGGAGAATCCTGGCTCTTCCAGGACTGATCAAGTAGCCCCTTGGATGAAAGCCCTTCACGTTCCTCTGACACTTCGGAATTGACAGGTCACTTTCTTGTCCCAGTTATTGAAGAACATTTGACCTTACTTTACCAGATGAGAAAAATAGGATTGTGAAAGCCCAGATGAGTTACTGGGGCCATGCAGCTGAGTCAGGACTAAAACCCACGACTTTCATCACAGGTATCAATGAGCAATGGGGAAACTGAGGTGAGAGCAGGGGAAACCATTTGCCTAAGGTCACACAGAAGGTCACCTGCAGGGCTGAGGCTAGAACCTGTGTCCCTCATAAATCAAAGCTCTTTTCATTCCACCTCTCTGCCTCTCTCCATGGCAATCTCTCAGGACAAATGCTGTCTGGGGCATCATGGGCCTTTTCTTTTAGGGAAAGATGCCAAATCCTTTTCCTGCCAGGCAGACATATAGGCAGTGAGTTTGTGGAGCTCTTTGTTACAAGACTGAGGGTGCCCATGAGCTCAGCAGGAGAGAGAACCTTTGTTTATCATGTCTGCATGCGTGCTGTAGGTAGACTGGTCACTTTCGATTTCCTATCTTTGTCTGAATTCTATTTTCACTGCCTTTTCTCCTACGTTGAGTAGCATTACTGTAGGCGAATATGAAAGTGACAGAAACAGTCAAATCTAGAACCCTGAGAATGAAAATAAGACAAATGGACATAAAACTCATGACAGCTGCCATCTTTACAAGAATTCAGATTTTTTTTTTGAAAAGCCAAAGTTCATAGATTGAGTGTGGATTCAGTTGGAACTTGGTGCTACCAACCCAGTGTGTAGAGATGCCATGTGGTGGGAAACAGCTCACCTGAAAATCAGTACCTATACTTATCTACCTACTTATCACTGTGATTTTCAACGTGGAGCTCATGTTTGAAACCACTGCTTGCTATCTTATGGGAGAGACTGTAAAGGTTAGCATAACATGGGATCTCACTGTAATTCCATTTTAACTCCTCTGGGAGGTGAATGACTGTATCTTTCAACTGCTCCCCAGTGCCCTCCACTAAGCGAATTTAACATAAACCTCTGCAGTAGTCTGTCTATGCGCAGTTGCTCAGTTGTATCTGACTCTTCTGAACCCCATGGACTGTACAGCATGCCAGGCTCCTCTGTCCATGGAATTTTCCAGGCAAGAATACTATAGTAGACTGAATTACTATTCCCAGTTCTTTCCTGCCCTGTAATTATTATTCGGACGACATCTCCTTTTTGCCTTGTGAGTTGGCAATCTGCTGAATTCTCTTTGAATAGAAGAGGTAAAGTATATATCCAAGCCCATCAACACTGGACTCAGCCATAAGACTTGTTTTAGCCCGTGGGACATGGGTGGAAGTGACAAAGTGCCAGTTCTGACAATGACTTTAAGAGGCATCACACGCTTCTGCTCACCTCTCCTGGACTCCTGCTATTTGCCATAATAAGCGTTTCCCCCAAGTAGTTTCTCTCCTTTCAGTTCAGGTCTTAAAGTGTAGATATGTGAAGTTAAGTCTGAGCTGACCCTCATCCTAGAGCCAAGCTCTGCTGATCCAAGCTAAGCCCAGTAGAAACCCATTTTCCTGACCAGAAAATCTGAGTAAGAAAGATACATGTTATCATAAATCATTAATATGAGGGTAATAGGTAGGATTAGTTGTTATGCAGCATTATCAAGCAAAAAAAAAAAAAAAATTAATACAGACACAGAAACAGGTTATTCCATCCAAAGCGAAACCTCTAAGTTCAACCAGTATTTTTGCATCATCTAATAACAGGCAAATGGACAGCTTTTTTATTTATATATGCTGTAAATTGATAGTATGACATCCAGTTTTTACATCAGTGTCTTGGACCAGATGAACCCACTCTCAAAGCTAATCACTAGTCAGGAGGATTCAGGCATTCAATTCAGGGCTAACAATCAGAGATATGAAGAAAGCATTCACACACAAGAGGACCAAAAAAAAAAAAAAAAAAACTGCAAAAGTCTTCTCATTGCTAAGGTGTTAAAGACAACAGAGTTTGTGGAAGTATGTTTCCTTACTGCCACCCACCTTGTCCCTGGGAGCATTTAAAACAGACATTCTCAGATGTCAAGCAAGGATTTGTAAAAGAGGTGAGAAAGTGCTCAAACCTCTTTTGCAATAGCAGAGCCCTTTGTTTAAACACCAACTCACATGTATCCTCAATTTATGAAATAGTTAAGAATGGAAGTTCTCTGTCTGAACCCTATGTAAGCAGTCAGGGTCCTTTCTGCTCAGCTTTTCCTTAATTCCCTGGGGTGATCTCTACATAGATTATCAATTTTGATGGCACGAAAACTGAAGTCAGAGAAGGGAAAATGACTCTACAGACTCCAGTGAGAAAGCCATGGGATTTTAGGGTATCTGAAGACTCACTCAAAACTCTAGGATCCCAGGTGCCTTCCAAGCCAATAGTCTGGAGGTGGTCATTTTCATCCTATTTGGAACACAAAATATAAACAAGTAGCTATGAATCTTGATACCAGAGGCATGCTGCATCCTGGCCACTGTCAACGAGGGAGGCGGTGACTGTTGCTGACTCCAGCTGCAAGGTTTGACTCAAGGGATCAGCAGATAAATCTCAAGACCACCTCCTGTACTGCAGCCATCATTCTGCACACAGGCATCGTCATGCCACATAATCAAAGTGGCAGGAGCAGAAGCCCTTCTAAGATCTATATGGCTTTTGACTGAGGGAAATGTGAGATGCCCCCGGGAGCCCTTGCATCTCACAGCTGTCAGTGCCTGGTGCTGGTGCCTTCAATCTCCTGCCTATCCTGAATTCCTAACGAAGTGAAATCACACGCACCAGGAAAAAGAAGGCATTTCTTCTATATTTCAGTGCAAGCCAAGGAGGAAAGGGATAAAAAGGATTGAGACGGGCCCTGGATCTACAAACTTGTGGGGTTTAGGCTGAGTATGATCAAGTAATGAGAAAATGGAATGGCTATTGCTTCTGGTTCCTCTAGGGCAACATTATATAACATCATTTGGTCTCTTCTGAAAGCAGAGAAACATGTTTTGAATTTGTGCATCTGGGAACCAGCAAGTCACCATTTAAAGGGACACAAGCTGTGTAGGATGGAAGGACACGATCTTAGGGAACATGACGAGAACCAACATAAGGATCCAGTATCCTAGTCGCCCTCTGAAACTCACACAGGCAAATTTCTTTCCCCTTCCAGGCCTCATGATGCCCTGGAATTTCAAGGTAGGGGAAGGATCAAAAAGAGGATCAGGAAGACCTGACTCAGGCCTCCAGACTTCAGCCCCTTACAAAGTGACCTTCTTTGCTGCTCTTGACACTGACCCTGAAAAGCCAGCAAGATCTGCAGTTGCCAAGGAACTGGAGCTAATTTTCCTTTCATTTAAGCTGAGTAAGCAAACAAAGCATTTATTTTGTGTTGAAGATTCAGGAAAATTGCCAGAATCACTTTCATTTCTAAAACAGAAGGAAAATGACCAAGTGAATTGCTCATCCTACCACTGTCAAAACCGACTGAATTTTTTTTTCCCATCTTTGAAGAACACTCGGTTACATTTGCTACTAAATCTCTCGCATAAACTGTTACGAAATTTAGAATCGTTATTGATTTCCACGTTAGTAATGTTTAATTTTCATACTACCCAAAACTTTATATTTAATGTTTACCCTAGTCATCTTTTATGGCATATAAATATTTAAGCATTTAAATATCTAATATTTTGAATGCATTTGAAACAACAAATGAAAAAGGATCTTCAATATATGGGTTGGCCACAAAGGATGTTCAGGTTTTTCCAAAAATGTTACAGGAAAACCTGAACGAACCTTATGGCCAACTCAATATATAATGGAAAACTAAATTATCAGATTTATTAGCACTGGAGAATGTTCTTCTTCCTAAATAATATTATTTATAGGAACTCAAACAACCATGAAGACTGGGGAAAATGTATTCTTTGAAACTTCTTTTTTTGTTTTAGCTTTTCATCTTTCTAACAAGAACTATAGTACTTAGAAGTTGCCCAAGAGAAGCTCATATTTATGGTGTTTTTCTCCCTGACTTGGCAGAGGCAGGACTGAAACCAAGGCCCCTTGCTTCCCAGTTCAGTTCTCAGGCCACAACACAACAGTCTTCGTGTTATGAATTAGTTCTCTCTGAAAGTGTCTTGTCTCCAAAATAGACTCTTCCCAAGCACCGGGCGAAGCTTCTGAAGCCTTTCATAATTACTCACTCAGAAGCAAAGATCCCCCAGCACAGATGTAAGTCATAATATAAACACCCCTTAGCGTGGGTCTGTGCCAAAGGCCCAGACCCCGTGCGCCATGGGCAGTCCCCAAGCCCAGAGCGGCTAACCCCAGAGACTTGAAAAACTGCCCCCCAGTGCCTCCCTTGCCCTTGTATTTTGGACTCAGTGAACAGAACATCCTAGCCCATCGGCCGTTTTTTCTCCCTCTCTCTACCTATCCCTCCATCCATCCAGTCACCCACCTGTAGCAGACTGGATCCACTAAGGCCCTAGTTCTCACTTCACTCTGTACCAGTGCTTTTGCCATGGAACAGTCAAGCGTCCTCTCACTTTCTCTCTGGGTCTAGCCACGGGATTTGCTTTGGCCAATGGGATGTTAGTAGATGTGACACAATCAGAGGCGAGAAAAATTACCTGAATGTTCTACTCTTCATTTGTGGCCTCTTCGACTGCACAGGCTAGCTAGGTAGGATATAACAGGCATGTGAAGCAGAGCCAAGTCACACCAGTCGTCCCAGCCATGGCCACCCTAGCATCCAGTAGCCAGCCAGTTCCGCCAGATGTGTGATCAGCTCCAGCCAAGTTCAGTAGAGGTGCCTAGGTGACCACCCCAGACACATGAGCAATAAACAGACACTGTCATAAGATGCCGAGGTTTTATGGTTATTTGTTACTCAGCATTATTTTGGCAACAAATAACTGATGTAAGATCCAATAACATTTACCAATGTCTTCTATGTCTTACACTGAATCCTGAATCACAAAGAAAATTCAGTCATGGTCCTCCCTCATAGGGATCCCATCTTCTGAAATAGATACACAGAATATCTCTTTCTTTGTGTAGGACAATCTTGCCTCACCATCCCCCTGCAGAACTCCCAAGACCTAACTTCTATCCTCTAACAACAAGAAAATTTATCTGGAGGCAGAATGAGGTAGTAGAGTATCAGTAAAGATTAGCTCCAGATGCAAATGAAATATTAAAAAACAATTCAGTCATATAAAAAGGCCAGGGATGGGCATTTCAGAGCTGGTATAGTGTTCAGTAAAGTTAGGCATCCAGGGTTCTGCTATCTGGATGTTCCCCATGCTCAACATAAGGCTTTCACCTCATCATCCAAGATAAGCTGCTCAAGTTCCAGCATCACTTCCACAGTACAACCAGTAAGGTGGAAGAACAACAAAGTAATGTTTCCAGAAGACATACAGGATTTGTTATTGGCCAGAACTTAGTTTCTTGACTACTTGACTATTCTACTGTAAAGAAGACTGAAAAATAAATCTTTATTCCAGAAAGTTATATGCTCGGCCACAAACTGTTAACAAGGGGAAAGTAGCAGATGGAAACTGGAAAACAGTTGGTAGTTTCTGCTGCAAATCCAAACAGGTTTTGGATCAAACAGACCTAGTTTGATCCATAGTTCAGCCAGGAGGAGCTCAACTTATAAACTTGGGAAAATTCTTTCCTTCTTCGGCCTTAGTGTTCCTGTCTATAGCATGAGGGCAAGGGAGAGAGTTAGTCTACATGGCCTCTTAACGTCTTTCTGCCTCTTCCCTTTCCTAAATCACAGACTGAAGATTCTGAACAGCTTGGCCTTCCATCCTCAGGTTAGCCATCCATTTATAAATAGGTATATAAATATATTTAAACATATATAATTATATATTATATATAAATAAATATACCTATTTATAAACCTGGGTGACATTTCCTCTTGGGTCTGAAAGCATTTAGTTAACAAAAGGACAAATGCCAAATATAAACCTGTGTTGGATAAAAAGGGAGATCTAGCTGAGTGCTCTCATTGCTGCTTTCCAAGTTGCATAGAAGTGGCTTTCTCAGGAGCCTAGATGTTTCTAAGTCTGACCTTAGCTATAACCCTCAGGCACCTGATAGTGGCCAGAGAACAAAGATCAATTTATACCACTCAACTCCTGCCCCATATCCAGGGCAAGGAAGCTATACAATCCAAAAGGATTTGAGACAGCAGCAGTCAGATATTCAAAACCCAGCCAGGCCATATTTATGTGACTCTGTTTAGAGCAGGAAGAGAGAACAAACATTTTAATTTACCGCCATCTAATGGTGATGGACAGGGAGGCCTGGTGTGTTGCAATTCATGGGGTCGCAAAGAGTCAGACACGACTGAGTGACTGAACTGAACTGATATGCACTTTATAAAGAGACAGTAAACCTTTGCTCAGAGTCTAATTTCTTCACATCTTTTAAAGCCTTACAATTCTGTGATGAAAGAAACTATCCACTTCCCTCTGGGTTAGGACAATATCATAAAGCTTTCAAATCTTAGAGTAAAAGCCTCTTCCATCTGACAGGTATAAGAACCTCTTCTTCCAAAATAAGCCTACTAATCTCCATATGCCTGGGGAGCTGGCAAACTTTCTTGAAATCAGTTATACGGCTAAGCGAAAAATCACCATGAAAAGGACAGTCTTGAGTTGATACCTTCCAATCTTTCTTTATAAGGAGCAACCTCAATTTATCCAGTTGAAGAGACACCTGATGGAGTTCAGGGGGTCAGGTGTCAGAAATGGAAGAGTTGCTGTATGTTGCACACAGATGTATTGTCACTTCCAATGGTGCAACTTTGCCTATCAGTAGACCAGAGAAAATACTGGAAGAAGGTATGTGGATACACCAGTAGACTGTCCAAATCCACTGATTTAGAAACTTTGAATCTCTCTCAATTCTTTCAAAGTTTTTCTCTGTAAGACTTTGTTCTTTGTCTTGTAACATGCTTCTTTTCTATCCCCCTTCTTGACACTATACATTTTTTGATGTCTCCTGTTTCAAGCATCAAGGCAACAATAAATAGTTTCTTGCGTGCATGCATGCTGTTGTGTCCAACTCTTGGCGACTCCATGAACTGTGGCCTTTCAGCTCCTCTGTCCATTGGACTTCCCAGGCAAGAATACTGGAGTGGGTTGCCAATTCCTCCTTCAGGGGACCTTCCTGACCCAGGGATCCAACCGATGTCTCCTGCAGCTCCTGCACTGGCAGATAGATTCTTCACCACGGAGCCACCTGCGAAGCCCCATATAGTTTCTTACTCAAATGCAATTAAAGTGTATTTATACACCATCCTCCATGTATAAATGGCACTCTGCTGGAATCTGTATTATAAAGAGACACAATAAACAACATTGATATTCAGAAGTCGGGGGGTGGGGAAAAGGTGAGGTCTCAAGCTTGCCTTTATCATCCAGTTAAGTTACTCCATCACCATCTGGATCAGGTGCTTTGTGAGCACACTGGTGCTTTGTGAGCACAAAAGCTCAAGAAGAGAGCACAGAGAAGTGGGCGGCCACATAAAGGCAGCCTGGTAAGACCTTGGGGAACGTACAGTACCCTTCAAAATACACCACACGGCGCAATTCAACAAGCAATTTTATAGAAGCTCATTCTTTTTGCCTTGGGCAAGGTGGAAACTGTGGGTCCCATTTCAGAGATGAGCAAATGAGACTCAAAGGTGAGTGACTTGCCATGAGTGGAAAGGCAAAAGCTGAATCCACATCAGAATAAGTAATCTTTCAGACCATGGACCTAGCAAATCACTTGGTACAACAGGAAAACACCCTTGAATGAATAGGGAAAGCCCACATTTTAACCCTGGATTAGACGCCACCCTATGCTGCCTATGGCTCCTTCTTTTCTAGCCACTGTTTCAAAGAGGAGGAAGAACAACATTCAGCACTGAGAGGGCGTTCTCAAGAACTGGCCTACACTGTGGCACTGGCCTGTGGACTGCGCCAGGTAGGAGGGACATGTGTAGGAGTCTGCATCGCCTCTTTGGAAGCCAGTCCTTTTCAGTCGCTGCCCAAGAAGTCCCAGAAGGAAGCCCTCAGGTTCTGCTCCACAGCAAACAGTGTCACTGTGAAGCTTCAGTGCAATAAAGAGATGATTCAGGCATTACTCAGAGAAACCGTAGCATTTCAAAGATGTTCTCCTGGACCACAGTGTGTACAGTGATGCGAGCTTCGTCTTCCTGCCACAGCCTTTGCATTTAGTGTCAGATCTGAGTAATAAGTGACATGTTAAATGACTGGTGACAATGTTTACCCTTCCTCCCTCCCCACCCCCACTGCACTCAGAAGTCAGCCAACATGACAAAATTTCAGTGCCAAAAACTTCACCGAGAACAGTGAAACTTTGAGTCTCTCCGTTTTCCCACAAGTCTCAAAGCGATACTGGAAATTTTTTTTCTTTGTCCCCAGTGTAATCGAAAAATATGTTTTTATTTAGAAGCAATACAGAAGTCAAGCCTATTTTTAGAATGTGAGATTACAGAGGAGGATTTTTCCAAAAGGTTCCGAAGTAACAATTATGTAAGAGCCACAAAAGGATTTTATTTGTGACCATCACCTTGGGGCTTTGAAGGAAGTCTAGGGGTTGAGATTCCTGGAAATTGAGAAGCCCAAATATTTTGAAAGAATAAGCCCAATTTTGGGCTCAAATAGTACGAGCAAGAGATGAGTTTACCTCTAAAACGATGCCCTTCTACAAGCTGCTTATAAAATAAAATAAATCCATTTCTTAATATTTATTATATAGGCCACAGACACCATGATGTACATCAAATCAGTATTTCCTAGACTCCATTTATTCACATATCATTGTTGGATCTGCCTATTAGCTCTAGTATTTCTTTATATTTTTCTTTAAGCCATCTCATTACTTTACACTAAAACAAATGTACCATAAGAGGCTAAGTCAACATAAAAAGTTGAATAAAAACAAAATAATGGGCTGAGATTCTGGTATGATGCTGTCACCTGCAAAAACTCTGAGGGTGCCATTATCTTTTTGTTATTAAAGGGAGATTGTCAACTTTCCATAGGCATTACAGAGTGGGTAACATCTAGCTGAGATTCAAAATGGATCAAAGATCTACATATAAGAGTTAAAACTATACAATTCTTAGAAGAAAATATGAGAGTAAATCCTTATGACCTTACGTTAGGTAACTGATTAAATATGACATCAAAAACATAAAAAGAAGACATACAGATGGCTAACAAACACATGAAAAGATGCTCAACATCACTCATTATCAGAGAAATGCAAATCAAACCCACAATGAGGTACCATTTCACGCCAGTCAGAATGGCTGCTATCCAAAAGTCAACAAGCAATAAATGCTGGAGAGGGTGTGGAGAAAAGGGAACCCTCTTACACTGTTGGTGGAAATACAAACCAGTACAGCCACTATGGAGAACAGTGTGGAGATTCCTTAAAAAACGGGAAATAGAACCGCCTTATGACCCAGCAATCCCACTGCTGGGCACACACACCAAGGAAACCAGAATTGAAAGAGACACGTGTACCCCCATGTTCATCGTAGCACTGTTTATAATAGCCAGGACATGGAAGCAACCTAGATGTCCACCAGCAGATGAATGGATAAGAAAGTACATATACACAATGGAGTATTCAGTTCAGTCGCTCAGTCGTGTCCAACTCTTTGCGACCCTATGAATCGCAGCACGCCAGGCATCCCTGTCTATCACCAACTCATGGAGTTCACTCAGACTCAAGTCCATAAGTCAGTGATGCCATCCAGCCATCTCATCCTCTCTCGCCCCCTTCTCCTCCTGCCCCCAATCCCTCCCAGCATCAGAGTCTTTTCCAATGAGTCAACTTCTTCGCATGAGGTGGTCAAAGTACTGGAGTTTCAGCTTTAGCATCATTCCTTCCAAAGAAATCCCAGGGCTGATCTCCTTCAGAATGGACTGGTTGGATCTCCTTGCAGTCCAAGGGACTCTCAAGAGTCTTCTCCAACACCATGGTTCAAAAGCATCAATTCTTCGGCGCTCAGCTTTCTTCATAGTCCAACACTCACATCCATACACAACTATTGGAAAAACCATAGTCTTGACTAGACGGACCTTTCTTGGCAAAGTAATATCTCTGCTTTTTAATATGCTGTCTGGGTTGGTCATAACCTGTTACTCAGCCATTAAAAAGAATACATTTGAATCAGTTCTAATGAGGTGGATGAAACTGGAGCCTATTATACCGAGTGAAGTAAACCAGAAAGAAAAACACCAATACAGTATACTAACACATATATATGGAATTTAGAAAGATAGTAACAATAACCTGTAAGAGAGACAGCAAAAGAGACATAGATGTATAGAACAGTCTTTTGGACTCTGTAGGAGAGGCAGAGAGTGGGATGATTTGGGAGAATGGCATTGAAACATGTATAATATCATATATGAAATGAATCGCCAGTCCAGGTTCGATGCATGATATAGGATGCTCAGGGCTGGTGCACTGGGACAACCCAGAGGGATGGTACGGGGAGGGTTGTGGGAGGGGAGTTTAGGATGGGGAACATGTGTATACCTGTGGCAGGTTCATGTTGATGTATGGCAAAACCAATACAATATGGTAAAGTAATTAACCTCCAATTAAAATAAATAAATTTATATTAAAAAAACATAAGCAACAAAAGAAAAACTGGTTAAGTGAACTTTATCAAAATTTAAAACTTTTGTGCTTCAAAGGCCACCATCGAGAACGTGAAAAGGCAATCAACAGAATGCAAGAAATATTTGCAAACATATATCTGAGAATGGTCTAATATCCAGGATATGTAAACAGCTCTTAAAATTCAACCATAAAAAGGCAATCCAATTTTTAAATGGGTAAAGGAGCTTAATAGACACATCTACAAACAAGATATACAAATAGCCAATACATACATGAAAAGATGCTCATTAGTCATTAGGACACAAATCAAAACCACAATGAGGTATTATTTATACTCACTAAGATGGTTAAAATAAAAAAAAAGACGACAATAACAAGTGTGTTGAGAATGTAAAGCAAATGAAATCTTCATACATTGCTGAGAGTAGCACCACTTTGGAAACAGTCTGTCTATTTCTGAAAGGTTAAAACTAATTTACTATGACTCAGGAAATTCTCTTCCAGGTATATACACCCAAGAGAAAAGAAAACACATGTCCACAGAAAAAATAACCTGCATATATTCATGGCAATATTTTCCATAGAGCCAAAGATTGGAGACAACCAAAACGTCATCAATAGATGAGTAGATAAACAAATGTGGTATATCCTTACAATGGAATATTTGACAACACAAAGGAATGAGGAACTGATACATGTCACAACCTGGATGAACCTTAAAAAGATAAATCACATTATATGATTTAATTTATATGAAATGTCCAGAATAGATAAATCCATAGAGACAGAAAGCAGATTAGTGGTTGCCAGGGGCTGCAAAGTAGGAGGGATGGAGAGTGACTGCTCATGGGTATGGAATTTCCTTTTGAGGTGATGCAAATATTGAAAATTAGACAATGTTGCACAGTTCTGTGAACATACTGAAACTATTGACTTGGTACATCATAGAAGTACAAATTTTGTAGCATATGAATTATATCTCAATAAGCTATCACTTTGAAAACTGAATTTTAAAAATAGTCCAATCAGAAAGTGAGTAAAGAACATAAAAAGACATTTCACCAAAGAGGATATGTGGGTGACTAACAAGCGTGTGAAAAGATGTTCAACATTAGTAGCTATTAAGAAAATGAACATTAAAATCACAATGAATACCAGGTCACACCTATTAGAATGGCTAAAATTTAAAAACAGTGGGAAAAAAAAAAAACAAAAAAAAAACAGAACAAAACCCTGGAGAAGAGGCGAGAAATATAAACTGACACAGTCTGTCTGGAAAATCATTTGGTCACCAGCAAAGCCCACTCACAATTCCCAAGAAATAAGAATAGAATCTGGGTAGCGACCTCCCTTTCACTCTTCACTTTCACGCCCTGGAGAAGGAAACGGCAGCCCACTCCAGGGTTCTCGCCTGGAGACTCAGGGACGGGGGAGCCTGGTGGGCTGCCGTCTATGGGGTCGCAGAGTCGGACACGACTGAAGCGACTTAGCAGCAGCAACAAAATAAAATCTAACCTTTTTTCCTTTGCCTTTGTGCTTCATGGAGCTTTACTTTCTCACAAGCTAC